>JANZLQ010000055.1:4742218-4769256 GCA_026212715.1 Elanus axillaris
TACTGAACTCAAAACATAGCACTGTACCAGCTACTAGGAAGACACTTAACTCTATCCCAGCTGAAACCAGGACAGTATCCAATCCCAAGCGGATGTGATTACAACAGCTTTCAACAGAGCTGGTTCTCTAATGGAAGATGAGGATGCTCTTGTATTGCCCATGGGGGTATTTGGTCTAATTTTCAGCAGTGTCTGAGATTGTGGGTGCTCACAACAGGACTCCAAGCACAAACCTTGCAGACACTCAGCATATCCCTGCATCTCCCCGCCAGTGGAGCAGCCACTGTAGCGCACACTGTCTCCCAGCATCGGTACAAAGGAATAACATATTCCAGTGCTGAACTTGGCCACCTTCCTGGATGTGTTTAAACAAGAGGGCTTCTGGTTAAAGGGAGTAACAAGTTTTAAGTGAAAGTGTCAGGCTGAGATGCTGGCAGGTCTGTTATAACTTGGTCTTTAATCAGCTGTCAGTGTGTACCTTTGGCTCAGGGGAGGGAGGTGACAGCATGACACAGTAAAATGTCTGACTCAGGCTTCTGTGGCAGCAGAAGACTCTACAGTGGCAGGGATCAAGGTAAAAAGCAGTAGTAGGCAAACTCACAGCTGTTTGTGCCACCCTCCTCTTCCAGGAGTTGCTGCATCAGTAACATAGTGTTGACATCAGTGGCTCTTCATCATCCCTCAGACTTTCTTCTAATAAAACGTTTGCTTTGCAAAGGCACTTTTGCCCCAGGAAGCCCTGGGTTGACTGACCAGCAGCTGCTCTGGTGCCTCAACCTGTTCTGTGCTGTACCTCGTGCTCCTATGGTGGCCACATCAGCTGCCATCCCTGCAGTGTTGCTCTGGTTCCTCCTCCCCTCTTTTAGCAATGACTGTTCAAGATGCCCTTTGTGCCTTTCACAGAGAAGTAGTTCACGCTGCTGGTGCAGGGAAAGGAGAGAGAATGGCAGTGTGTGACTAACTGTGAGCCTAATCCTGCTTACTCTGACAATAGGGTCTTTCTTTTCGGCTTTCTGGACCACTGTACAGAATTAGAATTAGCATTAGCATGGAGGAATGTGTGGAATAAGCCCTGGATTCAGTAGTGGGCAAGCTGTTTGGCAGGAAGTCTTCAACTTTGAATCCTGTGACTGAGGAGTGCAAGCTGCCTTGCTCCCTTGGTGGCTGCCCCTTCTGCACAGAAGGGTTGTTTGATGGAGACAGCCATCCCGGAGAGGTATTGCTGACACACATACAGCCTCTGTGGTCTTGTGCCCTCTAAATTGGCTCTTCTGGTTCCTTAGGGGCCACAGTGGTTTTAAGGAAGTCAGAGGTTTTTGGATCTACACCAGAATACACTGCTCTTGAGCAGTCCTGCTGAAATTTTTCATCCATTGCATTTAAATCTCAGGCACGTTAAGGGATCTGAAGATAACTAGGCTGCATACAAGGGAGGTGGAAATGACAGAAGCCCCTGGGAGGAGGAGTTGTAACCAGAGAGAGCAGCAGCTGCCGGTTGCCAAAGGAGAGGAGGACGGGAGATTGGGCTGGTCACTAGGGAGAGGTGTTCGGCTGCATGCTTGGACCTGCTGACCAAAGAGCAGGCTGGATTGTGAAACTGGTATTTAAAAAGACAGCCGTAAGAGTAATCTATTAATGATCTTTTACTTTCCTGTGTCAAAACCTTCAAAAAGAATCTAGATAATTAAACTTTTTACTGCTGATATGGCACTTCTGGGGGGAATTAAATTGCTGACCTGTTGCAATTTGGCTTAGGTTTTCTTTGGTTTTTCCTAGGGCAATTTTGCTGGTTTCCAGGTTCCCAGTGCTTTTAAAGCAATTTTCAGTTTATCAAAATTGGATTTGATTTAAAACGAAAACCAAGCAAACAAAAAAGTCCTTCAAATGTTAAAGACATGTTTTCTGGAGCAACCAACATACGCTGGGTTTAAAAATGTCAGAAAGGGTTTAACAAAACAGTAAGGATATTCTTATACTTAAAATAGCTCTTTTAAATGCTCCTCTAGTCTCCACAGCTTTGCTGGGGGTTGTTTTTAGAGTCTTCTCTTTCATCTCTTGTAGGTTTACCAAGAATCTCTCTCCAGACAAAATCAACCTGAGCACGCTGAAAGGGCAGGGGCAGCTGACCAACCTGGAGCTGGATGAAGAGGTGCTGCAGAATGTGCTGGAGCTGCCCACCTGGCTTGCCATCACTCGGGTCTACTGTAACAAGGCGTCTATCAGGGTGAGCAGAGGAGGCTGTGCTCGTGTCCCCAGACACAGTTGAGGCTTTCCATTGGTAGCCTCTGTTTGTCACTTGGGAATTTCTGATGAAGAATCATGATGTGATTTGATCCACACAATCCCTGTGCTTTAGGTGTGAGATTTGCTGATTGAATGCTATGAAATAGGCTTTGGTGAAACCTGCTGTGGCTGCCTTTGCCAAGCACTCTGCCCCGATGGTGGCTAGCAGCAGATGGTACAGGGTGCTGAGAAGCATAGAAGTGTGCTGTGGTCTTTCCTTACCTTCAGGTGACTTGTCAAGCCAGCAGTGAGTTTTTTGTATTTAATAGCCACTGATGAATTTCCAGGAATTTGCCTAGATGCTTTCTGGACCCACTTATTTAACATCCAGAGTGTGCTATGGCAAAGAATTTCACAGCTACATCTGCTTTTGCTTTCATCAATCCTGTGTATACTAGTTTTAGTTGATAACCTCCTGATACTGTTATTGGAAGAAATAGTGAGCAGTCGTTCCCTGTTCATCATTTCCATGTCACTTAGGATTTTACAGACCTCTCTGGTCATTCCCTCCCATTTCCCTGCTGTTTTGATATCAGGGGATTTATTCTGTGTCTTCCCTCATCCCCACTGACTTTTTTTTTTTAAATGCTAAAGAAGTAACACAGACCTTCATCAGGAATAGGAAGCAGAGAGAAATGGAGTGCTGTTCTCTGAAAGCCTAATTGTGCTGTGAGGTATTGTAAAAATAAGTTGAACTTAAGTCTTAATTGTTGAAAATGCAATTTGTAAGAAACGCGTGAATAGTGCATATGAAAAGCTGCACTGTCTGCACTCAGGCTTTATGCCCACAGTTACCCATTTACATGCATAATCACTGAAATTGTGCATGCACTTGCACTTTTGCACACTGAACTCTTTTACAAATTCTTCATCCTTGTGCTTTTTAGAGAAAAAAAATGATTTTTTCAGTTGATATAAAATGCCAGATTGTTTAATCTCAGTTGGTACTAACCGTAGCTGCATTACTTGAATGCAAAAGTTATTAGTATATCGAAGAGACTTGCTATAAAAGAAATACGGTTCTACTCTGCCAAGTGACAATAAAAATGAGCCTGTCTTGCTCATCTGATCCACTCTGTTTTTAGAGTCAGATCTGCTTAATTTAGTAACAAACATTTGTTCTCCCTCCTACGAGAACTGCAGATAAGTGTTGCTGTAAGAAAATAAAATGGATCTTTTTGGTTTGTGCCCAGTCTTTAAAAGAGTTACCTGACTTCCAGTCGCAGCAGCAATTAACTGTAAACTCTTTAAGGATAAGAATGTTCCCTATAAAGGAACATGAAAAATGAGAATTTGACCTGCAGAATGTGATGATATGTGAGATCCAAAGACTAAGTTGGATTTATAGGTCTGGTGGCTGGAATGTCTTTTCACTTGTCTCTGTGAGCCTGTTTGACCTTGATTTGGTAAGACAGGATGGATTGTCACTGTGGTTGTTTCTCAGAGAAATGGGGCTCAGACTTTGGGCTCACATGGTTTCCTGCTGTTTCACAAACTTTCCAATGCGAAGATAACTCTTGTAACCTCAACTTTATTCTTTCAGATCCAGTGGACAAAGCTGAAAACACACCCAATCTGCCTGGTAACGTTTCCTCTCTTGTTCATTCCTTTTCTTCCTCACTCTTTTTAATCTCTCCTACATGAGAAAAATTATGTGAAGGGAAACTGAAGTGCATACACAAATTTTCATTTGACCTAAATCCTCTAGGCCCTTAGAACATGGGGGAAGGGGAGTTGTGAGAATAGTCCTGTTTGGTGATGAGTGACCTCCCATTAGACCCACATTTCAGTCCAGGGTGGAGCTGGGCTGAGCTCTTGGTGAAGTCCAGGGCAACCTTGTGCCTGGTTGTTGTTGTTTGTTTTACCCTCCACTTCTGGGGATTCAGATTACCCAATGATCCTGGCACTGATGGTGTGGGAGCTTTAGCACATGAGACTCTTGGAGAGTCAGGAGACTCCAGAGCTTGGTTATCGCTGCCCTAGAGCCTCAGATCTATGGCTGGCAGGCTGACCTTGAGTCTCAGTCTTGTATTTATTGCTCCCATGTTCTGTCTTACAGTACCTGGATAAAGTGGAAGTAGAGATGCGAACATGTGAAGAGCCTCGGCCACCCAACGGACAGTCTCCCATTGCTCTTGCTGCAGGTCAAAGGTCAGTCCCTGAGCCCTGTGGTTTCTTTCTGACATGCTACTGGGGTATGGGTGGCTGTTGTTCTCTATGGTTAACCATTGGCCTCTCTGCACTCAGGTTTAAGTGGTTCTAATATTGCTTATAAACCTTGGGGTCTCTATGTAGCCCTACCTCTGCTGGGCTTTTTGTTGTAATAGGTGATGACTTTGAGGGATCTTCTTTTTCCAGTGAATATGGCTTTGCTGAAAAGGTCGTGGAGGGGATGTTTATTGTTGTCAATTCCATCACCATCAAGATTCACTCCAAGGCCTTTCATGCTTCTTTTGAGCTATGGCAGCTTCAAGGCTACAGTGTCAACCCAAACTGGCAACAGAGCGACTTGCGACTCACCCGCATTACTGATCCACAGAGAGGAGAGGTAAGGAGTTGTCTTACGTTGCCTATCTCAACGTGCACAGAAGAGTGGCACTCATGCTACCCCATTCCTCTAGGGTAATCAGGCTGTTGTCTGAATTCTCGTACAGTGATGGTAGGAAGCCTCTGTGAGCTTGCCTACTATATGCTGGAACAGGGTGGCTGAGAGCTGACTTGTGTTCAGAGCTTTCTCTGAGCTCCTCTCAGAGAATGAAACTGGAGAAGCTCTGAATGTCCTTGTGGTTTGTCTGGTTTTAAACTTGGTGTGAGAGAGGCAGTCAGATGTTACCTGGGGCATGATTTTGGTTTTGTGCTGGGATCACAGAGGAAAAGTGCATTGTATGACTTTCTGTGGCCTTGTTTCATTCCACATCTTCTAAGCATTTAGTTTAATCCTTGAAGTTGTTGAAAATCTCAGCATTTTCCTATTTTTCTCCTTCTGGGTAGGTTTTGACATTCAAAGAGCTCACCTGGCAGACACTTCGGATAGAAGCAGATGCCACTGACAATGGCGATCAGGATCCTGTTACTACTCCTCTGAGACTCATTACCAACCAGGGGAGGATCCAGATCTCTCTCAAGAGAAGGGTGAGAGTTTCCTCCATATTTTGCAGGATACAGTCTCGCTGCCTGGTGCAGTATGATGCATATTTCTTCCCACCTTCCTTAGCAACCGTTCTTTTCCTTCACAAATGTTGAGCCCAAACTGCTATATCACTCTGTGTTGTCTGTTGGAGACAGCTGGGTTCTTACCAAATGTCAAAGCAGTTTATTTCTCAGGGGAGGATAACATGTGTGGAGCAAGTTTTTAATTTTGTTGGAACATCCCAAGGAGAGCTGTCATCTCTACTGGGAGATTAATGCCTGGTAGCCTTATTTTTAGCTGTCAACGGAAATGTGATAATAAAAAAACCCAACCAAAACTAAACTTTTTTTTTTTTTTTAAGCCAGCCATCAGTTTGCCTCCTAAAGAGGAGGTAGCTTTGACTATTCTCCTCTCAGAGGAGGTACTGTGGACATCCACTACATAAGTTAACTTCTCAGTTTCAGAGCAGCATCCCTTGTTTCTGGTACAGCTTCTGTGTATTATGAAGAATGTACGTATGTGGTTGCAATTCTTAAAGTGACTGATGACTCCTTGCTGTTTCAGACCAAAGATTGCAATGTGATGGCATCTAAGCTGATGTTTCTCCTTGATGACCTGCTCTGGGTGCTTACAGACTCTCAGCTGAAAGCAATGATGAAATATGCAGAATCTCTGAGTGAAGCCATGGAGAAGTCTGCCCAGCAGAGGAAAAGCTTGGCACCAGAGTCTGTACAGGTGAGTAAGTCATGATTTGGATGTTGGTCTGCCAGGAAAAAGGAAAAGTCAAGATGAAAGAGATGGTTTCTGTTTGTGTGGCATCTCACCCTTGCTCACAGAGCATCTCCTTCACAGGAACTGGTAGGCTTACCTGGTGTCAGGTCAGCATCGTTGTGGATTGTGGACTATTGTTGGGTAATGACATGACCAAAAGAGTTGGATTCATTGCCAATAAGTATTAGAAAATGTTCATACATAGTTACAGGCTAGATTCTGTCTGATGGCAGGGAAAAAGTGGTGTTAATTTGCACGGCTTTCAGGATTTGGCTGGCACATAGAAAGTTGCAGAGGGTCGCACAAGGATTTGATTTGGGAATAAGTAATAAGTATGTTCTAGAAATAATCTTTTCTGCCTCTGAATGACAATTTGCATGGGCCTTGGGGAAGGGACTCTAGTATAATAAATTATGACATAAAACCATAGTGAGCTGTGGTGCTCAAAGGAAAACATTAGCATCCAATTTCACTGTTGTTTTTCGGGTTTCTTTTTTTATTCCTAATACTCTGGAGAGAGCTCTTGATTTTGGCAGTTTTTCTTTGGTTTGCATATAGCTTAGCAGTGTATGAGAACCTTAGAACAGCTGCTTCTGCCAGTAACCTTGAAGTTCCCTTACCACTTTCTTTGTTTTCAAAATACTGTGCTGAGTAATTCTTTGACACATGTCACAGAATAAATACATAGGCCAGAGGACAAAAGATGTTTTCTGAGACAAGGATGAGAGAAGAGGAATATCGCTGCTGGTGGTGGAAGCTCTTGGGAGGGAGGGCTATGCACATAGCGCAGTGAGATTACATAGAAGAGGGAGTCATGAATACTTAGCTCTTTTCGTTCAGGAGCCTTAAAGCATGTTTCGAGATAAGTGAACAGTAGCTTGATGTAGAGGAGGCAGAACCACACACAAAGAGTTTTGCTCATGAGAACATAGGAAAGAATCCAGACTTCTGGACTCCCAATTAAATTTCTATAAATTGATGCCTTGCAGTCTGGAAGATTGCATGAGTTGTTTTTAATGCTGTTATAACCTCTCTCTTTTTTTATTCTTTTCTATTTTTTTTCTTTTTTCTTCTTTCTATTAGTTCTTACTGAGCTTGTCTCTCTCTAATAGATCACACCACCTGCTCCAAGTACCCAGCAGTCCTGGTCTCAGCCATTTGGAGTCAGCCCAAATGCAAGTAGCATTGGTCAATACTTTGATAAGTATGATATGAAAGAGTCATCATACCACCTCCTCATCTCACACTTGGATCTGCATATCTGCGATGACAGCCACACTCGAGAGTCAGGTAACTGAGAGTAGCATCAGGAGGACACTGTAGGAGGGAAACATTAATGCAGTCATCAGTTTTCTGTCTTGAAGGAGGATTTTCCTCTTGAAAACAAGCATCTTTCATGTTACTGTTTCCCAGTGAGGCAACAGGCAGTTTTTCAGGCTGATGGAGAGATCAGTTCTGTATGTCTGAATTAGGTACTGGAAAATCTTTCTCAGCTCCATGGGACAAACATGGGGGAGTCCATCAGTGGATGTGTTTGCCAGTGACCTGATTGAAGTGGTAGAGGATATGCTCTAGGAACAATGTAGTATTGAGCAATGGGAATAAAGCATGATCACTCCAAGTGTGAGAAAATGTTTGTTTTGACAGCGTTCAGGATATTGACAGTAACACAGCTACGAGGATTCTTTGCCACCTTTGACAGACCATTCCCCTGCCTACCATGTTCTTTTGAAGCAAGGCTGTGCTAACTAGTGTCTGGTTTACTCCTAGCCCCACCCCACCCCCGAGATATACTTCCACATACTTTTTTCTCTTTTGAGACAAATATGCCCCCCACTGTCCCCCTCTTTACAGCCATCTCTGTTCCAAGTTGTACTATTTGTTTTTATACATCTTCCCTTTAAAAAAAAATTCTCCATCCCACATCCATCACTATTCCAGATATTTTTTAATTGGTCTGTGTATCACTGTCTCCTGAGCTGCTATTATCAACATCTTAGTGTTGGAAACACAAGTGCTAGTTTTGTAGTGGGAAGTGTAATTGATAGGGCCCTTGGAAGCAATGAGATCTCACATTTTGGTATTTGAGATTCTAGGTCTGGTTCTTATGATATAAACTGTTGGCCTGTTACATTCAGTTACATTCCTTTTCCTTGCCTAGAGCAGGATTTTTACACAGCTTTCTAAAAGATGATACCCTAATACTGGCCACGGTGACAATCAGTCAGTGGTGGCAATCAAAACAATGTTGTTCTGAATTCTCCTGGATCAGGACTTGGATTGCAGAGCTGATCATTGTTTTCTTTGTTCTGTTTTCCACAGGTGCTTTGAAGCATGGGATGCTGGGAGGTGCCATGCAGCTGACCTTCAGGAGGATGGCTTTTGACTATTATCCTTTCCACAGGGCAGGTAGGTGAGCGTGTGGCCTCCCACCTTGAGGAGGGGGATAAAAAAAGAATTTGAAGAACAGTAATGCTATATGGTTTCAGGCAGAACTGGAAGAAAGGCTACACAAAGGACTTGGGACTTAAATCCTCATGGGCAGGGTTAATCTAATTTACCTGCTGGTGGATGACTGACAAGTTCCTGGCAGGGTACAAAGAGAGAAATAAGTTTCTGTCTGTTGTAAAGATGTAAAGTTGAGACTTGGGATTCCTTTTCAGTTGCTTAAGCTCTGGATCTGTTTTTTACATGTTCCTAATCAATTTGGAAGGGTTATAGGATGTATCCCAGGAGAGAATCTGTTTGTGGTTAACTGAAGAATCAAGGAAAAGTGACCTTAGTTTTTTTCCCAACACTTGAATTTGGAACACTTGCTAGTAGGACAAGCTCTGTTGTGTGAAAGCCTGCACTTGTTTTACAAGCACTTAGCATGCTGCATACACTGCATATTCCAGATCTGATATCAATAAAGAGGAATGCTGTACAGATTTGCATACATTTGAGGGGCACAGGAGGGTTGTGTGTGTCCAGGAACCTCATTTTTAAAGCCAGGATGTTTGCTTTCATGCAGGAGATGCCTGCAAGCATTGGGTGAGGTACAGTGAAGCAATGGAAACACGGGGACAGTGGGCAAAGAAGTTGGTCAGTGAATTTCAAAGCAAGGTTGAGAAGCTTTATGAAGAAATGGACCCTGCATTTGCCAGGACTCCACTTTCCCCCTTCAAAAGGAAACTAGGTAATAGTATTTGATAAAACTCCCAGTAAAGCAGGTGATGATAACAATTTTGCTCCATGCAGCAATATCTCTAGTTACCTCTCCCCAATTTAGCAGGCTGATTTCTTGGTGCAGAAATCATAGCACACTAAAAATCATAAATATAATGGCAAAGGAAAGTGGCTATCATACTGGAATAACACTGCAGCATGAATGGACAGACTGCAGTGGTCACTTCCCTAGCTTATTTATTGAGTTGCTCTGTAAGTGAGTGTATAAGGAGTAAATTAAATACTTAAAGCCTGGCTGAAGAATGTGTTCTCTTGCTACAGAGCAGACTAATCTTTCACAGTCACCTTCCTTCAAAAGTCCTAAGTTTGTTTTCCTGCCTAGCTGCACCCATCTGTTCCTAATTTTGGGGCTGTTAATTCTCCTCTGTAAGTAAGCCCATAAGTGTTGGCATTGATGGCGAAGTTTGCTGCAAAGGAGATGAGTAAAACCCTGCTAGTTCTGCTTTTCCATCCCCACAGATACTTCTTTGAGTCCTCATAAAAGTCCCTTAGAGAAAGGCCGTGTACCTCCCACAAGTTTGCCACGACTCCGGCACCCTCTCTGGAACCGGCTTCGATCCAGCTGTATGGTAGTTCGAGTGGATGACTTGGATGTTCACCAGGTAGGGATTTGAGCAGTGTCTGGAGATGTTCATGTTTTTTTAAAAAAAGAAATTTAATCTAATATGATTGAAATAAATCACACAAATACTTTGTCATCCAAGACAACCAAAGCTCTGGCCAGAGAACCCAATTGCCATTATTATGTTGCATGTAAAAGTTACAAACCAAGTATGAACTGCTGGTAATTTTCATGTTCAGAGGAAATTGCATGCATAACCACAGAGTTTTTGCACTCTGTGTCTGTTCACATCTAAACTTGCATCAAGCATTAGGTAGCCCCAAGCTAAAACATTTCATGCATTTGAGAAGTTAGTGAAGATATAGTTTTTTGATGGAGGAGGAATAAGTCTTATGTCATGCTTTCTGACCCAGAACAGAAAGTGTCACTAGACTGGATGAGGCCCTACATCCATATACCCTGTAACCATTGCAAGAGCATAGTTGGTACCAGATACTATAATGGACTTACCAGTATGCTGTTAATCTTGAAGAAAGCTATAATAGATTTCAGTTCTGTTTATTCATGTCGCCTAATTCTGATTGTCATGCCTCTTACAAGCAGTGACAGGAGACATAAGGAACTAAATTCCCTCAAAGGAGAGGATTTGGCAATATTAGCTGGTAGAAAAAAGTTTTATTTTTACTTGAAAGTACAGTATGTTTGATGTGTAAATGAGATGGATTGAATACAGGAGACTGCAGGGTTACTGGGACACTGTTTTGCCAAATCTGAATTCTGCGCAACTACGTATCGTTGTGTTAACAGGTTTCTACAGCTGGTCAGCAAAGTAAGAAACCCTCCACCTTGCTTTCATGTAGCAGAAAATTGTTCAAACTTCCTGATCAAGTCTCTGCAATCCATATTGAATTCACAGAGTATTACTTCCCAGACAATCAGGACTTTCCAGGTAATACACCAAGGTTAGCACCTTCTTTCATAAGTTTCTTAAAGAATCAGTCAACTCTTAATTCTTTAGGTGTGTTAACCCTGTTACTATTCTCTGGGTGTCCATTTTTGTTTAGTTTTCTGGTGTTTGCCTTTCTAATTTTTTTTTTTTTGCCTGTGGGAAAGTGGGATAGAATTTGCCAGATGCAAAAAGCGGAGGCAAAGTTGTGCTTGCAAAATAATGTATCCAGGAATGTATTGAAGGAGCTAATGTCTGCCCAGCTCTTGGGGTTCTGCCCTATTGATTAGCAGTGGAGTTGGACTTTAGGGTGCTTTGGGTGCTCTGCAGATGGCTTGATGTGAGACCTGGAACACCTCATTTCTCTGGTGCACCACAGCTTCTCCCTATCATGAAAAGATCTGTCTTCATGTGGGTGTTGAAGCCCTCTGCATTGGCATTGTCCGTGCAGGTTATACACTGAGCTGCAGATCACCTGAAGTGCCTTTTCTGCTATTATTAATCTGTCTTGATTCTGTTTCATTCTAGTTCCATGTCCAAACCTGTATGTACAGCTGAATGGCCTGATGCTTACGCTGGATACAGCAAGTGTGCTCTGGATAAACCTCTTCTGTCTGGATCTTTATCGCAGCTTGGAGCAGTTCAAAGCTATCTACAAGCTGGAGGACTCGGGCAAGCATGATGAGCATGTTGATGTTCGACTGGATGGCTTCCAGCTGAAGGTACCATTCAATTTCTTCCTTTCCCAGTCTTCAGTGTTCCCTTCCTCCCTCCCTGTTGTGGAAGGAACATGACACCAGGACATAGCTAGAGTCCAGAATGAGAAAACAAAACCTCTGCCTTTCTCTAGCTTTCTTCTGTATACTACTTGTGTTAGTTTTGTTTTGATCTATGGGCAGCAAAACAGGTGCTTGAGTTCTAGTCCTGAATAGGCAGGCAAGTCAGTATTTATGAAAACAGTTTAAAGGAGAAATTGATGGTTCAAGTAGTCAAAAGTTGTTTTCTGGCCTTTGGAAACCACTATGACTCTCGTAGGCCCACTGGGAATGCTATGTCTGCTGCACTGATGTCCTATGGTGTTTGTCATTATCCCAAGAGTCTAGTCCAGCTCTTGGGATTTTAGTAGAGACCAAGACTTCTCAGTTGTTTATATATTCCACAGCTGACCTTCCATGTAAATGGCCAGGATAAGCCTCTGTTAATTTCCCTTCTCACCACTTTACTTGTAATGTCTTTCTCCTCTGTGTAGCTTAACATCCCTGTGGAGAAGAAAGTCACTGACCATCAAGATCGTCCACAGACACTCTGCATTTGCACGTCGGAGATGACTGCCACCAACACCCGCCACGCTCCCTTCTGCAGCTGTCAGGACCTCCAGAGCCTCTTCCGTAAATTTGCCAGTTCAGAATTCTTCCACTCCAGCTACACCAAGTTCCCAAGGTCTCAGGACAATTTCAGCCTTCTCCACACCCTTTTCTTGCGCCATGCGTATGAGGTGGATGATAGGCCTCAGAAGCATCCAGGCTTTCCCCAGCTACTACACAAAACCTCTGCCTCTGAAGATCTATGGTCTATGAATTTCACTGACCTTTGCCTGGACTTTGAGGGGGCTGAAAGCTCAAAGGGCAGAGCTCTTAACTTTATTGACCCTTTCCCCCTTTCCATTTGGGCCTGCCTTCCCAAGAGATGGGGGCAAGCTCAGATATCTAAACGACAGGAATTGGCAGCCGCTGAGTTGAAAATCAAGCCTTCTGCCAGCTTTAGCAGTCACTCCAAGAATGAGAACCTTTCCAAAGAACATGGGGTTTGTCAAAGGTCAAAGACTGACCAGGATCTGAAGAACATCTACAAGGTCCCAGAAACAATGGATGTCTTGGGAGAATCTGACTGTGAAATTGATGATGGAGTAGATAGTAAAGAAGTAGAAGCCTCTGCTGATATCCATGTGCTTGTGTCCTCATCTGTTCATGTCAAAGTTCGGCTCAACCACTACCAGTACTTGGTGCTGCTCCGGATGAAAGAAGTTCTGCAAATGCTACAGGAGCAGTTGGCCCAAGATACCCAGGAAGTGACTGGGTCTCCTTTAGATCCCATGTCTGCTTGTGTAGGAGTTATGTTCCATAGTGCTGAAGTGGCCCTACTCATGAATGCTGCACCAGGATCCGTCTTGGAACCCAGATCCCTTGACTCAGACGCAACAAGCCTGATTGAGTCTGAGCTCTCACCTTCAGACAGCAAGGAGGGGCTGGCAGCTGAAGAGAAGGAGCTGAAATCAGAGACCAGTTCAGAGAAGGGAATATGCAGTACCTCCAAGGTCCCAGAGGATAGTGGGATTGAAAATACTGGTACCAGTGTAACCAGTGTAGAGCTGGAGAGACTCCCAAAATCTGCAAGTGATGGAGCTCTGAGTACAGCTCCGCATAGTAAGACCGTAGAGGAGAAAGGTTTGATAGAGGAAGCACATGAAGCTGTGGAAGCCCTGGTTGCAGAAAGACCAGCAGAGACCAGAAGCCATCCTCAGAGCCCTCCTGCCCTCCCTTCTAGCCCAACCTCAGACACACAGCCCTTGGGGAGAGGACATGTCACTCTCAATGGCCAGCCAGAACTCATCCCTTTGAAGAACATAGAGGTGGAGTTGTCTAGTGCACTGCATATCACAAAGGATGCCACGAAGGAAGCTCTGCATGTGACTATGGACCTCACCAAAGAAGCCATGTCTATAACAAAAGATGCTCTGAGCCTGAGCCGGGAGAAGATGACCTCCACCATGCAGAAAATGCTGTCTCTCCCCCCAGCCAAGTGAGTGGGCCATCCTCCTGTGCTTCACAATAGCAGCAGCAAGGCTGCAGGGAAGGGGGGAAATGCAGGCTGACTGCTCCCTCTCTTTCCATATCATTTGGATTAGAGATAGGTTAGATTTTCACCTCCTGGGGTTGGTCTAAATACACTGAAGTCTGACTTGCAAGTGTTCAGAGTCCAGCCCAGTATCTGTATAATCTGGAGGCTAAGCTGTTTACCTTCATCACTTTTTTTTCGGTAGGGATTATGTGCCCAAAGCAGAGGAGGGAGCAGTGACTCCAGGCGGAGGTGGCAGCAGCCGAATGCGTTTCTTGTCCATGAAGAGGACAGCATCCCAGCATTCCTTTGATACCACATCTGTGGATGGGAGCGGCCCTGAGGATGGGCTGTCTGTGGACAGCGATGGCAGTGACGGCTTTGTGATGCTCACAGACTCTGGTAACAAACGCTTGGCTTTACCCTCTCCCCAACTCTTATTCGCACCAGTGAACAGTTTTCTGCCCTGGGTAACTGAGTCACACTGTGTTTGTATGGAATTCGCTTGTGCCACTCCTTCTTTTTGAAGGTCATGAGTAGTTCACCTAGAATGACTTTTTCTGCTTTTATAGGTGCCTTTTCTTTGAGTTGAGGAGTATAAATGAGTGGGGAGGGTGACCCCTGCACATCACAGTGGTGTTCTAAGGCGTTTGGCCATACTAGAGCAAGGACTGTAAATGTGGGCAGGTGGGTGTATGGTACATAGCATGTAGGAATGGTTTAGTAAGGGCTGGTTGGAAGTAGGATACACTGAGCATTTCAGTGGATGTCTTTCACTGCAGCTCTGTTGCTTAAATTCATCTGAGGAGCTGGAGAGAGTTCCCTAGAGAACGGTATAGGCTGATAAGGAATGAAATTCAGGCAGATACTGAGATCAGGACTTAAACCAGAAAAAGAAATAGGATCAAGTTGTTGTTCCTTCCATTTCAGAACCCAGCCTGGACCCTCTTCCATCAGGGCATCTTCCTCAGGTCCACAATGACACAGGCAGTAGAGCAAGCCTGATGGCAGAGGATGAGGGTGGATTGTCTCCTGAAATAAACAGCTCGACTTCACAGAGTGAAGACCCCAGCCTTCAGCTGGTCAGAGTTCTGTTCCTTTTCACTGTAATATTGTGTCTAAGTGAATCTGGAAGTGAACCATGTGGTTGTGTTTGTTTTATTAAGTGAGGTTGTTACCTGCTGTTTTAGGTTTCTGTCCTCGTGTTGAAGATGAATGAGGTGAACTGTGGAATAGAGGCACGAGGTGATGATTTGTCTGTTGCTTTACAAGTAATGAACATGGTTCCAGAGCAACTGAACAATGTTGGAATGTGGCAGTATCTGCGTGGCTATCTGGGTAAGACACTGCTCTTGGAGTCTGCTGCTTTTATAGCTGCACTTTTATAAATGGGTTTTTATACCAGCCACCCTCAAGGAATATTGCATTTTAACTGCTACTTCAATGTTAACGTTTACTATATTTAGGATTGAATCTGACTTGTGTGTGAGGGAATGTGAATGCTAAGAATCTTTCTGTCAGTGGTTCAAATCTGGTATTTGAAAGATGTTTCCAAAGTGCCTACACAGTCAAGCTGTATGGTGCCTAGTAATCATTGACAATTTTTTATTTTCTGTTAGGATGCATAAAATTAATTAAAAGAGTGAATGAAGCTATCTAGGGAAACCCTGAAGTTACTCCTGCCCTGAGAATAATGCTTCTGGGCTAGGGTACTTCCCCAGGGCTAAATTTGAATTTAAAAAAAAACCAAAAAAACCCCAAACCCCCAAAACCACTAAAACCAACCAAAAAAACCCTGCAAACCAACCCAGCTCCAAAAAAACAGAAACCAAAAGCAACTATAACTCAAAAATTGAAGTGAAAGCATGAGCAGTTCTTGTGACTGTTGATCTTTCCCTTAACAGTACTGCCTATGACCACGAGGGGGCAAAGGGGAATACAAGATTAGGTAGTGTTGAGGACAGTGGAAAGATCAGTTCTGGAGAGCAGAGTGGTGAGTTTAGTCAACTCGTGTATATGCCAAACGAAGGCTAATTTTCAAGTGTGCTGAGATGGTGAGTGAGAGGGATGTGTCTGGGAGCTTAAACGGTCTAGTTCTGGTGTCAGTTCCTGTGACATGTACTGTTGGCCGTTTGAAATTTGGATTCATTTCATGTGAAGGATGATTTCAGACTGCTGTCATTGTGAACTTGTCTTCATTTGGCATCTGACAGCAAAGGGCTTTTCAAGATACTTTGATTTGAAACCTTATTACTGATACCGTCTTCTGCAATGAGGTCTTTCTGCCATAGCTCTAGGAGACCCAGGTATAGACAAGCCTTCAGTCCCTGAAGCTAATAAGACCCAGCCAGAAGTGTGCTTACGTCTTGAAGTAGGACCTAGTGCTGCTGTGCATTCACCACTTGCTGTTCAGAATGGCTTCCTTCATATGCTGGTCCACAGTTACACAGCAGAGCTCTTCATGTCCTTCCTTACCAACCTTGGCCCCTTTCTTGAGGATGAAATAATTCCAGAGGTGATCCCCATGGAGATAGAAGTTGTGGATACCAAAATCACATTGAAGGTGAGTGTATGGGGAACCAGAGATTTCCCCCAGGATGGTAGCCTGGGCAGAGCTCACTCCCAAGATTCTGCTTGGGAAAGGATGCTGTGGGATTGCTATGGGCTTCTGTAAAGGTCCTGTTTTCCTGATAGTGTTTTTTTTTCTTCTAAAAAATGCCTTAGGGATGAACGAGTAACATGATGGAATTGTTGAGTGATCAAAATGTGGAGAATCTGACATTCAGATTCTCTCCCCAGCTTTGTTGATGACCTGTTCTTCAGACTTGAGGGAAAGAATTAAATACCTCTTCCTCCAAGTGCTTGTGTGAAATGGGAAATATTTAACCTTTTCTGTAAACATTTAGCAAATTACAGATGAAAAACATTATGTGAGACCCGGCTGATATTTAGGAGGGAGGTATTGACAGAAGTTCTTGATTAAACCTTTTTGAAAGGAATGCTTTGGCTCTACTGACAAACAGGAACACATGTTGTTGCACAGCAGCATGAAAATCTCCAGACTAAGTGATGTTGGCTTTTTTTGGTTAAGGAATATTGGCTAGGGGTTTCAATTGGGCATTTGTAGGATGGCAACTGTGAGAGCAGTCTTCAGAGTGATGGTAATAGGCCTCTCTTAAGCCTTTATTATGGTTATGGCAGAACTTGATTCTGACCTGTGGGAGTGCTTTCTACACAGATTAAGACTGACATACAGCCTTGTGTATAAAGCCAGGCTTTTCCATATCATGGGTGACCTTGGTGAGCTCTGGCAGTCCTGCCAATCCTGTGAAGGCTGGGGGGAAGGGGAATCCTTTGCAGAGTTGCTAGAGCTCTCACACTAGTTAATCTTTTCTCTGCTTTGTTTTTTTTCCAGGATGACAGCCCCCGGGTATATCCTACCTCCCCTGGCCCTGTTCCTATCACCTTGGCAGTAGATCACGTAATTGTGAAGCGCGAAGATGATGGGGTGTTCTATCTAACAGGTCAGCAACATCAGGAAACTTGTTTTATTCTCCCCTGGCACATCCCAGGCTGTGCTGGAGGTAGAGTGCTCTGCTGTGCCTGGTGCTGGAGGAGACTGGAACTGAAATGTGATGGTTGCTGCTGGGAAGGGTGGGCTCTGGTGCGTGAGCAGTCCTTACTTCTGTTCTCTGCAGTTACTTCTACCATATAATCTTCTGTCTTCAGTGCAAGCATCTAGGTCTTTTGGCTGCTCTGCCGTGTTAATCTGTGGATGTGTACATTCATGCCTCTCTGGTTCTTGCTGCTTTTGTTGTTTTGTTTGGACAGCAAATTTGATACCTCAGGCAGAACAGGTTAATACCTAAAACAATAAATTGGCAGCCTGAATTCATACCTGATGTTTCCTTGAGCTCACACAGTCAGGACAGAGTACTGCTCTTCCCTTGCTTTAGTTTCTCCATTTTAAAATGGGAATGAGATTATTTTTTCTCCTTTTTAAAAAGAGGGAGAAAAAAAGAAAAAAAAAAAGAAGGAAGTTAGTTATTCTTTTTGTCCTGAGAACACTGTTGTATAAATGTCCACACCTGAATGTTTTTTATGCTTCTTTTCCAGCTCCGCAAGGGAAGGGCTCACCAAAACAGGAAAAACCTGTGTCAGTTCTTCAGGAACAGAAGGCCCCAGTGGAGTGTGTCTTGGCAGCCCCAGCAGCAGGAACACATGGGCTGCAGGTGAGTCACTGCTGCCTGTTGCTGTCTGGACACCTAGATAGCTGGCAGCAGGCTGGAAAATTAAGTCTTTTGTCTTGGTGTGTTTGCAGTTACTGGTAGGTGTGGTGTGTTGCAGATAGGGAGTGCACACAAAAAGCAGCCTGTAGCTCCTTTTACAGGCATTCTGAGAAGTAAGGATACCTTGCCCAGCATAAACTCTTGTCCTCTTTCAGAAATCAGTGTGTGTTTGGTTTTTTTATTGATTGCTCCATCTTCCCACTATGTCCAGTTTTGTGTTAGAAAAACAGAATCAAGAGGTTCCCACAGAGAGATGTTTTGTCAGAGCAGAGTAAGTCTTATAGCCAGGGAGTTTCAGGTTGCTTAAAGCTGCTATTCAGTTTGAACTTTCTTTCCATTTTAATCTGTAAGTCTGGAATTCAGATGACTGATTTATTTTTAAATATGTAGTGTTCTCTTAATTATACTAACTGTTTGATGCCAGGTCTACTTGGTAAATTGATCACTTGCTATGGAAAAATACATAAAGGAGCAATGTGGCTGAGTAGATGCAGAACTGGGCTGGGACTCTGGATTCTGTTCATTAGTTGTTGACCCATCACTTCATTTCTTATCTTTCTCTTTTCCATTTAATGCAGAGACTTTCTCTTCTTCCCATTCATAGCATCTTGTAAAACAGGGCCCTGACCAGAACTGGAGCATATAAGCATTACGGTAGCTTAGCTTCAGTTTATTTTCTGATGTTAATAGGATGAACTTAATAGGAACAAATGCAAAGGCTAAATTCTTTGGTAAAAGTATTTCTGAGAGCCCAAGGAAGAAACTGTCCTGTGCCATGAAACTGCAGTGGGATGTCGCTGGCAGTGTTTGAGGACAGAATTAACTTTGTTCATGGAGACAAGAAACAGGAATGCCAGGCATCTGCTTGTTCCAGCTATCGTCTTAATTTTAACAAATCTTTATAGGTGTATCAGGATCCCTTACAAAAGAGGAATGCAGTTTGGAGACCAATTCCCTCCCCCTCCCCGCTTTCTTTGTATAGTCATCGGCAGCCAGAATCAGCTAGCTGCTTTGCAGGAAGAAAAAACCTTGCCCACTGCAAGTTCTGTTCCTAAGCCTAGAAACATCAAGGGAATGTCTTGGGAGAAAATAGCTGTTAGACAGCCATCACTGGCAGCATGAGCTGACTCTAATGACAGGTATGGAAGTCAGCAGGCACCAGTTGGCAAGTACTTACTCCTGCAAATCAAAGTGGGTCACATTGTCAGTGAGCTTTGTGTGGTTGTGTCACATAGTGTAATTAATCTCAAAAGCTCCTGCTTTGGTTTTCTTCTTTGATCAGATTGGTTTAGTCAGATGTGCCCTGCTGCTTACCTTTGGAAACTCCTGGTTTGTTTATTCTGTTTGTCTCTTGTAGTTAAAGGAAGTGCCAGAGTTGCAAAGGGAGCTTCAGACTGTGAAAATAGCCCTTGCAGAAGCCAACATGGACAAGGCTCGCCTTCTGCAGGAAATTAGGAAATACAATCCCCTCTTCCAGCTTTGACAGTGAAGGTGGAGGCTGCAGCTGCTCAGGAGGAGTGGAGACCACCACCAGCACTAAGGCGGCTAGTTTGATTATATTGCTGCTAAATGGGTCAACCTCCTGGAGACTGCCTCAAAGAATGGAAACCAACTGTGATTGCAAAATGAGCTTGAAAAAGGGGGAAAGGAAGGAAGGCCTGGCTGAGCAACAGGGAAGGAACAAGGAGGAGTTTTCTGTTTGCAGCCACATTCCTCTGTCCTGGCAGTATGGTGCTGCCTCTGTCACTGAACCAGGGCAGTGGTCAGCCTACAAACAAAAGGTCAGAAGTTGAGGGGGACATTCCATGTCCCTTCATCCATGGGTGGTAGTGACAGTGTGCTTTCAGCCTTCACCTTTCAGGGTAACATGTAGAGATGGTCTGTGTTGGGGTTTCTGCTTCTTTCAACCTTCCTTGTTGCGTTCTTGCCCAGTCATGCACGCCAAAGAACACAGACAAAGGAGAGTAGTTACTTCACCACATCAGGAGTAGCAGAGAATAGGTATGGCAGAAAACATTGCTCAGAGCTCTGATGTGAAAGCATGTGTACAGCATGACAAACAGAAACATAGGAGGTCAGTGGGTGTCGGAGATGCAGAAGGGATTTCACTCCCTCAAGAACAGGGTCAGGATAGTAAAGAAATTCCTTCAGACTCCTTTTTACACCAATGATTTGTTGTGTCAAGACAGAATTGGTAGTGTATTAGACTTAGTCTAGTTTGTTCTTACTTAATCCCACAATATTTGGCTTTATTGATGCAGAAACACAAAGGCGTTAATTTATTTCATTACAAAGCACTGTTTAAACTTTGTTAAATTTACTGTCAAAGAACAGGGGTGAAGGAATTTGGTTAAAGTCACAGGATGAGAGGACCTATGCATTTTCTTTGGGATGCACACTGTCCTCAAACCATTGTATGCCAGAGTTTCACTGGTGGAAAGGGGGAGGGCAGTACTGGCCGCCCAAGGAAAAAGCTCTCTGTGTTCCTGTACGGTCATGTATTTTTTTATTGGCACTAAGCTCTTGCCTGGTCTTAAATGTCTTTTAACAGGGACGTTGGTATGTGGATCAGGAAAAGGGTGCTGACCAGGCTTCCTTGGGTGGAGGCTGGCACTATTAACTACTCCCCATGGGGTGGAGATGAAACAGTAGCTGCTGGGCTGAGCATGGTTTGTATTCTCACCTTTTCTGGAGCTGCTTCCCTGAAGAGGAAGAAGTCTCTGTGGTCAGTGACTGACTTAATTTATAAAGAAATAGCATCTACAAGTGTGGAGGGAAAAAAAGAAAATCCTAGTAAAATAAGAAGTAAACACTAATTTTAAGAAGTAAAAAAGGAAATGTCATTTATGAACTGCAAGAATCAAATTCACTCTGGAAGACAAACTGGTAGGTGGTTTCTTTGCTCTGCTAGACTGGGTAATACATGGTTGATGTGCTGAAGAAAGAAGCAGCTGTAAGGGACAGTTGTGAAGGGAGAAGCTGTTCCAGTGGAGAAGTTGCTCTGATAGAGAAGGGTGTGACTTTCAGCCCCCTCTTTATTACGGATGAACACCTGTTCCCTTCCTGTTATACACAGCATCTTTACTGTGTGCAGAGTTTGTTGGATTTTTATCTTATTTTAAACTTTGATTTGGATTTTTCCAGATGGATTTTGTGTTTTGTGTAAATGTACCATTTCTGCTGCACAGGCTTCTTAGTGCATGTAAAACAGGTAGTGATTGCTACACACTAAGTGCTAGGAAAAGTGACGGATTATATGCAATGCTCCTTTATTAATCAGATGAAGACTCCACTTGTCTATAAAGGTTAGGTAACTCTTACTGTGTTTCTTAGCTGAACACACTCCCCAAAATTTTAATGGATTTTTTCTGTTTTTTTCTATGTAAGCATTACTCCACTGAAATTAGTTTAGCTAAAGTAATACAAGATTTTAATCCTGCTCACTATGCAAGGAGCAGCCTCTGATTTACAAGCCATGATGAGTCGAGGCCTGGAAACTACACAAGAGTAAGTAAGTTGGGAGTTAAGTTTGTTTTTCCTACTGTGCTCTTATATATTTGTCCCTTTGCCCAGGTCTGGAGCTGTCAAACACTTCCCCTTAACAGACAGTCCTGAGATTGTTTTAGTTCTTCTTTAGCTCTAGGGAAAACAGGGACATATTTACAGTGTTAGGTTAGGTGTGGAGGCACTGCCGTCTGTGGTTTTCAGGGCGCCAAGAGTGAATTCCTTGTGGTTGTTAGCTTTCACTTTGAAAAAAGAAGGTATGTAAGAGAGGGACGGTGATTAAAACAACTGTCACTCTTAAGATCATCATAGTAATTCTGTGTTTGACTCCATTAGACTGAAGGTAGCTTTGAGTAACATTTATTGGAATTAGTCCTTGTACACTAGGTTTGAACAGACAGCCTTGGGGCAGGCTGTGCTTCCCAAGTCCAGTATTTCTGCCAAGATCTGACCAACCAGTGCCTACAACCAGGTATGACAGCAGCAGCAAGAGCCTCACCTTCCTTCTAGAACTTCTGGAAGCAGGTAGCCACAAATGAATTAAAAGGAGGAGTACTTTGGCAAAGGAGCCTTTGGCAGAAGCATGGGAGCTGAGCTGCAGGATGTTTCAAGCTCACCACCCACTTAGCCTGGGCTAGCTCTGATGTTTGGATGCTGTGACTTCTGCCAGTTGCTTTCCCTTCTCCACGGGAGAGGATTACTCCTCATTCCTGTTGGACAACCTGGTCGTTCTCTCTGGAGCACGTTCTGTGACCCATCCACTGGTCGACGCAGCCTTTAACAGGACAGATTTGTGGTGCTGCCTGTGATGGAAAATGTACTAGAGCAGCCTGTCAGGCCTGTTCTCGAGAGGAAAATGCACTTTTTAAGCGTCAATGGGCATTTCCTTCGCCAATACTGCCTCGTGCATAGAAGAATGCAGAAGTAAAAGCAGGGCTTCTGAAATGCAAGTTATCTTCTGTAGTAAGTAGGACTCTTGCTATGAACAGCTCTCATAGCAAGAGAGAAAGGAGGTAACAAAGCATCTACCTATCTAGGCTTGCTGTGAAACAAACCTATATGCGAACAGCTCACTGTAAGTACCATTATGAACTGCACAAAGCCCACACAAGCAAAAGTTGAACTTTGCTTTGTCAAACCTTTGTGTTTCTGTGCTTGCTCCCTCTTCCTGTGTGAAGCAAGAAATACAAGAATGCTTGCCTTGGGTGGAATGCAATGGTATTTTTATTCACTAATTGCTTGAAAATGGGAGGTTTCTTTCTTTGCTTTCAAATTTTCATTACTTTTTGTTTGAGTACATGTCCAGCTTCATCTCCAGCCAGCTTGGGAAATGAGTAAGGTGTAAAGGGTTTTCTCAGAGGTGGTACCTACTTGCTGCGTTACGCAACTCCTTACTGTTCCCTCCCATGTGTGCAGACAGAACAAAGCTGGGGCCAGGTTGTTTACAGCAAATTTCTTACTCCAGCTACTTAAGTTAACTGGTAATTGGTTTTGTTTAAGAATTAAAGCACTTCCATTGTTTTCCTTTGAAGTACCAGGAAAAAGTACTGTAAAACAAATCCATGTCCTTTCTACAAGATGTGTGTGTGGGAGGACAAAAACTCCCCTATCTCCACTGATGATGATTAGCAAAGTTTACATTTTAAAGCCTTTTATTTAAGCACTCCTGTGTTACGATGAGAGACATCTTAATCCTTTGTGTAACTACAACACCATTTCCATAGGAAGAGCATACAGCCTCAGCATCTTCTATGTTTAGTTAGAAGCGTACTCACTGGGGACTACTGTATGTACAGGTGGGTAATGTGCAAGTCTGAACTTGAATTTGAGTTTTAGGCAGTATTGGAACTTTGTTGCAGTATATTTCCACTCATGCATTTATTGGTTCTATGAACCATGAAAAGAAATTAAACTTGTTAACCTCCTTACAGGCTTATGCTTTTTTTTTTCCTCCCCCACCTTCCCTCCCACTTCACTTTCCTAATTATACTCTTTTCTAGACAGCTCCATCTGCCTGGCTTTGGGAAGAAGAGCTGAGTGATGACTTCAGAAACATCAGCTTTCAGCATGCCTACCCTGGCTTATGCTAATGGAACAATACCTGCCCCAGGCAAGGCGAAGCTTCAGGAACATGTCAGGGTTGGTTGAGACAGATCCCCCTACTTTGAATCACACAAACACCATTACACAATTAGTATTTCCCAGCAAGACTAGAATACAATAACAAGTTTAATGTACAAAAAAAGACACACTTCTGTACAGAGACACCGCTTAATCTGTGCCAGCAGAAAGTATGACCCTGGCGGGTGAATACACCAAAGACCTTGAGTGTTCTTATCCTTGCTCTGTTGAAGCAGAGGGAGCCCAAGGCTCCAGGTCAGGGATTTGGCTCCTGCCCGTTCCTGCACCATGCTCAGACAAATGCCAGACTTCAGCAATGATGGCAGGAAGCTTTCCTGCAGTCACTTAAGTCTACACACAATGCTCCTGAAGGAGCTTAAGTCCCGTAGCTCTGCTGTAGCTGTTGTGAGGTTCACAACCCGGAACTTGTTCTAACTTCTGTCTTCTCTTGGGACATTTTAGTGGAAGATAATCTTTTTATATTTGGAATTGGGGATCTGTCCTCGTGACTTGAGCCTCCTGACCGCCTCTCGCATGTGTTTGGGCTGCAGAGGTGGCAGCTCTCCCCACTTCTCACAGACGTCCAGTGCTAAACAATACAAACCAAAGAGGTCACAGGACAGGGCCGCTAAGCTTAGCCAGTCTCTTGTTGTCAAAGCTTTAATTTTAAAGGCAACAGATAACATTTTTGTTTAGGGTTTACAGCTCACATTTTGTTAATACACAAGAACGAAACTGTTTTGTGTGCTTCTCCTGGACAAAAAGTCAGGCCTAGGGGCATCAATACTGGACCAGAATAAACTGCTTTTTAAACAACTCAGCTGCTATGGACTATGCTGGTTTGAGTCATACAAGAACTTATGATCTTAAACCACCTACCCTAAAGCCAGCTCTAGGCTGGGTGTGTGTTCTGGGGTGGTTGTGTACAGCAGTGACAGGAAGGTACAACCTACAGCAGACTTACAGGCCAGTTTCTTTTCTATCATTTACAGTATCTTTCACAGCTCCTGCCAAGGACATGAAGCAATTAACAACATGAAACAATTAATGACAGCAGGGAAGCTGCTTACCCAAACCACCTTAGGCAAGACACAGCACTGCAGAGGCAGCAGCAAAACTGCATCACCCCAGTAATGGTGATCCTAGCACATACAGGCCGCATTTTGCATGGCAAGTCTATACAAACTGGTTGGCATCAAAGCCAGTAGCACCTCCTCCAGCCCAAGCACAGCAGGGGCACAGCCAGGCCAGCCTCCCACCCCCTGTGCCGAAGAGATCACTGCTCATCCCACAAAGGAAGAATCTTACTGGTTAAGAGGCTTAAATAACTCATTTCCCTCTGGGCTGAGTTTGTCTACAGCAGTACTAACAAAAGATACTTACTGCTCTTTCACAGCCTGCTCACAGGCTGACTCGCAGAGCAAGAACGTTCGTTTAAGTTATCCTCCTTAGAGAGGATAAAACAGGAGGTCTGTGGTCACCAACCTCTGCTGCTTCACAGGCAGCAGTATTGATGGGACTGCAGGGGACTATGGGCAACACCACACTTCAACCGTCTTCTGGCTTAGCTCTCGCCTGCTGCTACTGGAAGGTCCAAGCACGCCGCAGGACAGCAAGACTGGGAGCCACAGTCTTGTTCCACATCTTTCTGCTCTACTGTAAGCAATGAGTTTACCCTGTATTCTTAACTTTTTACTTGACATTTGCCACTCACCTTCTTCCACCACCTCTCCAACGAAGACCTTGGAAATGCCAGACATGGCGATAACCACGTTCTGAGAGACAGAGGTGCCGGTAATGGACTGGATCAGCTGGACGAGTGGAGAAGGACAGTCAGCTGAGTGAGGTACACACAGCAGTGGTCAAACATTTTAACTCGCATTTAGTGCTTTGACCTTGTCAAATACCAACCGAGGGCTACTGAAACACACAGAACAGCAGTAACTGAGCCTTAGAATTAGGTCCTACAGCTTTGGGCACGAGCTGGCTGTCAAGGTTTTAGCTTACCCTCATTCAGCTGCAGACCCTGTACCAGCAATATTTCCCTTACAGCCCCCCAGACCACTGTTAGTTAAGATGAGCTCCTATTTAAACTGCGTAAGTCACATGAGGCCACTGAGGTAGACTATAATGGGATAAGCTGATCTGAAGACAATGGTCTCAGCCACAGGGGCTGAGATGCAGCTGGGGGAGAACACACCACAGAGCCAGGCCCAGATGCAACCACAGCCAGCCTTAGTAAGGCTCAGCCTGCTTACTCTGCTCAGACTCCTGCTGTGACAAAGCATTATTGAAGTCGTACCCGTTTAATAGCAGCTTTGGGGAACGCAGACCGGCGATACATCTCGTAACGGTTCAGCTGTTCTTCAGAAAACGAAGAGACCAGTATTCTGGGGTGGAGAGAATTGATCATTTACAGCAAAAGTAAAAACAAACATCTGAAGCTCTTCAGGCTGCTGCAACAGTCCTGCAAAGCTCTTCTACCACCTCCAGCCTCCTGCAGTACAAAACAGAGCCAGGAAAAGAAAAGCAGTGCCAAGTGGCCTCAGTGGTGCCAAGGCTTTTAAAGCAAAGTGGCTGGGCCCATTCAGGAGCAGGGGGATCTGGGATGGAACTGCGGATGTCGTTAACTGCAGGCTCATAAACCGATTAAACTATCATTGCACAGTTTCCAGTGGCAAACCCTCCTGAGCACCACCCTCCCCAGGCACTGCTGCCCGGCGCCCTGGCACTCACTGCATCTTCTGGATCTCGTCCTCGTCCACTTTGTGCTTCTTCTCCTTCCTCTCCTTCAGCTCCAGCTTCACCTTCTTGGCCGCGGACGGCTGCAGGCTGGGGTCCTCCCCGTCCACCGCCTCCCCCTCCGCGCTCCTCACCTGGGCGAGAGCGCAGAGCTCGGCTCGGCGGCCCCACAGCCCGGCCGGGCCCCGCTCCCTCCCTCGCAGCGGGCCCGGCCCGGCCTCACCTCCCCGGCCGGCACCTCCGCCTTGGGCTCGCCGCCCCCGCCGGCCTCTCCCGCCTCGCCCTCGCCTGCCACCTCCGCGGTCGCTGGCTCCTCCTCCTCCGCTGCCGCCGCCGCTCCATCCCCCGAGGGGGACGAGGCTGCGGGCGGCGGCTCCTGGTCGGCGGCGGCGGCCCCGAGCTCCTCCCGGCCCTCTTCGCCGGGATCCGCCATCGCCTCACGCAGCGACGTCGCCTCCTGATGACGCAGCGCTACGGCTGCCGCGAAGGGACGCGGCTTTCCGGCGGCGGGGCGGGGCTTGTCGCCAGGGCAACGGGCCTGCGGCTGCGGGTGAGGCGTGGGGCCGGAGTGGGGGATGTTGGGGCAACTGGGGGGCATTGGGGCAGCTGGGATGGGAAGGGCTGAGG
>JANZLQ010000055.1:4771699-4826176 GCA_026212715.1 Elanus axillaris
GGGGGGGGGGGGGGGGGGGGCCTGTAGGGCTGTGTGTGAGGTAGGAGGTGTGGGCTTTTGGGGTGTTGTAGGACTGTGGGGCAGGTAGGGAGTACGGAGCTATGGGGTCGTGTGGATGGGGGCTGGGGGTGGGAGAAAGCAGGAGGTGTGGGGGTAGAAGGCATGAGCTGGGTTGTGGGATGAGGGGCTAGGGAAGTGAGCTGGGGGAAATGAGGCAGGGAGGCAGCTGTAGGGGTTTGGCTGTGCTCTTGGGGTGGAGTGTGAGCGTGAGAGGGCTGGGGGATAAGGGGATATTGGAGGACCCCAGGGCTCGGCAGTGTGGGCTGGAGCCCTGGGGGACACAGATGTGGGCTGCAGTGCTGCGAGTGTGGAGGGACTGAGGAGGCCAGTCCCCTGGGTGTCTGGGCCAGCATGGGCCAAAGGAGGAGGTGTATTGGGTGGGAATTGAGGACCAAGGGGATGGGATGAGATGTTGCAGCGGGCTGTGATGGATGTGGGACACATATCCATCACCTGTGGGGGGGATGAGGATGGGCTGGGAGAGCCCTGAGGGTTTGCTGCTGCCTGTGGCACCAGGGTTGGGAGGAGGCTGTGCTGGAGGGGCTGGCGGCAGAGCCCCTCGGGCTTGCATGCTCCGAGGCAAGGAGTGGCAGGGCCTGGCTGGCTGGGAGAGTAGAGGAATCCGTCTGGAGTGGGTGCTTCCAGGGCTGGGTGCACCCTCCCTGGTGGTGGCACGTCCCCCAGGGCTTGGACTGCTGCAGGCTGTGGGGTTGTGGATGCTGCTGGTTACCATCGGTAGTTGCAGACTGGTGAAACTGGGAAAATGTGATGCATTTGGAAGAGGACTCTGGGTCAGGGTGCTAGCAGAGACTGCTGACTCTGAAGCCAGGACGTGTTTAGGTTCCCCCAGTGACAATTGCGGCTGGATGAATTTACTGGGGCAGATGTGCAACCAGGTGTTCAGCAAGGCATCTTCTCACTGCTCTTGCTCTGTGCACTCTTGGCCTTGATCAGTAATTTTCATGGCTTGCAGTAATAGTCCTCTGCTGTGATTCTCGAAACGACAGTGGCTGGTGGGGCTTAGGGATCAGACCTGCTGCACTGGGGGCTGTGGAAGCGGGAGGAGAGCTCAGTCATTTGCTTCAGCATTTAAAGTACCATGCTATGTAATTGGCGCTGTTTTGAAGCTCTTTAACCTTTGTTAGTGTTTTCTCCTCCCCTTTTCTTCAGCATCTACCAAGGAAACCACTTGCTGGTGCGTTTCTCGAGTTGCAGCTTTTTGCCATTTCAGCTTATCTGCTGGAAATGCTGCTGTTCCTGTTCCCTGAGCAACTGGTTTATACTAGGACAGGGGGAGGAGATTTGAGTCCGGCGCCGAGTGACACTGTCACTGCACGACCGGACTATTTAGAGGGATATGACTTGCCCATTTGTTCCCAAATTTGATCTGTTTTTCTTTCATATAACCTTACCAGAAATCTGCTGTTGCACATTGAGGTGAATGGCAAGAGATGTGCTGATGTGGAGAGCTTGTGCTTTCCTGGTGCATACATTTGCTCC
This sequence comes from Elanus axillaris, assembly GCA_026212715.1. NCBI lineage: Eukaryota > Metazoa > Chordata > Aves > Accipitriformes > Accipitridae > Elanus > Elanus axillaris. Next base: position 4,773,260 of record JANZLQ010000055.1, read on the forward strand.
TCTGAAACATAAATCTGCTCTCAGGTCAAACTTTATTCTTCTCTTTTAATATATTAAATACTCTGAGTCCTCGTTTTGAGTGGGAGATTGCTCTGACCACTTCAGGCTTGTCTACATTAGAAGATGGATATACTTGCAGGGTGGTTAGATAAAGTGGAGAGGGTCAGTTGAGTAAAATACACACCACGAGTGTTATCAGCCTCTTATTCTAACAGCTCTGCCACACTTTCCGACAATGCGTGGTGATGACGACGACCTTTTTTCCCCGGTAAGACAACTGCTTGTTATACCAGCTGATTTGTGGAGTGGGCAGGCTGTTTGATGTCTGATCAGTTAGCGTGATTTTTCACATGTAAATGTAGTTTTGTGTGTAGACATGTATCTGAAGGATGGTGAATGTCACAGCTGTCATTCGTAGCTTCTGTGTGCATTAACTTGACTGTCGTAAATGTCTGTCAGGTGACACTACAATGATCCCTTTCTCCCAGCAAAATTCCCAATCCCTGAACCTTTTTTTCTCCCTGCTGCTGAGTTACAGTCAGGCTTTTTGCATGTTTATGATAATGGTTCTCATTCTGGAAGTGTGTTGGTGTTCCCAGCATGTTGGGAGTCATGGCAGCGCATTGTTAACTTGCTGTGTGAAATCTGCTGCAGCATCCCTGGATTTACAAGAGTTTGCATGCATACCCCGCGTGGATGATCTCCCTGAATGTGATCCTGTGTGGATCGTGACCTCTGTACCACGTTTGTACAAGCAGTGGCTGCAGTTTTCCTTGATCTCGGTGTTACAAACACTGGGCAGTGACCAGGAGGATAGTCTGCTCTTGCCTGCAGTCACCTCTTGCAGACTGGCAGTGGGGTGAGAGTTCTGGTGGCCATGGTGTGTGCAGTTGCAGCACTGGGAAGTGGGAGGTAGCTGGGGATTATCTGAGGGCTTGGGTGCTGTGGTGAATGATGCATGTTAGATATTGAAAATGGACTTTTAATGATTTAGAGGCTTTCTGATTGTTTCTGGTGCTCTGTCAGCTTGTTGGATATTTACTTTGGGTTAAATGACTTCATGTGAGAAAACTTGTGCTTGTTTTATAGTGATGAGGTTTTTATGAGAAACAGCTGCTAAACTTACCTGCAAGGAGAAGCCTGACAATTGTTTGGGGAGCAGCTGGGACAAGCTGGGTAATGTTCAAAACTGTTGTTTTCTGTAGTGTGGGTTCAATCTAATTGCTTAGCATCCTGGTGTGTCTGTGAGATGGCTCTGAGATATACAAGCTCTGCTGAAAGGTTTATTATAGTAGCAAACATACTCCTTCATGTCTGCCTAGTACAGCACCAAAAAATGGATTTGGGGGATTCAGCTTCCAAAAAACTAGCCAGACTGAGTTTCAGAGTAGTGTTAGTGTAGTTTCAGAGTAGAGCCTTAGTGTATCAGAGAAGAAATTTGGGCAGTTATCTTCTGCCTGTGTGTCACCCTGTCTCTGTTGTGGTCTGTTTTCACTCTGCAAAGTGTGAAATTAACTCTTGCCCCTGGTGCCAAGCCTGATTACTGGCTTCTTTGCTCATCTGTTGAGGTGCGCAATTCCTCTGGAGCACCTTCACCTGTGGTTTCCCTGCTTCCTGGGGGCAGGGAGGATGTTGCAATAAGTTCTCCAAAGCAGGCATGGTGTTTAACTACAGCTAACTTTGCCTTTCTGTACTCCTTTAAAAATAACTTCAAGGGTTTGGAAATAGGGAATATGAAATTTTGTCTTCCTGACACTTCATGGAAAGTTGGAGATTGGCAAATTAAAGGGACCTGATGCTGTGGCAGGAGGGTGGAAAGGCAGAGGGGACAGGAAAGATCCTATGTGGTGTCCACCCCACCAACCCTGCCTTCTCCAGAGTACAGCATCTGAAGGTGTGCAACACATCAAGAACAACTTGGAACTTTGGAACTTTAAAGTTGAAGGGTTTTCTCTTAGACCTTATTCCTATATCTTGGTTTATTTTACTGATGATTAGATGCATTTTCTAAATTAAAAACAGGAAATATGGACTGGACGTGTGCCCAGAGAAAGTCACAATGCCAATTAAATGGAAGCATTAATGAAAGGAGTTGATGGTGAAGGCTAAGGTGCTTCACTTGGTGGCTAGTTGTCAAGGCTCTGCAGTGAAGGAAAGCTGCTTAAACAATAGATGTCTTCAGTGCTGGTGGGTAAGGAAATCACAAAATAGGTATCTGGTGCAGGGATTTAGTTTCTTGTATGTATGATGAAGCTTTATCTGAGAGAATTTAGGTTACAAAGCTTTGTCATTGAGATTTGAAAGTATTTAGAACAGGGAGTAAGTCCGCTTTTATCCTTCCTCAGAAGGGGGTCCTGCTGCAAGCTTCTGGCAAAAATGTCTTTTGCCTTTTGTAACAGCCAAACACAGTTTCTTAGCTGGGCACCTGTGAAAAGGATTTCTGATACCCATGCAATTGCTTTGCAAGACCACAGTCAGCCTGCAAGACGAGAGGATAGCCAGGGTTGATGGGGTAGGGGTCTGCATCAACTGTAAAGAAAAGACAGGTTACTTTAATTTTAGGGATGTGTGTGGTGTGGGAAACTTTACCTTTACCGATGGTAGAACATGGGAACTTTTCTAATTAAGGGTTTCTTACCCTTCAGTTGTAGTGGAGAAACCTGTCCATGGTCAGTTCTATGTGTTTCATGTTTTCCCTTCCTCAAACAACTTTTGACAGCCTTCCTCTTTTTGTGCAGTCATTTTGATTCCTGGTCCTGCTGAAGCTGCTCCTATATTTAAAGATATCTCCTGATAAGGGAGCTAGCTGCTAAGCTGTCTTCCGCCTCCTGAGTCTCATTCCAAGAGCAGGGTTATAAACCCTTGGCTGCGCTGGCAAAACTCCCTTGTTCCTTCCTCCATCTCATTTCAGGTCTCTGATGTCGGCATGGTATTTAGTTCCTTTTTTTTTTTATAAGTCTCACTACTTGGACTACCTGTTCTTGAAAGGCCATCTCTACTTCTGAAGTGCTGGGCCCAGCTTTTTCTGTGCAGTTCTGCAGTGTTTTAGACATCTCAAAAATAAAGTTTGAATTAGGTACAAAACAGGCATTTCCTGGAAGAAATGAAAATGTTTGTGGGCATGGTGCTGGATGCTGCGTTCCCACTAGTACACCTGGTAAGCATTTGTGTTTAGCTGGGGGACTGGTCTGAGCTGGGACACTAATTGTTTTGTGCCATTTTTTTAATGGAGAGGGCAAATGCTGGTCCATAAAGTCATAGGAGATGCCCCCAGCAGTAAACTCTGTGGAACATGTTGTTTTATCACATAAACTTAGCGGCCTGCTGTGTTTATTGTATTTTAAATGTGAACTTTGTCAGGCTTTCATACTTCCTGCTTAGATCACTGAGCTGAGCCCTCTGGGTGTGAGTGCGCATACTCCAAACAAAATAACCAATTTCTGCAGGTAAGCAGGAAGCAAGATGTGATAGACCTTGATAAGCCAAATGAGAAGGAAGCACAAAGATAGAAATAAAGATGAAGTCTCTCCCTAGGGGGTGAATGTGCCACTGTGTAACACTAAAAATATTAGGCAGGAAAATAAACCTCAGTGGAAAGCTGATGTGAAGAAGGGGATGCAGACGGCAGGCTGAGGTAATGAGAAGGATATGGGGAGGATGAGAAGCAGTGGAGGAGAGGGAGATGGGTTTCTGGCTTTTGCCAAAGCAGATGGTGGAGCTTACAAAGAGGTGGTGGCTTGCCAGGGTTTGGGGGGAGGCTTGGCTTTGTGCTGCGGTCCATGTAGCCTCCAGGATCTGATCACGTAACGTAATTGTTGGGATCCGTTCAGGGACTGGAAATCTGCTGAAAGCCAGGTCCAGGAGTCTTGATGCAGATCTTTGCTCCTTGATGGTACCCTGACTGCTCCATTTTCAGCACATACCTCATAAAGCACGAGCACAAGCATTTCTTGTAGATCAGTGAGCATCTACAGATAAAATCATCTTAATGTAAATGCAGCTTAATGCTTATAAGCAAAAGCAAGTCCAGAAATTAGAAATGCTTTGTGAACCCATGAGGTTTCTTGGGTTTTCGGGGGCACTTCTGCACAGAGGCTGCAGAATTTGGATTTATATTTTTTATTGCTTCATTGTGAATTTAAAGGCAGGAAGGAACAAAACAATCTGTGGCCTCAAATATCAAGCTGTATTCAGGAGGTTTTGCCAATTGCAGTAAGAGATGAATTGTGTTAAAGCCAAATCTGCAGAAAAAGCTTTTTATTTTCATCTATTGATATGAAAAGACTGGATCTTTGTTGATGAGAGGGGAAACTGAGGCTGCTGTAGAGCCCCAGACTGTATATGTAACCTTCTGTAAGTGTATCAAGGAGAAACTTCTGCTGTGAATTAGGACTTTTTGTATATGTCTGTTGTGGGAAAGGATCTGGTTATTGCTTCACAGAAGCCACAGCAAGTGGCAAGTCAATTTGCAGCAGTTATTACTGGTGAGTATTTTGTTTGGTTTAGGAAATGACATGGTGTAATGGCTGAATGCTTAAAGTAGCTTCAAGTAGTCCAAATGTGGTTAGGAGTCAGAAAAATTATTTCTATCTAAAAAAAAAAAGTGGGGTTTCATATTTGTTCTTGTGTGGCTGGATGATTTAAAGAATTGATTTGTTAGTGCTACATGTTCTCCTGGTGGTCTGAGAGTCTGGCTGCAACCTCTCTGCCTGCTGTGTTTCCATTGGGAAGGGAGGTCCCACACTGATGGTGCAGCTGACTGGGGGGAAAGGAGGAATTGCCCCATATGTGGTAAGGATAAGGCTGTTAGTGTGTCTGTCCATTCACAGGTGTATTTTATCATATTATGTGTGGCCATGTCTTGTGATTAAGTGGCAAGTCCTGCAGTGTCTGGCTGAGATAGTGGCATGGAACAGCAGCCTAGGCTCCAAGGTCTAAGCTTCCAGGATTGAGTAAAGGTGCAAATAAAACATTTCCCTATCTTCCCCCATAAAAAGAAAGTTGCTCCTGGTGTATTCGCATAAAACGGGGCTGTGTTAGAAATGACAACTGGGTCTTTCACTCTTCTTGGTGCTGTGATTAATAATCTCGCCCACTTTTAAACTGTCTTCTATTCCACACCCTACTGTGCAAACAGCAAAGCAGGAGAGATCTCTCTTTAATTAGATACCCGAATGCTGGTATTGCTAAGAGTATTAGTGCCACAGGCGTTAGGTGTGCACCGGCTGTTTTTTGTGAATTGTTTTCTAAGCACTTTTTAAATAATTCAGGAAGGCTGCAGTTATTGGCAGTGACTCTTAAGGGTTTTATATCTGTGTGATCTTCTAATTCAGCTTTGGAACATTTTATTTGCTTTGCTTGCTTTGGTCAGCATGATTCTGTGATTAGGATTGTCTCTGGGAGGACTGGGTTTTTCTTGCCATAAAATTGCTGTGGGACCCTGGATAAGTCATGTTAGCTGTGCCCTGCTTTGCTCACTGAAGCCGTGGATGCTACTTATTTTCCTCTGTTGAGGACTTGATTTTTGTGTAGCACCCAGGGCTTGCTTGGAGTGCACATGAAAATTGTTGTGTAGGTGGTTTCCCTTTCTGTGAAACTCCCTTGGGAGAGTTTTGTCCTGCTTCCTTCCAGACACGCTGTGTGCAGTCCAAGGTTTCAATGCCGTGCGTGCAGAGGGCAGCAACCTGGTGCTGCCTGGTTTGGTTGGCAGAAAAGACGGTTAGAAGTTGAAGGGAGTGCAGTGGTGCTGTGAAGGGTGTGTAAGAGCTGAATTAAATGGGTAAGGAGTTGGGAGAAGATGTGAATCGATTGAAGTGGTGCAGCCTTCAAGCAAAAGGCTCCAAGCACAGCATGTCAGGTAGGAATCTCTCTGTTAACGCTGAGTAGAAGTGTCTTAACTGTGGAGGCAGTGACTCAAAAGCTCTGTGACCAATTAATCTAATGTTGGCTCTATAATATAGGTGGGTGTCCAGACTGGGGTGAATTCTTCTGGCTATTGACTTCCCATCAGTCTTTACCCACGTGCTGAGTCCTCCAGTGTTCTGGGACTTGCTCTCTTGGGAGTGCCAATGTGTTTGTCAGATGGAGGGTGAGAACACATTAGCTTAATTTTTGCCTTGCTTTGAGAGTTTCTCAGCAGAGAGTGTTTTGAAGTGGCAAACAGGTTTTGGAAATATCCATATGCTCATACAGGTTACCTCAGATATTCCATGTGGGAGTTACTGTGGGCTAAGACGTGGTGCGAGGAGTGTTAGGTGGGTCAGAATGTTTAGGTGAGGAGTGTTAGATGGGTCAGATTGTGTTGAGGATGCTGAGGATGTCAGAACCAAGCCAGTTACTGCCTGCTGACAGATCCCAGGATTTAAGTAGTTGCAGCCTCCCTGTGCGTTGCAGGGGGCTGGGACAGGAGCAGAGCTGAGGAGGCAGGGCTCCCAGGGTGGTTTTTCCAATTGCTAGGTTACGCTCCTTCCCAGGAGCATAATCTTACAGCTCTGGATAGTTGCAGGGCTCGCATGAGATTTGTGCTCTGTCCCATCATGGGAGGAACAGTGAAATGCATCTGTGACATGCAGTTTACTTATTTTTCCATGCCCTGAACGACAAGGCTGGCTCCAGAGCTGGCTGGAGTATCCTGAACAGCTGTAAGGAGCCTGAGGACTGAGAAGGTGGTTTGTTCAGGGTGCCCACAGGAGCACTTTGAGCTAGATACTGATGGTTTGGTTAAAATGCCAGGTGCAGTCTTGAAATTTGCATCTTGAAGACTTCAGGGCTTGCTTTACTGATGCTGGAATTAAGAGTTGCGTTCAGCACATCGATGCAGGGGGGTTTCTGTGTGTTTACCTTGGTGGCAGAGGGATGCTTGTGAGGCTTCAGTCGACTGAGCGGATGGATGTTTGTAAGATTCTCTGCTGGCTTTTTGACCTCTATACCCCAACTTATTATCTGATCATTGAGCTGTGTGTAGGAATTTCAGGACCAAAAAATGCAGCTATGCGTATAAACAAATATGGAATATTTGAGCAATGAGATACTGACATTTCCATAGCCTTGTTCCCCACTACTTTTGTCTGCAGTCCCAAAACTGAAGAAATGTCACTGCAGATTTGAGTACATTTAGAGTGCTCTGTGTTTTGAAGGCAGGAGCTACAGAGAGTTCAGTTGGACACTGAATATTTAACAAATGGGTTTTGGCACTTAATGGTGAAATCTGAAGGTTACAACTAAGCTTGTCCAGCAGTTAGCTGCTGAGAGCGGTGGTCCTGTCCTCCCCCATCTTCTTTTCCTGATAGTCATTTGCGTTGTGTGGCTGTGCCAGAGTGAATCACTCCAGCTGGCTGATCTAACAGAAAACTTTTGTTTCATGAGGCTGCACAGTTCCTAGATCCAGTAGGAGGGAAATGGCAGAAACCAGCAGGTGACAGTGCAGAGGAGCAGGATCTTCCCTTCACTTCTCTTCTGCTTGGAGAGCAGTTGTCCTGCTGCAGCTCTCTGCATAGAGTAATTCATACCTGCATATGGACTGCCTAAATAGCATGTATTTCTGGAAGTGGAGCTGCTCAACTTTGAGATGTAGGTCCTACACTACTCTGGCTGATTAAGGCTGTTTGGCAGAGAACTGAACTTTCTGAAGCTCAATGTATGAAACAGTACTTAATCTGTTAGGAGCAGCTGAACCAAGAAACAGTGTTTATCCAGTGGGGTTTTTTTAATGTAATACATTGTTTTAGTGAGATTGTAGGAAAAGCAGGCAGGATATAAAAGACATAAGTGAAACGTGATACAGAATACATACAAATTACACCTACATTCATCCCAGACAAACAGGAAGGCTCCTCCCAGCTGCGCTTGGGCAAGGATAAGACAAGTTCCTGGAGGCTGAGCTCCTTCCATCACAGCTCCTGGAGAGGCTGCTTTGCTGGCTAGCAGCAGATAATGTGTTAATGCCTTGACTCCCATGTGAGCCCTTCACCTTTCATGAGGAGCTTACGCTGAGCTGAATTCAGCCTGTGTGCAGGTCTTTGTGGGGACTCGATGAAGGTGATCCTTCTGCCTGCATAGAGAGCGCTTGATATCTGGTGGGTGCTCTGAGGGTGGGTGAGCTTTCTGGTGGGTGCTCCATGGAGCTTTCCCAGCATGTCTATAGTCTTCCAGGTTGTGCCACCCGGTCCTCTGCTCTTTTCCATCCCACGGAAACAGCTGCATCTCAGTAATGCTCTGGCTCTGGGAATCATTTCAAGGTGAAGTGTCCTCTTGAAATGAAGAAGGTGCCTTTGAATAAGGGTGAGGGCCATTTCCTCTTATCATTGATGCTGGTATGAGGTCCTGACTGATGCTGAGATGGCACTGTCACTGTCCCAAAGAGCTTGCTCCGAAGTACAGATTAGTTGTGGAAATGAGATAAATCCTATTTCACAGAAACTGGTGAAGATAGAACTATTGAGGATTGATTTGTTTCTATAGCAACAGACTGAAGAAGCTAATACAGCTAGCTGCTCTCTGCAGAAGGGAGAAAAAACATAAATTGAAATGTTAAGTCCACCTGGGACTGTAGCTGTCAGCAAAAGAAACATCTTCGATAGACTGATGAAGGGGTAAAAAGCTTAATTAAAGACGGAGGGCAAGACTATGCGAGCTGTGTTTGGAAAGAAATTGGTGCAGGAGTGTGTGAATGTACCCTCTTTTCTGTGTCAAACCTGGAGAGCCTGTATTACGTCTTCAGAGCTGTTTATATCCTGTGTCCCAAAGGACTGCTTTCTGAGCTTGCCTGCCACCCTGTTGTGGATGGGGAGATGCCCTGCTTAAAGTAAGGTGGTGCTTTAATGCCATTTCAGTACCTGGGTGTTCATCATGTCAAATGCACATTTTAAAACCTGAATTTAAAAATGCTTTCTGTCCTGCTGTGAATCACCATGGCTCACTTGAGGATGTTCAGAGTTCATCAGAGAATCTTTTTCTTGTGTGAACTGGGAAATGACCTTTGAGAAGTTTGGATGAATATCTGAGCTAAATTTTATGGATTACCCTTTAACTCAAACTGAATACGGAGCTGGATGATCCATAACAATGAGTGCCAGGGAAGAGTTTCTATAGGTGTTTGTGTCCTGGAAGAAAATCCAGTACAGCATTCAGATGGCTGGATAAGATGCTTGAGTGTAAAACTATTTTTATCTATACAGGGTGTGGATTTTTGTAGTTTTTCATTTTACCTTTTGGTAAACCAAGAATTGTAGCAGACTAGCACATACAGTGGTGTTAAGGTGGTTGTTTTCCCCCATGGCTAGTAAAGGTGAAATTCTTAAGTGTTTGGGAGGCCCTAAGATGCCAAGTGCTGAGACCATGTGTATATGTACATTCTTGACTTGATGATGTATCCCACCTTGCATGGCTATTAAGCGTTTCAGATTAAAATCAGTATACACAGCTGAAACTAGCAGGATGTTAACAAAATTGCAGAAGTAGCAGCTTTTAAAACAGGAGTGTGTGTGCAAGGTTTTTACCAGGCTCTCTGAGAGAAGCTGTGTTACTTAAGGAAAGTTGCAGCTTGACTTCATGTTGTTTAGGTTTGGCAAACCCAGATTATATTAGCACTCTTCCCTTGTTATTTAAACACATGGTTTCTTTTAAAGGGAAATTAAATTTAAAAATAAACCTTCAGCTTTTCCAGCTACAAGGAAGCATGTGTAGTGCTGCATACTAAGGATGCAAGAATACAACCCTGTCTAAAAGTGAGTGCCATAAATATTATGTAAATACATTATCTCATTAGATTTATATCTGATCCTGTTGCCTGCTGGTTTTCAGACTTAGAGCAAACAAGGTTGAAGATGGCATAGGTGGTCTTTCAAATCTAATATTGAAGTGGGTTGGAAATTAGGTGAAGTGACTTTTGCCTCATCCTAATTAAGACACCATGAGAAATCCTTTCAAGTTTGGTATCACAAAGTAAATTGCCTGGTTTTAAAATGTAATCCGATTAAAGAAGCCTAGTGTCTGGTAAGGTTTGAAGCCTGCCCATACAATGGTACAGATGGGCTCCCCCTACCCTTCCTTACTGCTCTTAATTTCAGAAATCAGCACTTATTTTTTTAGGAAGCAGGAACAGGATTATGATAAAGCCTTGGACTCTGGAGACTTCAAGGTTTTTGCATTCTGGTCTTGATTCTGTTGCAAGGATTGTGAAGTCCATCAGATGACTTAAGGGACTATATGTCCTGTGGACTTGTTCGGGTTTTTGGTTTTTTTGCTAGTGCTTCTTTCCAGTGTTTTTTCAAGCTGTGGTTTCTTGCTGCACAGTGTTTAAGTCTGATAAAGTGTTGGCTGTCATGTAAGAGACATTTAAATGACCTTGATTCATCCTGTGATCCCCCGTGCATGTCTTCTGGTTGTCTTGGAGTATTGTTAGTAACTACCTTTGCACGATTTAAAATTACTTGCATTCACCTTGTGATGTTGGACTCTCTAGAGCCTCATTTCAGTGTGGTAGAGTCTGAAGCCATATGTCTGAACTCGTATGGCTCATCTCTGTTGAGTTAGAAACAGCTGAAAACACAGAGAACTTGGAGGACATGTGTAATTAGTGCTGGCTTTGGCATTTCAGAAAGATTTTCTTTAACCTCAACAGGAATTATTTCACAGAAAGAGTGAGACAGGATGTGCCCTTGACATTCCTTTTCACTGAAAACAAAGACCTGAAAAGAAGAGAATTGGTAAAAAAAAAAAACAAACTGCAGTCTTTCTGATCATCCGACATGGAGGATGTCATTCAAGCATGGTGTTCAGCATCTGTGCTGAGGTTAGTCTTGGAAACCACTCATCTGCAAGGGAGCTGCTGTAAGGAGTCCAGCCCTGCTTTCCTGTCAAGACTAGAAATGAGAGCCCAAAGGTGCTGTAGATTGTATGTACAACTTCAAAACAACTCAGAAAAGAGGCAAGCTGCTGTTTCCCTTGGTCTTGTTCTTGCTACCATTAGAGTGTCTGGAGTTTTATCCTTGCAAATGCAGCTTTTTTAATCCAAGCTACTCTCATTAGGCTTTAATGATTTCCTGTGTCCAGAAGCTTGGGTGGTACAGCCCAGGCTCTGCTGCATGCTTGTTGGTTGGCATGGTCTGGAACCAGTTTTTCAGATGCAAAGGTAAATGGGGTGAATGTTGTCTCTTGAGGTGTGCTTAAGAAATATAAGAAATTTGAATCTTGAAGTAAAAGTTTGAATGTTAAACATTGCATTTAAATTGCATGTGTATAAATATATAGTAAGCTGCCTTTTTTTTTTTGTGCATTGACCTTAACTGCTTCACAATACTTGAGTTTTTTTGTCTCTGACATTATCTGAGTTTGAGGTAATTAAAGATTCTGGGTTTCTTCACAGCTCACTCATGCTTGAGTTATGCTCTTTCTTCTAAATTCCTCAGGAAAATTGGGTACGATTTAATGGTCTTCAGTGCTGCTCCAAGACAGCTATGTAGAGCTTCTGTCTAAGAAAAGGAGCTTGTGCTTTCCATCTCAGAAGCTGTCACTGTCAGTGGTGGGTAAGCTTTTGAAGCCATCTGAAATGCCTTAAGATCCTGGTAGTTACATGGCTGTAAGTTGTTACAGCTGAGATATAATTATTTGCTGGGATAGAGTTGCAATGACCCTGAAATTGTTTGAAGTAATGGAGAGTTTTATCCCTGCATAAGTTTATGATTTAGTAGTCTGACTTGCATATATACATTCCTTCTGTACATTAAAAATGTTAGGCTGGGAAAGGCTCTGCCACTAAAAGCAGCTCCTGGCTGGGAGAACTGTATTTAACAGAGAAAAAGCCCAGAACTGTTTTTGTATGCTTTCAGATAAGTGGGCAGAAATATTTTAAGGTTTTTGGAACGTATTATCTTATGTTGCATATGTTCCCCAAAGAAAATGTGTTTTTTCCTGGTGAGGAAAAAAGCTGTTTGAGGCCAGCTTGTCATCTTTGGCAAAATCAAATCTGGCAGGTGGATAAAAACAGAGGTGGAAGCTTAAGGTGTACAGTGAAATGTGTGGGAAAGAGCTCTCTTTGCTGACTGTTCCATTATTCATTTTACCAGTGTTAGGGACATCTACAGATGTCTCTGCCAGCTCTCTGAGGAGCGGTACCTGCCTTTTTGGCCTTCCACACAGCTCTTCAGAAGCAGTTAGCAGGGAAAGGACCTTTAGCATTTAATACATATCATTTGGCTGGTTGACTTACACACTCGTATTTTTCAGCTCTAACCTTATCTCTGTTTTACAGATAGTGTAGACAAGTAATGATAACTTTATAGGAGCTATCTCAAGATTCAGAAATAATTTACTGCCTCAGCCATTCAGTCTCATGCCTGGTTTTTAATGGGCTGGATTTCACAGATGTACGTAGAGTAAAAGGAGGTCCTTTTTAATTTCCATCCTACTTTTCTTAAGCTTTCTTAAGAACTGTTGTCTTCAGTTGATGCTTTCTCCTTTCTTGATGCATGCCAAGAATGAGCAGGATCTTATCGCAGTGCTCTTTGAACGTGATCACTTAGGTGTGTCCTTAAAGTTCCCATCCAAGCCACTGTGGGGTTGCTTTTCTGTTTGCCTTCTTACCCTTACTGTCTTTGCTCTCTCCTTTCCCTGTTACTTGCTCTTTGGGCATCCAATTAAAAAGCTCATCAAGAAGGAATTTCATCTGGAGTCAGTGCAGTGGTATGTAGTTGTCTTGTTTGTGTCCTGCATTGTTGCCAGTTAATTCCTCGTCTGTCTTTAGCCTTCAGGGACTTTTGATTAAGCTGGAGCACTGGGATTTGATACATGCTTAAACTGAGCTGTGCGGGTGAAATGGCTTGACTGCTGATGTGGGTTGTGTTGAAGGGCAAAGTCTGCTCCAAATGCTGAAGTGGAAGCTTTGCCATGGCTCTTAATTCTTCTTTGTTGTGGCTCTTAATTCTCCAGTCCCGTGCTCCCTTCCTTTAGGGCCTTTTCTCCTTTCCCATTGCATTTGGTCTTCAATGTCAGAGCGACTAATTTCGTTTTTACTTACGCTTAACATTTCTCCCTGCTTGTCTTGATGTACTGGGATTGGTGCTCTGTGAGTATACCGAAGGCTTGCGGGGTCTCTCCCTGTGTGTGCAGTGCCCTCTCCCTCTCTGTCTGAACAATTAAGCACTTCACTTTACCAGCGTAAATTCAGAGCCCTTGTGTCACTGATCTTGGCAATGTCACAAGGGAAATGGGATGTTGTGTGACCTCTGTCTTATTTTTTTTTAGTCTTCCTAAGGCAAAAGTGCACTCTAGATGCAGTTATTGGTACAAAACAATTGCATTTGCTTTTTAATTGATGTAGGGAAGGGGTAATTCAGTCTCTGAATCTTTGTTTCTCTGGCTCTGCTTTACTTGGCCTATTTACCTGTTTCTCATCTATTCCAGGTCAGACACAAGTGCCACTGTTAAGTATTCTGGGCATCAGTTCTAGGCAGCGACCAGTCTGAAAAGGAAGAACCGGTTTGCTGTGGAAGTGAGCAAGCTGGCATGGTTTCATGATGATAAGGCATGAAGTGGAGATGGCCCTGCCTGGGCTGGAGGGCACAGTGGCCAAATGAAGGATCTGAGCTTGGCTGTCCAGGGCCAGAGTGGGGAGAGGGCAGGTTTTTCGAGCAGTCTGTTTTACACTGAGAAATGAGGGAAAATACGGAGGTGTATTTATTTTCTCTATATAGGGCATATCTAAGAGTTAACCAGGAAGAGGGTGTCCATGTTTAAATAAAGTATCGCAATTCCTATATGCTTCTAAGTGCAAGGCTCCCTGCTAGAAATCCCAAATTCCCAGAGATGGGTACTGGATCAGATCACTATGGGTGCTGGGAAAAAAATAGTAACTTTGATTTGTTCTAATCCTATTTATTTCATCTGACGATGAACATGTAGCTGTTTTGCAGAGTAGACAGCTAGCAGAGGGTGACACATTTTCTGCCATCCTGAAACACTTAATTGGTGCATCAATTCCCCCCATACAGGGAGAGTGACAGACGGTGGGAATGAAGTGCCCTCTGCCAGAATATTTTTTGCACAAGTTCCTTTTGGCAACATTTTTACTCCAAACTCAGACCTTTTGTGTGTCTGTCAAAAGGGAACAGTGCAAATGGACATGTACAGTTCAAGACACGATGCTCTCTTTCTGTTGGTTGATTGTCATGTCTCTTGGGATTCTGTAGCTTGTTAAATCATCTCACAAAAGAAAAAGGGGGAGGGAAGATACAGTGTGGGGTTGCCAGCTGTAGCCAGCTCAGCGCTGCAGCATGAGGTGCTTGGTATTTTTTGATTAGGAATTTGTGGTTGCCCAGGCAGCTTGCTTCCACTTCTCTGGAAGTGCTGGACAGAGGTAAGGCAAAGGGAGAATCTTGCAACTTCCTAAGGAATTGTGCTTCAGCAGAACCTGGGGGCCTGCACCATCTAGATGTGTCCTGCTAATTTTTTCTGCATTTTTTTTTCTTTAAATACTGCACTTTCTTCCACTTAGTTGCATCTTCTCCAGTACTGTGGAAACAGCAGAGCTTAGCTTCAAATGAAGAGTGAGGAATGCTTACCTTAGCAGTGCTGCTAGTTGCAGTTTGCAATTCTGTGATGTCAGCTCCAGGCTGTTTTATATGACATTCATAATGCTGCTCAGTTTATTGAATTTCTGCAGGAATGTTTTGCTTCCTTTTGCTCATATTCCTCAAACCCCCATGTAGTCAGATGCAAAAGAGGAGAATGCACTGCAAAGTTGGTATTTAATAAACCTCATTAAGAGGTTTGTAAGCATTTTGCAGATGTTGTAAAATTTCTGTCCTCTCATAGGGGTCAGTTTCCCCACCTAGAAAAAGCAAGGCAGCTTTTGCATGAAGCACTGAAGTTGAAAAATCCTACATCTGCATGTTGGGGGGGTCAGGGTTTGCTCCCTGACAAATGTAGGCATTCCAGTTTGAGGATACTGTTATTAAGTTACTAGTGGAGACTGTATCTCGCATTCAGTTATGTGTGTTAGAGCTAAATGCAAAGTCTTTTTTAAAATTACTCCAGTGAGCGTTTTCCTTTCTCTTTCCTTCTGAAATGCCCTCATCTCTTCTGAGTCTCGTATTCAGTTAAGCTAAGTGCCAAAGTGGTCAGGCATGGTAGTGTTTGTGAGCTGAAAATGGGAAGGACCTGGGAGTGGTGCCATTTTGATGTTACCTTCCCATTGTCCCTTCTCTTCCCCCACCAACATGCTGCCTTTGGATTGTGTGTGGAGAGGAGGATGCTCCTGACACTGCATACATCAGAAACAAAAGCTTCTGGCCACTGACCCCTGGAGAAACTGCTTGGCTTTCCCTGTCTTGATGCCTGAAATTTTTTGCACTTCTTTCAGAAAAGCATTGTTTAGATCTGACACCTGTAGTCAGTGCCAGCATGTAGAGCCTGTGTTGTATGCGAACTCTGCTCCATTGCATGTAATCAGCTGAAAGTGCTCCTGTAATGGGAGCAGATTGCAGAACGAGTGTCTGTAATGCTTTTAAGAATAAAGGGCAGCATATGCACTCAAACCAGACCTGTTTTTCTCCTCTCCTGCAGCTATTTATTTTGCCTCCTGCTCAGAGGGATTCTTTGATGTAGCATAGCATGCACGTGTGACCCATCCTTTCTGTCTCCCATTGCATAATGCAGGAGGTGACAGAGCCCACTGTCACCCCCCACCATACATTAAGTTTAAAGAAATGCATTTCCACTGCCAGGAGCCATCTATAAATGTAGGGCTGCCCTCTTCCTAGTGGGGAATTTTAGCTTGGATGGATGCTTTTCTATTAGCGATGCCAACCCTATCTTGTTCCTTTATAGTGTGAGCCTGCAAGCCCAGAGGTTAAATGTCTGGTTGTAGTGCTTGCACCAATGTGAAACAACCTCCTCCTGGAAATGAGGAGTGGGAGTTGGTAGGCTGGTTTTGAGAGAAATAGATGAGCTTACCTTTTGCTGGTTACAGTTCCTGAACAGATCCTTCACGGGGTTGCTGTCGCTTTGAAAACTCCTGCAGTTTTCCTGCTGCCTGCTCTTAGCCAGTTGCTGCATCTGAGGAGTGAGTGGTTCTGCTCTATTCATAAAGAGAAGGAACAATTTGGTCATTAGAGAATCAGTTGCTGCATGGCATTGCTCTGGTTGAAATGCTGGCTTTTTCACAGCATGCTGTTAACCTTACGCTGGCTGAACTGTCAGTCAGTCAAAGTTGGGCAATGAAGCTGCAGCTGTTAGCAATCCTTGTTCCTAACTATTGCTTCATGCTGAAAATGTGCTGGCAAAGTGGAAGCACTTGAGGGGTGGGAGGTTGGGGTCTCATACGGTGCAGAGGGCCAGGCACGGTCTCTGACTGCTGCTGTGTGTCAGCCGGAAGGTCAGGCCGAATCTGAGCATTTTCACACGAATCCCTAGTCAGTCGCTCTGCCTTTGCTGGGTACCTTGAGAACAAGTGTTGTGCAATGTCAGCTGGGTCATTTTCACATGTCCTGCCCTTATTAAGGTCCCCACTTTTCCCCATCCATTCTGGCCTCATGTACTTGAGCTGGTGATCCTACAACTTTGAGGAAACTTTATATTGTTAAAGTGTCTTCGGCTCCAATTTATCTGGTGGGATAAAGGGAGGGGGTTGGACTCTGTCCTCTTAATCTTTAGCTCTAACTTTTGTGCTGCACACATGCAAAGTTGGCATTGCCATATCATTGGCAAGTGCTAAAGAATAAGCCCTGAGGCTTTCAAGACAGAATGGCTTGAAGCTTCTCATTCTGGTCCTGATGCTCTAGAGGAAAGGGAAGGTGTACTGGGTGGTGAAATAGCCAAAGGTTTGTCTTGTTGCTCAGACTTTACTGGGGGACATCAGTGTCCTCCCAGTAGCTCCTTTTTCAGTTGTGCTTACCATCAGCTTTGTTTTGCTTGCAAGTATTAACATAACCCTCCCATGTGCATTTCATGTAGTGCAATAGGATTAAGTCTTTTAATCTGTCCTGTATATTTGGTCTCACAGTTTAGCATGCTTAGTAGTATGCAAAGTACTCTACTACAAGGAGTGTGAGCCTGAAATGGGATGTTAGCCATAGCCATAAATTGTAAGTCGTGTAATTCCCACAGGTGAAAGCATGTGCCTTCATCCTTCTGGTGCATTGAAAAGACTGCCTTTGTTTTTTGGTGGTTTTTTTTTTTTTTTGCAGGGGCTTAGATGTGAGTCAGGGCTGGAAATATCCAGGATTTCAGTGTGATGTTGAATAGTCACTTGTTTGCTGGAGTTGGTTGTTTTACCTGGAGTAAAAAAAAGCCCAGGAGAATTTCAGAAAAAATGCTTTTAAGCTTCTCCTTTGAGTGGTTGGAGGTTATTAGCAAGTTGATGTGTAGGATGTGTGTAGTAGTTTGGAGGAGGTGCAGATACCAATTAAATAGCAGCAGAACTGCCTTCTTGCTTGTGTGATGGTTGAAGCGGTCTCTGGAGAGCAAAGGGAAAGGAATCAAGTGGGACGGTGGCCAAAATCCCATAACGGCCTCCGTGCAGATGGATGCTGCCACGTATGTTTGGAGCTGAATGTCTGTGCTGGCCCCTTGAGGACTTGGTCAGTGATCACCCCAATGCTGCTGTTCTCCGTGCATGCACGTGGAGGTGGTTTGTTTCCTCTGCTGTGTTTGTCAAAGACATATTCCCACCGTCACCCCTTCCAAACACATGGATTCTCCTGTCTTGGGAAACTTCAGTACTGCATCCCACTGTTGGAAGCTGGGTGGTGTGTGACAGCTTTGCTCTGGAGGAAGTTGTTTTTCTCATGTGCCAAACCTACTTCTTTTGGCCAAAATTTTGAAAGGAAAGAAATCCAGATGCATGTGAAAGATCAAAAAGTCACTCTAGTAAAAACTCATCCTGAATTTTTCTTTGTTATTGTACCATTACAGAGCTGTGGTGTGGTTTCTCCTTCTAGCCACATTCTCTTTCCTACCAGAGAACTAGCTGAGATGGGAAATTTGCTCTCCTGCTCTCTTTGGTTTATGTAAATATCCATGAATTTTCATGTTTGATATGGAGATGAAATTTTAGTCACATACTCTTATTTATCCGTCCCTCCTCAAAACCTGGGTGCCAGGAAAGTTTCCATTAAATTCGCAGACGCGTAGTTAAGATTTGCTGAAGTTGTCGAGTACTTCTTCACTAAGATCCTGATCTAAACTTGATCTAAAAATCTGTTGAAACAAAGTTCCCTGGGAAGTGCGAGTTGATACTGCAGCTACTAGAAGAGATGAAAGCGTACCCTGCCATGGAGAGCTGTTCATTGTATGCAGACAGACCTATGTGTGAGAACTAAAGGGAGTTCTGTGGATACAGCTGTTGAAAACACATTGCTCCCATAAAACTTGCTTGATACACAAATGCAGCTGCGAAATAAACAGATTCTCCTTGTGAATGTGTCCATAAATCTGGAAGTTGCTCTTAGGTGAGGACACTACCTGTTCACAGAGATCTTTTTGTGCTGCAACATAATGCACATCTTCCACCAAGTTTAGCTTTCAAGATTTGTTAGGTATTTGTGCAAAGAAATGCATGCACTGGGAAACTGTATTCTTTTTCATGTGCTTGAAAGGAATTTTCTGGAAAGAGCTGCCTGCAATTAGAGTGGGGAAAAGCTCCTCCAGCAGGCACTGAATTCTTCTTTGCAATGTATATACTGCATGTCTTCACCTGTTCGCTCTAATTGGAAACACAATTGTCGTTCCTTGATAGATTGACTGCCTGACTCAGCTCTGTCTGGTGTAAGCCTACATTTCTGTGAGGAAAGAAGGTATGTTCTGATGATGTGGAAAAATAGAGACAGTAAGATCTTGTATTCCTGCCTTGTGAATCTCTGAAAATAGCTTTGTTACCTCTGCCGTTTAGTCCCGCTTTGCATGGGCTGACAACATTAATCCCATAGCTGCAACAAGATTGAGACTTCAGCTGATTGCAAGAAGTGAGTCATCCCCACGTTAACAGTGTCTGCTCTGCAAAGACGTTGGCATACTTCTCCTGTCCTGGAAGGAGCCTGGAGTTAACATGCTTTGTCAGTTTAGGAGTGATGCTTACCAGTGTTCTGTGTCTAGGTTCAGCAGTCTACGTGGCTGCATGTTTGATGCATGTGCCCCTTAACTTTGACTTTAACCTATGCACCATGTCTCAAGTATCCAGATTTCCTGGAGTGGTGCGTTCAACTCCCAGTAGGATCAATTTGTCTGCTCTGGCGGTTTTGTTCTTTTCATGTTTGAAAACTGGATGCCTTGCACAGATGTTTATGATCCCAGTGTTCTTTCCTTATAGGTGTTGGTTTCCTGCTCCAGTGTGTTAATTGCCAGGAAAATTTCTGCTGTGCAGCCCAGAACTAATGTAATTTCAGTGGTGATTTTTCACATATCATAGGTGCTTTTTTCACATATCATAGGTGCTTCTGGAAGGGAGAGGTATTAAAAGCAGTGTGTAAATCTATGCTGATGCTGTAGCAGCCAGGCAGTGCTGTACTCTTCAACGTGTTAATTCTTGTGCATGGGGTCAGTGGTCTCCCATTTCCTCTAATTTTAGATTTTTAAGCACAACAGTGAGTACATGGTGAGTTCCAGCAGGAGGAAATGGGGGCAGTAAGACCTCATAGCCAGTTTAAGATGACATACTCAGCACTGTACCTTTTGAGTTGTCTGTACGCAGTGTCTGTGGTTGGAGGGCTGACAGCCCTGTAAATCCAGATCTGCTTTTTAATTTACCGGTAATCATTTGAGCTATGTAATCCTTTTCCGATTCATTTTGCCATCAAGATTTGTCAATGTAACTTACTGCTTGCATTGTGAAGGATTTTTCCATGCTTCTCCTGACAGCTTTGGGAATATGCTCTGCTCTACCTTCCCTCCTTCTTTCAGTGTGAAAAGCTAGTTGAGAGCTTCAGTTCTCCTGAGGTCTTGCAGGCTGTATGATCTATGGATAGCATCCTTGCTGACAGTTGTTCTTGCATGTGTTTTTCTCAAGTCTAGAGACACTTGAGAAGCATGTGTAGTATTAGCTCAGATCATTCAGCTTCTTCCCTTTCAGTTAAGCATATGAAGTTGCATTTTAGCCTTATCAGTCAAGAAGAAAATTTTGTTCTGAATTGTTAGGAAAAAAAATCAAACCCAACAACCAATTCAAACAACAAATCCAGCAAAACCAATTTGTACCTCTCCCCTTGTGGCCTTTTGGCCCTTAACAGAGCTCTTTTACATCAGGTAAACGGTAATTACTGTATGTGGTTATAAAATACTTGGCAACATCATCATGTTTAAAGTGCTGAATGTGAATTACTGTATTTTATTTTTTTCAATAGAAAAATGGAGGCAGTATAATGTCAGTGGGAGAATTTTATGTACAGCAACTGCTGCCTGCATAAGACTGGAATGTGAAGTGAGACTTCTGCATACGTTTAAAATGCCTGGATTCTCTGCAAAACATTGTATAATTATCCTCTATATTAAATGGCCAGCCACATTTTCTATAGTATGTCTGAGTTTGTTTTTGTAACTGATAAGATGCTACAGCTATAAAATGACAATGCTAGGCTCTTAAATATTGTGCTTTTAGAGGTAACTGCTGCAGTTAATGGAAAATACTAACAAAGGCAGAAAGCACATTTTTTGTCAGGTGTTCCACAATAAGTTGAAAGCAGCAGTCAAAATTAAGCTCCCGTTGAGCTAGGTGTTCTACAAACTCTTCAGGCCTGAGCAGAACAGACCAGGCAGATCATAGATTGTATGTTCCTCGGTTCATTGGGTGGGGGACAGTCGAGTTTGGAAGGAATCTGCTGAACAGAGAGAAAAGGAGGATGTGAAAGGCAGAAGAGGATAATAGTGCGGACAAGAATATAGGAAGAGGGCAGCCAAGGAGTTTTGGGTGGGACCAATCATCCCAACTGACTGGTTTTTTTATAGTAAAGAAAAAAACTGGCCAAAAGTTGAGGAGTGTAGAAGCCAAAGATCACCTCTTGGCTTCCTTTGCAGCCTCTCCAATAGTTGGAATCTAACTGGGTTGCTCTCCAGTCTTTCCTGAAGCCTGCCAAGAGGGGCTGAGAAAAGTATGGCTTGGGATCTAGCCACGTTCTCCCCTGCCCCAGGAATACTCTGCTGTAATCTTCTCCAGCCTTGCATCAGCAGTTTATTTTTGGAAATACTATTGTATTCTCTAGTGGTTGAGGCACGTAAGAAAAGGGGTCACAGCTCTGTTGTGAGCCCTACTATGCTGTACCCCTTCCATTGCCGAGATGGGCGTTGTGCTGCCTTTCTCAAGCTTCAGAAAAATATAAGCACACTTTCTAAACCTAGTCTTGCACAAAGCGCTTGAGTTGTTTGTATTACCAGTCTATAAGCAGGAAATACCAAAAGAGGGTTGCGTTTGTATTGCAAGAATCTAGCAGTTGTGTGGATATTAATAGCTGAGATGTGTGTATTGACTTGATGCTCGTGATGTCCTCCGGGCAATGGACTAGGAGTTAAACTGCCTCCAGCCTTAACTGCCCTTGTGACTCTTTGTCTCTAAGGCATTGAACTAAGTCTGCAAACATCTGGGACCAGTTCTCAGCTACTTCAAACTTCCTTTGTGACCTTGGGCCAAGGCACTCATGTACACTGGTTTCTGGTATCTAAAGCAGTGATAGCACTAGTATTGTGCCTTTTGTCTTTAGTGTTGAGTATGTAAATATGGGGGGGGGGGGGGTGCACCGAGTAGCAATGGCTTTTGCTGTCTGCTCTGCACAGGTGAGAGTACTGGTCCCTGAAGTCTCCGAGTGCTTTTGTAGTCTACATAAGTGAGACTAAATTGGCTCTGTAGACTCATCATTTGACTTGAAAACACTGAATTGTTCTTTAGGTGGCTTGACCTTTGCTCTAGCCCAATGCCTCAGATCATTTTGTGATTAAAGTTACTACAGTCAGAAATAAATAAATGGAAAAGCAAGAGGAAAAATATGGTCTTGTTTAAAGGAACTATGGGACTTTATCGTGACCTAAAGCAATGTGCTTTATTCAGCAATTTTTACAAACAGGAAGCTTTATTTAAAAGGCTACAGCACTTGCTAAATCATGGAGCAAGAGAAAACTGAGTGCAAGAATTACTTTAAACAGATTTTGCAATTTGCAGAGCTTTTCTTATGTCCTGAAACAGTCTTAACTGCCTTAGCTACATCAGAAGCATTGTTTGAATACTACACTTGTGCAGCAAAAGGGAAGTGAGATCTAGGTAATCATTTGAGAAGTTTGCTTTCATGATGGAGACTGCTAATATGAAAGCAAACCCCCTCTTTGATGTGAAGGGGTTTTTGGGGCATTGGGGGAGAAAAGAAAGCAAACAGCAGTGGTAGTCAAATTGGCTCCAGACCTTCTCTGAGCTTTATTGGAGACTTGTATTTACAGCATTCTCCTTCCTGTGCTGGAATCTGTTTCTCTGCTTAATCAGAAACAGCCCAAAATCACACTGTACATAGATAGTACTTGGCTTTGTACTTTGCTTCTCTCAGTACCATATTTTCCATTTTACAGATGGGAAAACTGAGGTCTAGGAGTAGAGCTTTTCCCAAGGCTCTGTAGCACAGCAGGGAATAAAGCCCTCGTGACTTACAGAGTAGCCATCTACACCCCAGCTTGCAAGGTTCGAAGAGTATTGTAATGGTCTGGCGTTAGGATTTCCTGCATTTTGTTTTGTCTGTCTATTTTTTACCAAAGGCAATGTTTATACTGCCCTGTTTTGAATTACTTCCCCTCTGCCTTGTAAAATCAGGTCAACAGGTCTGTAAGTAGGTACTTTTAAGATGAAATGATTCGGGCTTTACCACTGCATGATCTCACAGCACCATAAATAAGTGCTCATCTCTTTCTCATTTCATTTCTCATCTGCAAGCCATTGGAGGCAATATATTTTAGGTGGAGATGTGGACCCTGGCCTTGATGTGAGCATCTGTGCCTTAGCACAGCAGGAGGTTAGTGACTTGAAGCAGAAACTCCTCTGAAAGGGATTGAGCCTGCCCAGCTGCTGCAGACTCCTGATTTCCCTGCAGTGATTTTTGTGTTTCTATCAAATCTGCTTACTTGATTCTTAATGTATAATTTTTATTGTTGTGTTGTGAAATGTGCTTGCACTGGGCTGAACCAAGAGGAGTTAGAAACTATTCCATATTTATATGTCCATTAAGAGTTCCCAAAGGGGGGGCTGGCTGAACGGGGCTATGTGTACCTATGAGTCTAACATCTCAAAGCTTTGCTGCGTTGTTCCTGTTAACTTAAACCTCTTTAAATTTCCCTGTCTGGCCTGAAAAGACCTGACAGACTCCTCACTTCAAAAGATCTAATTTTAATCCTAGAGTACCCACCTCCTCCCCAAAGTGGTCTATGGGGGTTTTCCTAGTATCTTAGATTAGAGCCTGGGCTTTGTTTCCAGTATTTCTGCCACCGTTCCTATGGATAATGCCTGAGATGTCATTCAAATTGGATGCACCAGCTGCTGCAAATAGTGCTCTGAAGGAATTGCAGTGTCTTTCAGATGTAAGATTCCCATGGTAGTGTTTTTCCAACTCCTAGTTTCTACAGACCATAATGGAGTTATTTTCCTGTGTTTAGATCTAACATGAGAAGCTCAGGATCTTATCTTAGTCTGTCACTTTAACGCTGTATGTTGCATACATAAAAATGGGATGAAAGATATGGTTTCTGTCAACTCAGGAGAACTATGTGGCCTTCCTAGCAGAGCTGGACAGGAAAAGGAGGGAAGAGATTGATATACTTCACTGCAATCCTTGCATCTAAATATAAATAGTTCTCTTCTTGGATCCTTTCAGTCTGAACTTCTGGGTGATTTGACCTTTCTTTGATAAAAGCTTTCTTTATTTGCAAGAATAAAAGGGCAAGGGGGAGGAAAGGACACAGCAGATTTTTTTTTTTTTAAATATCTTCAAATCCTGGCAGTTGATTTCTGCAGTACTCAGCGCCTGCTGTTGAACCGGCTCCATCCTAGACTCAACTTTTCTCCTCCTCTGAGTCCCTTGAGTGAACTTTGCATTTTACTCTAAAGCATTAAGCAGAAAATTTCTAAGAAAGTTTATAGAAGTGTGTTTTCTCACAGGGAGACCATGCTTTGATGGGGAGGAATATCCTGGGCTTCAGTCCTCAGTCTTGCTGCCGCCTAGGCGTATCACTTTGAGCAAGTGACTTGGTTTATGCATATTACATGGCTAACCTTGGTTTTCCTTATGTCATAACTTGAGCTGAAAGAAATATTTGTATTAAATGCTGCTCTTTTTTCATATGTACACACTGAAGTTTTTTGACCTCTGCATCAAAACACAGCTCTGGTTAATATTTAAAACCACTGAACTCTCTGGCTTTGGTTACATTAGCAGCCTGGGCAAGGGGATGCACAGGTGCAGTATTTATAACTGCTCCAGACAAGTCTTTCTGGCACTAGTTTTAACCATTAATTGCCACTTTAAATCCAGCAATAAATTATTTGGGCAACCACACTGCGTGAGCCCACTGCCAAAAATAAATCAGAGCCTGAGAATTACTCAGGTCCCCGTCATACTTAGGACTGTTGCAGCTGGATGGGGTAGGGCACCTCCTGGACTCATTCTGGTTGGGTTTTGCTGTCTCGCATATCTTCTGGATGTAGTTTAAGGCATCATCCTGCCAACTATGTTAGTAGCACTTGAAATGCATTGCATGCATGTATTGGTTTGCTGTTTGCTTCTGAAGCACAGGATGGTGTGGTGGTGTATGGGAATGCCTCTGGATAAGCCTTCTGATGCTTTGCAAATTGGATTTTGTGGCTTGCTTCCCTGTCCTCTTGGATAAAGTTTCCCCTTAGCTGCCTCTCCTGGAGAGGAGCTCGTGTCTGTCTGAGGACTGCAAAGCCTTTTGTAATGCTCAGCCAGATCAGGAGTCACTTGGAGGGGAGAGACTTTCCATTTCAGAGTGTGCTCCTGAAACCTGCTTGAGAGTAAGCGTGCTGCTTAGTTTACTTCTGAGTTTCCACTTGGTCTGCATGAGATTCCTGTTGGTTTGGTGCCTTTCCTGCTGCTTTTGCACACAGTGGTATAGAGTTTTTGCTGGCTAGGAGCCCTCTAGTAATGACGTATTTTAGAAAACCTAGTTACTGCTTGGGCTGCCTCTGTATCATACAGTGAGTCGTAGCAATTACATGCTGGGGAGGAAATGAAATGATCAGGAAAGGCCTACTTCATAAAGAGCAACAGTTGACTTTTATTTTAAACCAATTAAATTGGGGATTAGAGGGTGCTGTTAAGTTCTACCCCTAGTTAAAGAAAACAATGTAGGAAAATGTACTATATTAGCAAAAGCATGATTGTCTAGGCTTAAAATAAATCCTGTATAATTCTTGAAAGTGTTAAGTTTAAAGCAGGCCAGCATACAAGGAATGATGGGTTGTAACAGAGAGGGACATCTTCAGGAAAGGTGAACTGTTTCAATGTGCTTATAAGAACGTGTTGATTTGAGTTCACATGCCCTTTCTGGGAGAGGCTGGTAGCACTTCTGACGGGTGGCAATAGAAACCAAACTCCTTTAACAACAAGCTCAAGAGCAGTGCCAGCTTCTTACACTGTTTCTCTTTTTAAAAAGGACACCTTGCCAGGGTTAGAGGGAAGATTAATCCTGTACAGGGTTAATCCTTAAGTGCTGGGTGTTCGACTTTTGAACAAGGGAGGGAAGTTAATATTCTCAGAAGTGCTTGGAGACCACCTACTCTTTCATAGAGACTGCCAACAGCTGTCAGATGGAAATGATTTTTGGACAGTAAGAAGTCAGTGTGGAATCACTCTGACCAAGAGCAGGCTCTGTATCCCACAGTCCTTGGCTTACACCCCTGGTGACTCTTGCCATGGAGGGAAAAGGGTTTCCCAGAGCCATCAAAATTCTTCAGAGGGGTGTGAATTAGTGATGGGTTGATGGTTTACTGTCTCTTGTGGTTAACTTTAATAGACACATGTTCCTCTGAAGATGTGTTTTGGCAAGCACATGTGTGGCTGAAAGATGTCTAGTAGCAGAGAACATGGGAGCTCTGATTTAAAACCAGGATGGTCTGATAAAGCATCAAGTAATGAATCCCTGTACCAGCCATGTGCTTTGTGACACTAACCCCTCTGCTCAACACAGTGCTGTGTGGTCTGTTCTCTGTATTACTGCTCTTAACCACAGCTGTCCAGCCACTGGTTTGCTTCCAGATAACCAGCTTGGTGTGAGAACTCTGCTGAAACTTGTCCTTGCCAGCTGTCTGTCTGTTTGGTGTATGCCTAAGTGTTCCCTGTACGTTTTCTGTCTTGCAGCATCTGGAGAGGGCCAAATGTGAACTGCGTTGACAGTACTGGATACACTCCACTGCACCATGCTGCTTTGAATGGTCATAAGTGAGTCATCTTATAATGCCTTTGATCATAGGGGATAGTATGTGCTTTACAAGCTACAGTTTCTGTGTAATTCATTCAGCAGTCTAGTGGTGTTTCCACTGAAAATGTGGCAATAGTGCAGCACTACACCATCTTCAGGACAAGAAGTGAAGAACATCAGTGCAGTGAGGCTATAGAGGCATTGGCTGCTGCACAACATGATCATACATCTCTTAAAAAATTGGTGAAACACGGAGGTTTTCAACCACCCTTTTATTTATAAACAATTTGGATAAGATAAAACAACATATTAAAGGTGGCTTCTCCAGTAACAGTCCTCTGCAGTCTGTCTGGTGTCCAATGTGTTGCTGTGCCTGCACCACTTAAAATTTGTTTTTGTGCATATTACATTTTTAAGTAACCCCAGTCTTCAGCATGGTAAATCTTGTATTGTTCATTGCTACTTAAGATATTGAGACATTGAATAGAGTTAAAGTCTTTATTCATCTTCGTTGTGCTGGTGCAATTCACTTTTCACCAGCGTGGCTTGTGGATGACTTCAGTCCCTATTCAGCTCCGTTAGTATGAAGGTAACATAGATCTTTCCTGAGCTCATCTCAGCAGTTTTTTATTTTATTTTTGTTCCTTGGGCAGCATTAATAGGAATGCTTTAAAATCACATTTCAAGAGGATCTCTGAAATACTCCTGTTCAGATTAACTTTTTGTAAAATACTTAAAACAATGTAAGCTGTGAAACAAGGACTGAATATCTTACAGACTCAAGTTTCCTTCTCTTGCAGGGATGTTGTGGAAGTTCTGCTGAGGAACGATGCACTAACCAATGTAGCAGACTGTAAAGGCTGTTACCCTCTTCACCTGGCAGCTTGGAAAGGGGATGCAGACATTGTGAAGCTCCTCATCCACCAGGGACCATCACACACTAAAGTGAATGAGCAGGTCTGCGTATTTTTCTCTAACATACCATGGAATTGCTTCCCTTGGATGGAAGGAGACTACTTCAGCTGACTCCTGACCCTTTCCAAACTAATAGTAATTGTTACAAAGTCATACTTGCTAATGGGATAAGAAGGGCACTGCCTAAAGCAAATAACCTCCAGTATTCTGAGTTAGTGGTTGAATGAGTAAGGTATATATGTTTATATAATGAGAATCACTCCACACCTAGGAAGTGGTCTCCTGCTTTCATACTGGGCTTCTAAAACTAACCCATAGTTTTTCCTTTCAGTTGCTGGATAGCTGAAGGTTTCGAGTTCTGTCAAAGGATATATTGGCTCCCTTCTTTGGGAACTAATCAAAGCAGCTTTGTTTAGTCTTTGTTTGGCCATGCTCTCTTAGCTACTCTCCTGGCTTGTCTCTAGCACTTGCTCCAGTTAACTAATTTATAAATTGTAAGATAATTTTAACCCTACTTGCCCCCAGATAAATCCCTAGCTTAATCTTAAAGAATTATTATCTCAGTCAGGCAAGAAAAATTTCTGGTGGATTTCTTCCCTTTGTTGAGCTGGTGGTTTTTGGTCGAGGATGCAGAGGGATTGATTTGTACGAGACACCTACTCTGTACAGCGGCTGCTGTTGTCCACTTTGGAGGGCTGGCTCCCATGTAACTTCCCTGTGGAAGTCAGCAGGTATCTTACAATTCCAGGGAACTTCTGAAATGCTGCTGCTGGAATACCCAACTATTTCTTTTGCCTAAGAGTTTTGGATAAGGGAACTGGTTTACTGAGTGAGGCTAGCTGAGCAGTGTTACTGAACCACTTATGGCTGAGTGCACTTGGGCAGACATGCAGTAACAGATCCAAATCAGATGGTTAAAGCTACAATAGCCCTTGATTGTCCTGTCCCTAAGGCAGGAATGTCTAATGTCCCTGTGAATCAACTCCTAAACCACTCAGGTTTTCATCCAGGAGGAGAGGAGTGCACCAGAATAAGTTTTCTGCCTTAGTACCACAAGGCTAAAAATGTATTCAGAAGTTAATTCACAAGTAGGTCAGATACTAATGGGTCAAGCTTAGCAAAACCTGTCAAAGTCAAGATGAGCAGCTGGGAACTGTGAGTTTCTGCTGTTTAATTTTGATCTGCGATGCATACTTTTCAGAAGCTGGGGAGCAAACTCCCTTCAGAGTCGGATTTAGGAGTCCTAATCCTACTTCCAGCCATACTTTGTGGGGACCAAAGTGTCATGCTTAAGTTTTCTATTCCTCCGTATCAGATGGCTAACTTGATGCATCAGGCTCCTCCAAAGCTAAATGGTTGCTTCTAAAGCATCATGAAATGAAATATATGGTGGTAATGCTATTCACTACCACTCCTCAGCTGAGCAGAAATAAGTAAGTGTGTGTCTTAATGTCTTTATTGATAGTTTTCCAGTTTGGGGCTGTGGTTAATGTCTTCAGGCACAGCTGCAGGCATTCAGTCTGTTTAAACAGATTTGAGAACTGTGGTTAGCTGTTTACAATCAATCTGATAAGAATTGACTGAGGGCCCTGAGTGTAAACTGTTCTGCTCTGCGTAGGACAGGTATAGGGGAAATGTTTGCAAAAGATTAAAAGCTTAGTGTAATCCTTCCAGGTAAGGTTTCATTAATGTCTGTTTAGTAGGAGCCTTTTTAAATGAGAAAAGTCAGCCGAATAGCCTGTGCTGCTTGTGTTTGGTTTGGAGTCTTGTAAATGAAATGCACAGTGGTTCAAGTTACAGGAATCAGCAGCTGGAATGGCTTCTGCTGTTAATAGCTTTGACTGGAACAAGATGCTGTGTTCTGTCATTTCCACCCCTTGGGAGTCACCCATTGCTTTGTTGCTATATCTCACCCATTTCATTATCACATTTTTTTTTCTTTTTCCTCTTCCTTTTTGTAGAATGCTCTTGAGATCAAAGAACTCAAAAAGTACGGCCCCTTTGACCCATATATCAATGCCAAGGTGTGTACTTTGCTGTCAGCATTTCACTGCATCATTACTCCAAGCTGCACTCGCGTGCTTCCAGGTGCAATGTCATCCAGTTGCAATAATACCTGTTCAGTTTGCAGCTGCTTGGGAAAAATTAAAATGCAACCATTTATTTACTGTGGGTTTCTTTCTTCAAAGCAGTTATAGAAACATAATTTAAGGGAAGCTTTTCCTTACTTTCCTGGGGGCTCCTTCATTGCTTAGCCTTGTAGGACTCACGGTGATGGTCAGTTTGCTTGATTGGGCTGGATGACTTCCAAAAGGTAATGTTATTTCAATTAAAATGCTTTAGGTTTTGTTTCATGTGCTAATGTTGCTGATAAATGCAAAGAGAAGGATTTTTTTTTTCCTGCTTAAACGTGGATGCCTTTTCTCTGTGGGCTGTTTGGAGTGAATTTTCATGCCTTTTCTCCTACAAAATGCATAATGCTGTATTTGTCGTTTGAATGGACAGTTAATTCTTTTGATGGTGGTGGGGAGAAGAGAAGGCAGTAATGTTCGTGCCTCCCTTCCCAAGTCCTTCATGTCCTGCTTATTGCATCAGTCTCTCTTTTTGGATGTTAAGTCTGTTCTGTCGTCTGACCCTTCAGCCCTAGTCTTCTGTTCCTGTTTCCTTGCCTATTTTGCTCCTCTCTTACTTTTAGTTGTTGAGCTACAAAAAGGCATGACTTCAGCACTTAGGATGCACTGAGGCTGAGCAATTGAGGAAGCAGATAAAGTTCCTCGTGGTGCTTTCTCAGACACTATTTTTCATTTTAATTTATAGTGAAGCTGCAGGGCAGTGATGGCATAATAGTCTGCTGATTTATCATGAGATAATTCTGCTGTAAGCCACCATGCCACAGTTGCTTCCAGCCAATTTTTGGATCCAGCCATCCATGGCAGATTTCTGTCTCTCAAAGTTTAGTTAAAACTTCTACTCTGTTTGATCTGCGGTACCATAAAACACACATGCAAAGTTCCTGAGCTTGCTAACCGCTGGGAATTACGTTTGGTTTTGCGGACTTCTGATTCAGGAAACAGTCTAGTGCATGCCTCTTTAAGCACAAATGTATTTACAAGAAGCTCATCTGTACTGGTGATTTTTACAAAAACCCAGATGGGAATTTTACAACAACAAATGTGTTCTGTGGAAACATCATAGTCAAGCAGTTCTGTTGCCTGAAAGGGGCCTTCTAAAATATTGTCAATAACAAACTAAAATCTTATGCATGCCAGCGTTAAAATGTTGAATGAAGCAGGAATATAAAGATGAAACATACACTGAGCTCACTTTCTTGTGGATTTTTGTTTGAGGTATTCTAATTTGATTTTATATTTTTGACAAGTGCATTATTTCAAAATCTCAGTTTTCAAGATGGCTGTAGTGCTCTTGAGAACAAGTGTAGTGTTTTTGAAATCTTTGCCTTGGTTTTAAGGAGAGAGATACGACTTATACACAATCTGTTAGGTTCATCACAAGTTCTGACCAGCTTTCCACCAGTTTCTGACCAGGTTTGACAAAGAGCATGTGGAATCATACCTGTCATGCAAACCTTGATGCTTTCTCAATAGCCTGGCTACAGGTGGGAGAACCACAAAAAGTCCAGGTGCAAAGTGTAAGAGTCCTTGCTTACTTAGTTGGTGCTTTCCAGCTTCTCAGCTCCCATGCAGGATGGGATGTCATACAGAAATGATTGAAGCAAGATGTTTCATCTTTCCAAACATTTTGGCATATTCAGAAGAGCAGGAAAGCATTTATATTGTGCTGGACTACAATTTAATATCCTGTTGAGGAAGAGATAAGAAAGCTAGAAGCTTCTTGCTCCCCCTAAAAGTTAAAGAAATAGTTAACGGCTTCTTTTTATGCCCCATCCTTTTCAGCATCCTTTGTTCACTAGGAAGTTCCTGCAGTATGTCTACTACAGGCCTGACAGACTTCTGAAAAGCAAATGATAGAAGCAAAGTTAAGAGATGGAGCAGCAACTTTGCTTCAGTAGCTCCTGCTATCTTGAATTTGGTTCTTTAATTTGTATGAAGCAACCAACCAGTTGAGCAGAGCTGAAGTAGAAAAAGCTGTCACATAGCTCAGGTTTGTGCACTGCACAAACTACCTTTGTCTTTTTTAATTGGAAGCAAATGAATCATGCATATTGGGTTTAAAGTGCTATAAATCTAAATGGGCTGCTGAGAAAAGTTGAAGCCTACCATCTGGAGTCTGCAAATGAAACCGGGCAGCAAACCCACCCGCCGAGCTCCCGAAAGCTTGTTGGACATATGGGGATCATTTTTTTTCTGAGATGTGTTTGGCATTGTTGGGCACCTGTAGGAAGGAAGGAGGCCTGTTTGTCCTTACTCTGCTCCTGGCAGTGCCATGTGGGATACTGATGGAAATCGTGTGCTGCAAAAGGAGGGAAGGAGGTGGTGCAAGTGACTGGGAAGCTCCAGCCAACTCTTCTGGCCTGCTTTGTGCCCGAGGTTGTGATGTGCCTTGGCTGTCACCTCCTGGTGAAGTTTGGATTTTGCTTAATGTTTTTTTTCCTTTTTCATTTTGGCCTGCCTTTAACTGAAACTTCGTAGAGTGCGTGCCAGCAGGACATCCCTGTTCTGTGCTTTAGCATCAGACGTGTCACTGGAGCAGCAAAATAGCAGGTTTTTAATAGGGCAAGTCTCTATTAGCACACTGAAAAAATCCTACAAAGGAATCTTAAAAATAGGTTGGGTGGAACCAAAGGGTCACTTAGCCTCTTTCCCTAGCCCTGAGGCAGGATCATGTCTACCGAAACCATTCCTGACCAGTGTTTGTCTAGCAGCTTCTCAAAAACGTGAGAGAGGGACAGCTCTGTAGCCTCCCTTCGCAGTTTATTCAACTGTTGAAATCTTTGCAGGTTAGAAAGAAAACTTTCCCTTATTTGAAACATGTCTCCCTTTCTTCAATCAAAGCCCACTTATGGTATGTTAGGAACAGTCACGCAGGCAGATAAACTTTAAGGAGCTGTAGATTCTCCATTTTAGCATCTGATGAGGGCTATGGTATGTGGGTATCTAGTTACCAGGCCTTGAAAAATTTGATGGAGCCCATGTTAAAGCAGAGATTTCTGCTTGTGTTCTCATTTTGTGGTCTGTAGGCAGGCATCGTATGAGCCCAGCTTCTCGCTCCCAGCTGTGACTTGGGGGGGCATGCTAGGATTCCTGCAAGAATGCAGCCCCTGGGCCCTGTTGAGTGTTCTATTTTTCTAAGTTTTGAAATTTGAACCGGTATGCCTTCTGGCTGCTGGAAAGGAATTTTCTTTTTCCATCTCCAATAAATATGTATGCCTGAGCACTCATGCTCATTGTTCAGGCTCCACTCTGGTTTGTGCTTGGAGAGGCAATGCAGGGAAGGGAAGCAAACTCCCTTGCCTGGAATGGCTCTAGTATTTTTGGCTGCTCAAAACTCTCCCAAAATGGAGGCAATAAAGACTTATGCAATAGTGGTAGTTTCCAGTACCCAGTCTGTGATGGGAAAGGTAATGATTCAGGGGAGTTTAGCACCTGGCGATCTCTGTTGCAGGGGGAAAGTCTGGAGATTTCACCCCGAGCATCAGAGCCCTGACCTGCTTAAGGAAAATTAGTCTAAATTGCAGTGAAGATGGGGGAAAGTCTCCAACGATATGTTATTAAAGGATGTTGTGTTTCCATTTCTGAGCCGTCAGACAGAGATGTTTGGAGTTGCTGCATGCTTTAAAGCACCCTTGAAAGATAGGGTCTCTGTGCCAGGGAGGGATGGAGAGGGGGACAGTCCTAGCAGTGGAAATCCCTGGTAGCCAGGGCTAGCATGGAATGAGCAGTGTGTACCCCTCGTGGCTCTTTGGCAGATACCTGCTGCTCCGGAGGGGCTGGTATTATCTACTCTTTCCGCAAAAATGGGCAGCGAGCCTCCCTCATGCTCTGGGGCAAGTTGAGGGCCTTGGTCTGGCTGTGTCATGGGCTTGCTGATACCTGGGTTCCCTTCCTTGTCAAATAAGAATAATGCAATTTACCAACCTTTTAAATGCCTTGAGACCAGCAGCTTAAGCTGATTGATAAGTGTGATCTCTGTAGTTCTCTATTTTCTCCCCTTCTCACTCCATATGTATATTTTACGTGCAGACTTCTTTATTCTACAGTAACTTCTGTCCACTTGTATAAGCCTTCCTTCACCATGGCTGCCTCTGCCACTCCAAGTATAGAGCCTGTTGTCTGACTTTGAACTTCTGCGCTAACAGTGATGCCATGCTTTCCTTACCTTCTTAAATACCTCGCTTCTGCATGTGGCTGTCGCTGCTTTCTGCCTCCTTAGTCTTTGCTTTTATACAATTTGCAGCTGCAGAGAGCCTCTCCAGAGCAACTTGCTTCCCTTATGCTTTTCACATGGCTGAAAAAAGATGCAAATACCAGATAAAAACAAATGGGAGTTTGCATGCATGACTCCTGTAATCCTCAGAATAACTTAAGACTTTAATAAGATTAAAGTACTTGTACAACAGAGCAAGTTCTGCAGTGTGGTTGTGAAATGGTGCAAAATATCGATTGCTTCTACAAGCTGGTATCCAAAAAAGTACATGTGTTCTCAGAGCAAAAAGGAAGGTATTTTGATCAAATTCAGTTTCTAAACTAGTACTTCTGACTCCATCGAGACAAGTACATTCTCTGAGTATTTTTAACGGGAACTGTTCTTAAAATGAGACATTCAACCACAATTTTTTCAGCTAAAGTTGAAGTGTGTAACAGTTTGTATTAAAAGTTTTTATGGGTCAAATTGTTAGGATAAGTATTTGTTTCTAAAGTCCTTAAACCAAAATCCCTTTGTGTATAACACGTAATAAAACAAGAAACTTGAGCTGAATTTAATTTGCGAAAAGGCTCTCCTGAATCTAGTGATGTTCCTATTTTGCACCTGCAAGTGAAATGTGTTAGGTTGCTTGTCTTTCAGTGCTTTGCATTGCTGATTTTTAACCTGGCAGATGCTGCATCCGTTAATTGGATCTGGCTTTCACTGGGGAGGTGTTCTCTTGTCACTTGGACATCTCTTCCCTCAGTTGACCTGAGACCTTGGCTTGTTAGTGGAATGATCTAATTGCACTGCTTTCTAATTCACAAACTGCATGTAACTTAATGCACCCTTTCTCTTAACGGCCAGCTTGCAAGCTTCAGAATTGCAAAGGTGGAATGATTGTTATAATCAGGATAAGTAGGATTTGAAACAATTGAAGTTTAAATCTGAAATGATGACGATTAAGCCACAGCAGATAGAATTAATGCTGCAGTTTGTGTATCATATATTGCAGCCTTTTATTTTTGTGGCACCCCAAAGTGTGGGATGCTGCCAACAAATAAGACTGCCTTCCCCAAGTGCTAGGAATTAATGGGAGTCCGGATACGGCTCGACAACCCCTTAAACTTTAGCATGGTCCCTTGATTTTTGACCTCAGTACTTTGAAAGCAAGCTATCCCATATATAGCACCTATTTCCCATAGAGCAGATTTCCCATATCTGAGTAAAACTTACGGTTCTGAATGTTTTTGAGGCTTTTACTGGGTGGGTCGGTTGATGAGTTCACAAGGGGATGTCTGTGCCTGGTAAATGGCTAGTGAGATGGTGAAAACATTGCTCCAGGCTCTGTTTCAAACTGGGCTCTCTGCTTCCCGACTGCTTTTTTTGTCTTGTTTTTGCATTTAAACTTCAACGGTTTGAGTGAGGCATGGAGCGGCTGTGTCCTCCCCTGTTCTGACACGCTGGTGTTTGACCCCGCAGAACAATGACAATGAGACGGCACTGCACTGTGCTGCGCAGTACGGCCACACAGAGGTGGTGAAGGTCCTTCTGGAGGAGCTGACTGACCCCACCATGCGCAATAACAAGTTTGAGACTCCGCTGGACCTGGCTGCGCTCTATGGGAGGCTGGAAGTTGTGAAGATGCTCTTGAATGCTCACCCCAATCTTTTAAGCTGTAACACTAAGAAACACACTCCCCTGCACTTGGCAGCTAGGAACGGTCACAAAACTGTAGTCCATGTCCTCCTGGATGCTGGCATGGATAGCAACTATCAGGTATCTAGTGTGTCTGTGTGTGAAGGGCTGCTCTGATTGCTGGGGGATGGAGAACCCCTGTAGTCGTAACAGAGAGCTCCACCTAAGCCTCCTCCCAGAGGGATCATTTATGAAAGATGAGTGATAGCTTTGTTTTTCTCTGGGCTGTTTGTTCAGCTCCTAGTTGCTCTGAGAAGCTGCTCAGAGGGATTCTGGTGCTGTGCATGCTTCGCCCCTGCTTGTTAGTTGGACAAAGAGCCCCAGATGCTTAGCAAGGGAGAAAAAAAAACCCCTTTCACCTAAGCTATTCTGCCCTGCAGTACTATGAGCTCTTGATAGCGATGGAGGCAAACTGTCTCTTCCTATCAAGGCACTTAGGACTATGCTGTTTTCCCAGCAATAGCTTGTATGTGGTGGTCTTGTCTTTCCTTTTCAGAACATGACCTCTTGCTAAGCTGTAGAAAGTCCTTTCTTGGTCTCTAACCTGGGCCTGCATGTCTCTCTGAAGAGACCATCCCCGTTTTCCATTCTCAGCATTGTAATAATATTGATAGTCTGTCCTCAGTTGTAGATACTGTTGCCTAGACTTTGTATATGATGCCATATATTTATTGCTTCTGTAACCTTCTAAAACGTGCCTCCATCACCATTCCCCACTGTCTAGCTTCATGCTATTTTTCCATTTAATTTGCAGACTGAAAAAGGCAGTGCTTTGCACGAAGCTGCTTTGTTTGGCAAGACAGATGTGGTACAAATATTGCTGGCTGCAGGTGAGAATGATACTCTTTTGAAGCAATAACATGGTGATCCCTTCACCCAGAACTTGAGGAAACCCCTTTATAGTGGCAGCATGTTTCTCCAACCAGCTATCAAAGTTCACGGAGAGAGTTACAGGAGAGGTTATTTTTTGGTGTTTGGCTTTACGTCTGCCTCTAGAGCATTTTTTAGCTCCCCCCAGCAAGGATGAAAGACATGAATTTGCACATAGTTAGAAAATATTCTTGCTTTTGCCTTCTTAACACCTGTTGCCATAGGTATTGATGTGAACATAAAGGATAACAGAGGCCTGACAGCTCTGGATATTGTGAGGGAACTTCCTTCTCAGAAAAGCCAACACATAGCAGCTCTTATTGAAGGTAAGCGGTGTAGCTCTGTGTGGGTGGGGGAAGAGTTTGGGGTGCTAATTGTACCAGTGCAAGTACAAAATTTTGTTCTCTAGTCCTAGAAAGTGCTGAAAGCAAAGCAGCTTCAGGTCAAAGTCCCTCACTGAGAATCTTACAGGTGTTGGAAGGAATGATGCTTAAATGTTTGGGTGAGCTGTGTCCAGACCAAATGTTGTTTGCAGGGGAGCTTCTGATAGAGCATTTAGGGGGATTAGCTCCTTTGCTTAAGGAGTGTGGCATGACTTTTTCATTTTAAATGGGCTTAATTGAGCTTTGTTTAACTCAGTTTAGAAGTTAATTAAAATTAAGGATAGCCTAAATCTGCTTGCAGAATGCAAAGTAATAGCTTTAGAAATGGTTTTGGATTAGCTATCCTTTATGTGTCTGTGTAGGCAAATAGTCATCTTGCATCCTAGTCCTCACTTCATTGTGAAGCTTGGGCATGGATTTTGCAGATGAGATTTACAGAAAAGGCCTTGATTACTTGTGATTTATAAAGAAGCTTGGCCCATTGTGTCTGTCCAAGTTAGGGAATGAAATGTAGCATCTTAGCTAAACTCATACCTTGTAATTATGCTGTCTCAATTTCCTCTCAGCTGTGGGGAGAAAGATCAGAAGCATATGGAACTGGTGTGCATTATTCATGCTTAGCATTTGAGAGCTTTACAGGTTCAAAGCACTTTGCAGACTTTTAATTAAGCTTTGCCTGTGAGGGTGGTAGGTATTATCTCTTCTCTGAAGACAAAGATGGGCTTTAAAACTGAAGTTCTTGCAGGTAAATGCTGTCGGTTTGCTCCTGTGAGCAAGCTAGCTGCGTGAGATGTTGCTATGCGACTTTATTGATGTAAGCTTAATGTTTCTGGCTTTGCCTGTGGGTAAGGGACCACAGCTAGAATTGGTTTCTCTGTCTTGTGACTCCAGAAGACCAGACTACGTCTCTGTTTTGTGATGTAGCTTGTGTCTGCACACGAAGTGATCTGCTCCATGATGTTGTGCCTGCACAGGAGCTTTGCAGCTCTCTGATTAAAGACTCTGTAAAAGTTCAAAGAACCGTCCTTAACCTTGTGCATGTGATTAAAGAGGCTGCCTGCTTCTATTTTGGGATCTGAGCTGCAAGTTTTAATAATGTACTGTGGTTACTTTTTGGAGACTTAATAAGCTGACAGTTGGCCTTCCATCCACAAGGGAGGAAGTACCATATGCTGAAGTGGACGTGAAACTAGATTGACATAAACTGACCCTGGTGCCCCACCTCATTGCAGATTACACGATTGGGAAGAAAAGTGCCAAAGCTGCAGAGAAGACTGTTCAAGCACCTCTTCTTCCAGCCACTGATCCTGTGTGCCGGATATCTCAGGGTAGGCTTCCATGCAACACACCAGCCACTAGCACTCTTCTTGCTGCAAGTGCTGACTTTCCAAGAGCAGAATCTCTGAGTTGTGTATTTGTCTCTCTTCCTCCCACAGGAGATGTGGAGAAAGCAGTGACGGAACTGATCATAGATTTTGATGTGAATCCAGAAGAGGAGAGCCCGTATGAAGCTTTATATAATGCAACGTCCTGCCACTCCCTGGACAGCCTTGCCAGTGGGAGATCTTCAGATCGAGAGTCTGTGAATAAGGAAGTGGAATCAACTGGTCTTAAAGCAGCAGGAGTCAGGCCTGTATGTAGCTATGTGTGTTCATCTCTGCTTCCCTCAGAAGGATAGGTAGCTTACCTCCATTTTCATGATTTTGCAGCAGGCTGCCAGTCCCCCAACTTCAGGAAATCTTTAAACCCATCCCTTACATTGATTAGAGCAGGCAGGTTCCCCTCCTTTTTCACTGGCCTGTTCACATAACCTCCATGGCATTGCCCACAGGTAACTGGTTCTACGTGCATGATTTTCACGTAGTTGCATCCTTCTGTTTTCTGGCAGTTGAATACTGGTACCTGTGAGTTTTGGTTTGTCAGGGCATCACAGTCAGCTGATGGGCTAGCTTCTTGTCTAGAAGAAAGCTTTGGAAACTTTTGTGTGGAGGATTTTTCTCATCTCTCTTGCTCTCTGCTTTGCCCAAGAGAAGGCTCGCAAAATTATCTTCAGGAATATCTTGTGGAAAACTAGTTGGCAGCGGAAACATTTTTTGGTGTATTACTTGCAGAGATCTGTAGAGGGTAGTCAAGGCTTTACAAGACAATGTAAAGCTCCTGGAACTGTCTACAAAGAAGTCTTCCTTACATTCTGTTAGTTGCATCTGCTGCCCCCTTAACAATCGGTGGCAACGCTGCTATGGGGCAGATGGGATGCTGGCCTTGCAGCATGCTGTGTCAGCTTCAGGGTTTGTTTTCTGGTTGGTTTTACAAAGCCTGCTCCATGAATGTATTTTTGGACAAAAGGCAAAGCAGCAATGAACAATTAAACTGCTGGTGGTACTGTAACTGTGCTTTCTCTCTCTGCAAAGAGCTTCATCCTTTTTCCTGTACTATTATCAAATGTAGTAGAAATGAGACAAAAGCTTTAGAAGACTGACATTTCAGCCAGATCTCTTTTTTAGGGTATAGAGTACAAGTTGCACTATACTGTTATTAACTAAATCCTGGTGACTTATATCCATCTATGTACAGTCCTCTATTGATAGTGTCTGTGAAATAAGCTCAGCTCTATCACAAATAAGAAAAGATGAGAGGCTGAGCTGCAGCGAAAAGGGAGAAGAAAGAGGGATGTGGTCCAGCAGCAGCTGGAGTTTCTCCCCAAACTTGCTGGAGTTTTTTTTTTTTGGAGTGAGGGGTTCACCTCTGCTGTCTTTCCTTTTGCCATTAGGTGGGGCTGTTGCAGGGCAGGAGATGACTTAGAGATACGTTCAGCTCTGCTTTGAGGCAGGGCAGCTCTTCGTGCCCACAGGCAGTCTTTGGGTGTTTGAGGAATGCAGTGCAGCACTGTCTCTTGATCTCTAGGGTTTTGCACTATAAAAGGTGCCTCTGGAATAACTTATGTTAGTGTTTCATTAGGACACAAGGGATGTGTCTTCCCTTTCTACCCATTAATGTGGGTTCATTACTGACCTTCACTGTGAAATGCTGTGCCATTGAGGTTGCCAATCTGGGTCTGAATGAACTGGTTTAAGTAATAAATCAATAAACCTGTGTACAGCACCTTCTACCTGAGCAGTTTTATTCTCCTGAAAGTATAGTTGGTGTTCATGTGAGTCTGAGCTGGCCTTGTGCAGTGTTACTGCTGTGGAGCAGGAATTGGGTGGTCTGTGTTATCAATAGCAGTCTATCCACAGGACTGCAGTACCGTGAATCTGCAGAAAGGGTGCTCTGCCTGAATAGGTTCCTGCTGGAGAGGAGGAGGAGGAAAGGCAGCAGCTGTTGCCAAGCTCTGTGCTGTTAGGTCTGAACTTCTCCAGCCAGATTAATTTGAGGAGGTCCTTACCATGCTGTATTCACAGCAGTGTGGATGTAGTGTTGGTGGAGGCAGAAGGGGACGTGCTTTAACACAACACAGTTGACAGTGGTCTTCTAAACTGCAGAGAGAACGTCCACCCCCGCCTGCCAAGCCACCGCCCGATGAAGAGGAGGAGCAGCATGTGGAGAAGAAGATAGGCCATGGTGCTTCCTGTGAGGTATGTGGGACTTGAACTGGGGTGTTTTATAGCAGTGTGGTTTAAAGATCAGTTTTAATAATTTGGGAGGAGCCACCTATGATATTACCTCCCTTGCAAGTCAGGTTGTGAATATGAAGTACTCTTTCACTCCAGCATTGCTGCTGTCACTTGCCATGGGAACTTCCTTTGTGCAGCTCTTCCAGGGCACCTCTGCATTGACCTTCAGCCTTACTTTCCTATTCTTGGCTGAGAATTCCCTTAGGAAGAGATTTTTCTGAATCATGTTGTGATGTGGACTGTTGCCCACTTGTAATGATCCCACCAAATGCATCTTCACTTGAGAGTGAAACCCAGAGGGCCGTCGCCTCCCGCTTCCTCTGAGCTTCCAGCTGTGGAGGAGATGCGTGGGCTTTTGGGTCCCACTGACGTGAACAGGGATCAGGGGCTTGAATTCAGCTGAGAATCTGGCCCAGCATGTGTTAAAGCTGTCCTCTGCAAAGGTCAATGCATGTGAGCTGCTTTTTTGATGGAACTAAAGCTCTCCTATTCTGCATTGTTGCTCTTGGGCTTCCTATTGTGCATTTTTATTCACCTGCCTGTGAACCTCAGATGTCAGGGCTTTCCAGGAGACCTCTCTATGGGGGTGTGTAAAACCACAAATCTGTCTTGGCAACTTCTGCTAACACACAGGAAAATCTTCAAAGCAAACCCAAATCTTGTGGATTTCCTTGCTTTTCCACATGCAGTAGGTTGTATGTAAACCAAGTGGAGTGTGTGCTGCCTCTAGCTGTTGGAACAGACTCCAGTTCACCAGACACTTTGCTTTGACTGTGTTGATCTGCTGAAGTTCCTACAAGGCATAAGTGGGATCTATTTTCTGAAGCGTCTCATGTAGTTTTGACATAGGAGTAAACATCATTTGCTTTAATAGAACTGACTTTATAGAGAGAGTAGAGCTCCAAAGAGTGCATAAACAGTAAAATTGCAATGTGAAATTGTGGATTGATCTCTCCACTGCTGTTAATATGGCTTTGCTGTGTGTGATAACCAGTCCCATGGCTGGCTCTGGGCAGAGGAGAGTTGGGTAGCAGGTCACAGTGTAACTGGAAAGCAAAACTTGTTTATGATGATAAACATGGGGAAGGAATCATGTGCTGACCACTTCTGCTGAGTTATCTTGCCACATTTAATTATAAAACACGTGCTGTGTTGTCCTGCTGTTAATAGCTTTGGAAACATGATCCATTAGAGGAAATCTGGTTGGCAAATAGACTTGAACACCAAGCGACTCGCTGGGGATATCTTGATTTGCAACTGATTTTATTGATATAATTTAAAAGCAGTGTGTGGTTCTGCCTGGAAATGACCTTCTAGATGTACCGATAAGGCAGTTTTGGGCCTGATTCTTTTTATTTGCTTGCTACTTCTGGGGTGCTCTGCTTTTCTGACTCTTGCCCATTATTTATCATGTCGGTATATGTTCTCTCTGGGTTGGGCAGGTGTGAACAGGAATACAGTTAGAGAATGCTCTAAATGTCTTAGAGCAGCATCCTGATCTGCCATCCTCCAGACCTGCTCTCACATTAC
Organism: Elanus axillaris; assembly: GCA_026212715.1. Lineage (NCBI taxonomy): Eukaryota > Metazoa > Chordata > Aves > Accipitriformes > Accipitridae > Elanus > Elanus axillaris. The sequence continues at coordinate 4,814,985 of JANZLQ010000055.1, forward strand.
AGCCAGGACAGTTAGTCATTGAATATTCTGGGGTTGGGCCAAACACTAGTTTCAGAAGTAGTCTTTTTATTCCATTGCCAAGATGGGGCTATCAGTCAAAACAGATTTGCATAAACAAGAAACTTAACTTTCATCATGGAAAAACATTAGTACAAACAGGCAAAAGCACTGACTGTTTGGAGGTGCTTGACTCCCTTCTTTCACTATCTGCAGAAACCTTCTGGGTTTGTAGCTGAATAATCTTGCATTGTCAAATTAAACTTCAATTTCGTTTGTTTACTATTCATCTCTAAAACGGAAGTGCAGATAAAATATGAGGCGCCATGATTGTTCCACAGTTCAGTCTGCAGTTCTGGTGAGAGAGGATGCTGTGGATTAAGCGCACTTTAAAGAACATGCTCATTACTAACAGCATCTTATTTTTGGGCTTTGCCAATAGTGAATATGTATACATGCTAACCAACATGTATAAATAAATGAAAAATGAATTGGAAGAAAGTTCTGTTTGGTACTGTTACTCCTGGTTGCAGAGCCTACAGAGCAAGCATGGTTCGCCAGCAAACAGTGGTCTTCATTTTGAGTGAACTCGAACCTGAAACTCTGTTTAGAGCTTGGAAGGATGAGAGACGGGGAACATAAAGTGTAACCAGGCCTATAAATGCATGCCCAAAAGTTTACAAAGCAAAAGCTAGGAATTGTGTGCTCCTAGGGAACTACTGCCTTCAAATGCATTCAGTGATTTGAAAGAGGACAGCACAATAATCATCATCTGCAGGAGTCTTAGGGAGTATACTAAAGCCTGGCTTGAGGTCCAGGCTACAACTGTTATGACAGGCTGCTGCTGCGCAGTATTTTTCCAAGATCTCTGGCGAGAGCCTGTTACCTACTGTTATGGTCTGATGGTTTTGTGCCACCATCTGGTCAGAGGTTTTTTTCCTTAATTTGCTCATTATGAGCTCCTTCACCTGAAGAGGAGCAGGTCTGCTTTACAGCTCACGCTTGAAGCAGGTAGAATAAATAAATACTTTCTTTGCCGGACATGGCCCATTTCCTCCCATTGAGAAAATTGATTTAAAAGCCAGCTGGGCTTATGCAGAAACAGTACACAGATGTAGGAATCCTGTCTGTGCTGCTGACTACTGGGTGTCTTTCCAAGACTTCCTAAGCTTCCAGAAGTCCTGGCTAGATTGCAGTCAGGTAGGTACCTATTTGCCCTTGAAGCAACTCTGATGCTTTAAGTTTGGGGAAGAAATTGGAGGTGATGCTTAGTCTGCTGTCTAGACAGCAGCAGTTCCAGGAGTCTGTGAGCAGTATGAGAGCCCTCCTTGGGGAGATGTTTTGTTCAGACCTGTTCTTCCCTGTCTTGGCAGCAGGTAGGGATCACTTGCTTTCTGGCTTGGGTTTGACCCCACCGCAGTTGGCTGGGTTGCAGTGGGCACACATTCCTCGTGGGACAGGGTTGCATCAGCCAGCCAAGGTCTGGCCAGGAGATGGTGCTGAAAGGCAGCTGGCTATGCGGGAGGGTGCCTTGAAGCCTAGTTTAGCCCCATTAGCACTGGGATGGCACACATGGCTCTCTAAGGATGTTGAATGCCTGTCATCCTTGGCGTTGAGGTAGACCAACATGTGCAAGTCTGCAGCAAGACTCATTTTGATCTTGCATCAAGACCGCATCCCCACACATGGATGGTGGCTTTCCAGAGCAGTTTTCTGGAGGGTCTGCCAATGTTACAAACAAGCTCTAGTCAGAGGCTTTTGGGGATTTAAATGAGCACAGTCGCTGCTGCACATCCTGAGGTTAAACTGAGTTTATACAGTGTTGCCTGGGGGCTTTTTAGTCCTAAATAAGCTGTGCATCCTGAGGTTAGAAATGCTAGATCTGAGACTTCTGAGAAGGTGGCAGGGATTTAGGTTTTTTTTGGTTTTTTTTTTTTTTGCCATGTGCTAATAGGGCCAGCAACTAAATAGTGAATGACGATGCAAATTCCAATAGCAACAGTAAGTCTGAGTTGGGATGAACAGGAATAACGGTCTCAGCTCTTTTCCCCCCTCCAGGCTGTCTGCAGACCTCGCACAGTGAATCGGTCAGTGCTAGAAAGCTGTCAGCAACCTTCAATACTAGAAAATAAAGGGCGTTTGGGTGGGTTTTTTGAGGCGGGGGGGGGGGGGGGAGTATTACATTTTTGGATAACGCTCCACGGCGAAGGTGTTGCCTCTGCCAAATCCTCGCTTAAACCATGGCATAAATAGGCCTTTTGCTTTATTGCCGGGATAAATATCATTTCTTTGTGGAGCACTGCATTATGCTGTTTTTCATTAGGCCTCTGTTGCACGAGGAAAGAGCAGGGGAAGTGGAGCTGAGGAAGAGGAACACCCTTATGAGCTGTTGCTTACAGCAGAAACTAAAAAGCCAGTTGCCGTGGATAGGAAAACAAAAGGTAAGTGACCATCCAAAAAGCAGAGCTGCTTGCTTGGATGCATTTAAGGAAAACATAGGGAGGCAGAGAGTAACTGGAACAATTAAACTCTTTGTTGGGTGGGGCAACTGGGGTCTGGATGGCAATTGTTTTGTTTCCTGATAATCTTCACTTTTATAAAGGAGAGATCTAAACATTCCTGTGCAAAATGTACATGGAGGAAGGGCAACTCTGCTACTTTGAGAACTAAGAGATTGCGAGGACCTACTCTGTTACCTCAGAAAATAAGCAAATCTTGTGCACAGTCAAGTAAATGCAGAGGGGTGGAAGGCTGTGCCATGTTGTTACAAGTGAGATGAGCCAATGCAAGCATTTAAATGAGCCGTATTCTCCATCCAGCTGAATTTGAAGACCTGCTGGCATTGCATGTTTATATCAGCAGACGATTGGCCCTGCTATCCTGGTCTTAAAATCAACATCCTGCTGTGTATTAAAGCTAATTTGAGATGTAAACTAACAAAGGAGGAAAACAAATGTGTAGAGCAAGCCCCTTTCTAGAACGAATGAAAATCCACTATATAACCAGGTTAAGTATCAAACTAGTCCCTCTTCTCCCAGAGGGACTTCTGTGCTTTACGAAGGACCTGGGAACACCTTGTCTCTTGTGTTTGGCTATTGCTGGGCTTTTTGGCTTTCCTTCAACAGCAACAACAAAAGATCTGTTTAGAGGAAAAACTTCTCTTGCTTTATTCAAAAGTCTTGAGCAGGAATTTAGAAGGATTTAGTTTGGACTCTAAACCTGGAAACCATCTCACTTTGAGGATGAACAGAGGATAATGAGGACTTGATGTGATGCCTCATTGACTGCCCTGTAAGACCTGCAGCTTTTTCTTTTTTTCCTTCTTGCAGCATGATAGCTTTCATGCCTTGAGTCCTACTGCACTCCTAGCTTGTATAGGGTGGCACAAGAGGTCATTGTTTTCCCACCAGCATTTGCCAAAGCCACTTGTTGCCAGAGGCAAAGTTAGGATGCTTTTCAGGTTGGTGCTTTGTGGTCTCAGCCGGGAATAGTCCTTGGGCAACAGCCATTGAACCAGAAGCTTTCAGGCTATCTTTTCAGTGTGCAGCTATTGCTGGTTACTCAAGTGCAAGCTATTCCTGGCTGCTTTGCTTCTTTCTCTGGCTACCGTGTCTAGGCTTGATTTATGAGTGAAGGTGTGTCGTAATTATGTGTCAGATTAAAATAAAATCTCAAAGTAATGCATCTGCTTGTTCTTGATGCAAATCTCTTCCCCTGAACGCCTGAAGACGTCAGTACCGCAGACCATCTTAAGCCCCATTTCATGGAGAGGTTGCAGGAAGCATCTTTAGCCTATTAAGCATCCAGAGCAGAGAATACTGTCTTTTAATGTAACAGCTAGAAAGATAGTATCTGTGACTTCAGGGTTTGCAGTCTATGGAAAGTGTTACTGTGTTTGTAACAAACTAGAGCTTTTTCCACTGTTGTAGTGGGAGAAATCCAAGGCTGCAGTTGAGTTTTCTCATATTCCAGGACTTGTCTGTTCTTTTAAATGCAATTAGTGTTATGACTAATGCAGTGGAAGCTTCAATCTGGTGGACGTGAAGACCTGCTCCTAGGGGGAAGGGGCCCAGCCAATGTATTTCTCATCTCTTGCATTTCCTAAGCTTGCCAGGGCCATCTCCCATTGCTCTTTGTGGTGGACCTGGAGAAAGGGACATGTTTGTTTGTCCCCCTTCTCCAGAGGGTACCAGCTGTTTTCCAGAACATCAGTGTGATTCCTGTGGTACAACTGCACGTGTGGCAGTGTCCCCAGCTGGCAGCTCTCCCTATACTGCAGGAGCAGCTGAGCTTTGACAGGGCCCCATGTCATTTTTCACCTGCTGCTTGTCCTCTTGGGGACTTCAGGCTTCTCAACCCCAGTAGGAAATGAGACACTGACTATTTTTCTCTTTCATCTTTAGCACAATTTTTTCTGTTCTGTGTTGTTTGTCCTTGCTTTCTGTCACAGCATTACAGGTTGCTTCTTTCTGCACATGAGTTTCATAACTGCTCTGGAAGGGTGGATCAGCTCTGAGATCTGCTTTATTTCACTGGGAACAATAGGAAATATTTCTGGTTTCTGCAGTAGTTGGGGTCAGATGCCAGAAGGGCATGTGGAAGCAGAGGTAGCTAAGCATGAAATGTGAGGTATATCCTGATGGGAGGGGGAGAAGATGCATTTGCAGAGTAGCAGAATTGTTTTTGCAAAAAGTTAAATAAGGGCTGAGTGAAGGACTGAAGCCTTAATTGAGGTGTTGGACAATTTTCCTGCCTATGGATCAGAAGCATCCTGGAGCATCAAAGGCAGCAGCTCAATCCCAAGACAAGGACCAGGCTAAAGCATGACTTTGAATTGCTGCTTGGACCTCGAGCCAAGAGGCTGGGCTTCTAGATGTTACTTGATGAGTTCTGGAGGAGCCTTTGGTCAGAAGAGAAGGACTTTGAATCTTGCAGGCTATTGAGAAGGACTTTCAGGGCAGCTGAAAGGCTGAATTTCAGGCATGCTGGTTTTAATAGTGCCTTTTATATGTGATAGCTGCCTTTGTTCTTCTTGCTGCAAGTTGTCTTGTATCCAGTGACTAGATGAATGTGGTATTATCCGCCTGGCTTTGGTTGCCTTTTGTGTATGTTACAGCAGTTTGCTGTCACATGCTGGAGCACTAGGAAAAGTTGGCCTAATGTTTTGGGCAGAGTATCAGAAGCAGTTTGAGCCAAATGCTTTCCCATCCCCTTTGGTAAGGAAACTACGTGCAATCACATGCATGAAGTCAGACCTTGAACAGGACTTGTAAATAGGCCAAGAGTGCCAAACTGTGTGTGGACTGACCAGGAGGAGACTGTTCAACTCCTGTTGTGTCCAGAGAGACCTGGTGGAGGATGAATGCAGAAAATACTTTTGAGTTTTGATGTCTGTCTTGCTTCTCAGGAGAGTCATCCACAAGTGCTGTCAGCAGTAACCAGCTGCAGGTAGGACTGACTTGGTTCCTTCTGATAGTTATTAAAAACTGGTATTTGTTGAGGTTCTGCTGTGCTGCTTCCATAGGGAGCCCAGCTTGAATCATAGAATAGTTTGGGTTTGCAGGGGCCTTTTAAAGGTCATCTAGTCCAACCCCCCCTGCAATGAGCAGGGATATCATTGAAGTCCCTACTTTGCCCTACCTCCTGCTAGAGGTTTTCTTTATGGTTATACTGGTACAACTAGATGTATGATGGTATTCTAAACCAGAGATGTGAAATGAGCCAATGATAAAAGACAAAACATGCTGCAGAGAGATTTGAAGAAAATAACTTTTCAGAGAGCCAGAGTATGACTACAGAACGGTGGGATAGGTATAACTATAGGGAATCTATGGGGACACATGGCTATTGCAAACAAAGGTTGGAAGGCATGGAAACCTCTTGGTTTGCTGCGAGATGAATGATAGTGTAGAACCACAGCCTACATGCCCTCACTTGGTTTTATCATGCCTGGGGGACAGACCCCTTTCCTATGTCTCGGGTCCAAGCCTGCATTTCTGCTGTCATGATGTATTTAGAAGCTTCTGTGCAGTCACATTAGTGATCTCTCTAAGCAACTAAGGCAGTGGTTTATTGTGCTTTCTTAAAAGGGGAATAGGGAGGGAGTACAAAAGAGCACGAGTTCAGGTAGCTTTTGGAGGATAAACTCTGCCCAAAATGACAGAGTTTGATGAGACTGATACAGGAGCATATTGTACACATCTGTAAATGAGCCTTTGTTTCGGTTTTACTGCAGTTGAAGGTTATTTTTGCACCTTTAAAGTAGCACCCTGAAGGCCAGACTCCTCCTCTGGCATTCTGTGCCACAGGAGACAGATTTGCATGCTCCTCACTTGACAAATTTTGGCATGATATAGCATGGGGAGCCTTTCCTATATGGAAGTTAGAGGCTAGCATATGCCCTTGCTAGTTTTAAGGTTGGGGAGCTTTAGCAAAAAGCAGCTGCAATAACAGCTTCATTCCCCTAATCCAGGGGCATGAAACAAATCCTGCTGATGATATATAGGGAAAGAAATTTGATCAAGGCAGGGTGGTTGCAGCTTAGTATTAGGAGTTTAGAGAAGTGCTTTGTATCTGGAATCATCAGGCTGCTGGCAAGGAAGCTCTTAATTGAATCCTCCCTGGGAAGCAGACCGTCTGTACCCAGAAAGGGGTTCCCATTCCCGTTAGGTGTTGGAAGTTCCTCCCGTCAGTGAAACCTGCAGCAGGCGTTGGCTGAAGAAGTCAGGACCATTCAGATGTCTGTGCTTGGGTGTAAAGTGAGCTGAGGGAGTTGGACAGAAGTGACTGTGTTAAGGATGACTCCCTTTCTGAGTTAAAAGGTGTAAATTGAGGAGAATGCTTTCAAATCCCTTGAAGTGCAGCAGATGGATAGAACTGGGGTATCTCTGTTTTTCTAGCACCTAAATATTCTTTTCCCATTCTCCAAATTCACTACACCCTTGAAAAATGAATACTGTTCATCTTTTTGCCATGAGAAAAGTGATCAGCACATCAGCTGAATCATGTCAGTAACCTATTCCAAAAAGGTACACCTTCCCGAGATGGCCAGTGGTTGTGCAGGCCTCTCTGCTAGACATCCTGAGGCACCTTTTAAGTTGAAACCCCAAAGGGATACCTTGAATCCCTGCAGAACCCTCTGTGTTCCTGCCACGTGCACCTCAGTGATACAAAGGAGCGAGCTTGCTCTTCCCTGCCTATGTTGGTTCTTCTGTCTGCGGCTTTCGGCACAGGCCTGTGTTACATGCTCTGACATGTTTCCTTCAAGGTGTTCCTCACATCTTCTGAGCAAGTGCTGTTGCCCTTGCTTCATCCCTTCCTTCATACCTTCCTTCCCAGGCAGCTGCCTTGTATTTTGAAGTCTTCCATTGGCTCAAGGATGAATGGGTGGCTGTGGTTTCTGTTCAACAGGAGCCCTTTTGTGAGTCTCTGGAGCTGGATTTGGAGCACTTTGTTCAGGCTGGACCCAAGTATTCCAGCACGTGGCATAAACTTTCAGCAGCCGCCTCTCTGCCTTCAGCAGAAATGTCAGTAAAGGTTAAGCTGGGGCATGGAAGAAATTATTTCCAAGGAAGGACAGAGGTTAAGAAGAAAGGTTGTTGATTTTGCATAAGTTTTTCACTTCCCATCAGGTTAATGTGACTGTCCTGTCAATGCTGTGTCCCTCTTACCAGGTCGGTAGCTTTTTCTTATTAATACCAGTCTGTCCTATGAATGCAGCATATCTGACTCTTCTAAGGTTTCTCTCCAGCGTTACAGCTTCATAACTTTATGCAAAGTAACTGAACATAGTCTGATCTGGAGATCTTCTGATGAGGTGCTGCTGTTGGCACTCCCTGGCCAGCACTAGGAATGGTGCTGGTGACACCACCTGCCTGCAGGGGATGTGCCTCCCCCTTGGCAACTTCAGTTGCAGAACTTGTGGTGTATGTGCCTGTGCAAGATAATCAACAACTACATCATTGTCCTGGAATCTTTAACTCATAGGATCCAGAATGAAATAAGCCCTTGCATCACTTGATCCCAGCGAGAAGCGAGATCCGCCAGCATGCTGTCCTGGCAATTAACCTCTCTTCAGGCTTTTGCTGTTCCTGACTCAGCTGCCAACTGAGCAAGCTGCTTTTAGCATTTCTGTGGAGTAAACAAATGCCTGTGAGAGGGACTAGCTGCGCTCATCAAACACAGGGCGCATGAGACCCCAGGATCTGAAGCAGCTTGCAAAGACAAATGACTAATTCAATCCTTTCCTGCCTCATTTCTGGTGTGAGGACAGACCACAAAACCAGACGGGTATTAGTGTTTGAAAATGACCTGGTCAAGCTTAGTGCTGGAAAGGATGCTTGAGGGGAAGGAGTTGATCTCACTGTTGTTGCCAATAGCCTGCTTTTAATTAAAGATAAGTAAAGTTCATTAGCGTATTTTGCCTCACTGAAATGAGGATTCCTTTTCCTTGGCTTCCGAGAGCTGCTGTCTTGCAAAGCAAGCAATTTCCTCTTCACTTCTAAACATCCTCCTTGTATTTCAGAGCCACATTATCAGGGTGCTTCGCTTCATTGTTCCTTTGCAGCATCATTTTTTGGACCTCAAACTGAAGAGTGTTTCTTCAGCACTAAATGAAAGTGGTTAAAATTTGCAAGAAATTATGGGCAGGTATAGGAATCCTTGGTAAGCAAAAGTTATACTACTTAGCTTTACAAAGTTTTGCTTTTACAGTTCAAATGCGCATTCAGATGTGGCCAAGGTCAGTGTGTATATGTCTGTGGACATGCTTGGCAATTGCGATCAGTCAGTTATTCATGATTTATGCAGGTCCCTGGTACCTGATATTAAAGATGTTGGTGCAGGAGTAGCTCAGTAACAGTGTCATATTTCTGGGACAGCCGGTACTCCACACAGCTCACTGCATTAGTAGATCAGACCATTCTGTGTTCAGTGGTTTGCTTGCAAGGGAGAGACTTTTTTGATCAAGTTTTTTATTGCATAAACTGTTTATTTCTCTCCCCTGAGTAAGGAGGAAAGGTTAAACTCAGAAACCACTAGGGAGGAAAGCGTGGTTTTTTTGGGGAATGGATTTTGGAACTTGCAGGTTGATTACAGTCCAGAAGTTTTCCCACCCTGCAGCTTGTGCCAAGAGCAGGGAGCGCTGCTCTAAATAACACTTTGGCCTTTATGGAAATGTGTCAGATGTTCCAGGAGCCTCTGTCTCTGCTTCTCCTACCTCACTTGCTCTCTCTGCAGGGTATAGTTAGCACTTCTCTTAGCCTTATATAGCAAGGCCTGATAGTTAGTGTTAACAGGAATAAAACAACAAGGAGAGCTGCCAGATTGCATAAATCAGGCCAGTGTTTGGAATTTCATAAATGCCATGACTTTGGGTACAAGTTGAGCATGCAGAACAATACTGAACTGTTCTCTCTTTATCTCTCCCTCCCTTGCTGAGGGAGGGCAGGGGGAGAGCTGGAATTCTGCTGCTTCTTCCATGTTTTTAATTTCCTGCCCCCCCCCATTTTCATCCCCTTGAAGACCACAGGAGGAGCAGTGGCAGCCGCAGCCAGGACTCTGCCGACGGCCAGGACATCCAGGTTCCAGAGCAGTTTTCAGGGTTGCTCCATGGTTCTTCCCCGATCTGTGAGATAAGTGAGGACCCTTTCAGGCTCGTTTCCTCCACGGAGAAAGGAGGCACGGAAGCTACAACCCACCCACCTGCTATGCAGCTGGAGGATGCTGACTTACCTGCCCTTGGATCAGTACGGACCAGCTCTCCGGACCAAAACCAGAAAGTGGTCTACGCAACCATCCAGCACACACACGTCAACCGGGCGGATCCTGAAACTGTAGTCACGCCCCATGTGCTACAGCACCCTGGCGGTGCTGAGGAAGAGGGGGATAGAGCCGTGGGCAGAGCCCACCCGGGGAGCAAGCCCAAAGCCGAGCTCAAACTCAGCCGCAGCTTGTCTAAATCAGACTCTGATCTTCTGACCTGCTCTCCGACAGAGGACGATGCCATGGGGAGCCGGAGTGAATCGCTCTCTAACTGCAGCACTGGGAAGAAGAGGCTGGAGAAGTCCCCGTCCTTTGCTTCGGAGTGGGATGAGGTAAGGCTGACCTTGCTTAAGAGTTTCTGTGCCAGGCATGAATCTGTACAGCATGAGCTCCTCTCTACCACATTGGCCTTCAGAGGGGGTCCTGGGTGGTTTTTGTTACTTTTACTAACTCTTATTGCTTTAACAGGCAAATGCTCACTTGTAAGTCTTTAAGGTGTTAAATGCCAAAAGATAGGCTTAACTGGTGTGGGGGAGAAGCAGAATTGCAAGAGGTGAGGGACTTTTGAAAGTTTTTTAAGTTGCTCAAATACAGGTCTCAATTTTGTTCAGGCAAGACAAAAAGTTTTTACATACCCAGAACAAGGAAGAGTTGATGACAGTGCTCCTCACAAATCTTTGTTGACCTCCTCTTTCCAGTTCTTCCCCTGTGGACTCTCCAGCACCTGGAGGAGGTGTTTTGTTTCTGGGTCGATGCTGCTGGGGGTGTAAGCAGTGTCCTGGGTTCACGGGGATGGAAGGAAGACAGTAATTAGGCTGTGCCGTGTGTATTTAATAGCTCCCGCTTTCCTCTTCACATATTTATTTCAGAGGCTTGTTAGAAGTTATTTTATTGTAGTACAGGAGGCCCATGGATAGTTAAATATTTCATGCTCAGAAAGTTGGCCCTAGTGAACCACTCAGGCGAGATTAAGTGTCCCTCTGAAATTCAGCACCGCAGCATTACTGAAACATTCTTTGGAGATGATTCTCTGCTGGTAGAGCAGCAGCGCTGCAGAAAAGATAAGCTCAGATGAACTACTCTTTGTACACTGAAAGGAAATAAAACCCCTGGCATGGTGCTGGGGGTGTGGAGCTCTGTGTGCTGGGTGTGTAAACTCATGGGACGCTTGTGCCCCTGCTCATCTGTGCATCCATGCACTGACTGATGCTCAACTGCCTCTCTGATCCTGACTTAGAGATAAAATCATCTTTTGTGGAAGAGGGAGGTATTTAAAGATGCTAAAAGCAAGGTGGGAATCCCTCCTCAGTATGGTCCATCCTTCAGTTCATACTCTCACTCCCTACAGTGTTTCAGGGTTGCCAAATATATCTGGTTTTCCTCTGTAGCTGTTTTGGTTGTAGAGGCTTTGCTGTTAATTACCTGGGTCAGTT
>JANZLQ010000055.1:4826276-4837785 GCA_026212715.1 Elanus axillaris
GGTTGCCAAATATATCTGGTTTTCCTCTGTAGCTGTTTTGGTTGTAGAGGCTTTGCTGTTAATTACCTGGGTCAGTTTTGGTTGTAGAGGCTTTGCTGTTAATTACCTGGGTCAGTTGTACCATGGCTGTTAGTGAAAGATTCTGCAGCAGAAGGCTTATTTGAAAGGACTGGATAATTTTTACTGTGCTTTTCATGCCTAACTGAACTGTCCACAGCAAATGCTGGAAGGGAGAAGAAGCCTCTGGCTTTACAGTGCCACACGACTTTACTAGTAGCAGAGGTCAAGTGTTAGTGCGCCTGTGCTTCCTCTGCTCAGAGGAATGAACGCACAGATTGGCTTCCCTGCTTGTAAACAAAAAGCATTGTTTCCACCCAGTGTCAGCCTAACAAGCCACAAGAGGGAAATCTGCTTTTTCTTCCCATTATGTTTAGGTGAGGAAGTCAGAAAAAGAATGTGAAAAATTTGCATCTGTCTACAATGGGACAGGTCTAACTTAAAAGTTGTACTACCAAAACCGGATGGTTTTATTTGTCTTCCTGGTTTCTGGTGTAATTTAAACATTTTTGGTTTTTTAATTGCTTTAATCTGGTAGTAGCATCCTGTGGCTAGAGCACTGATTTACCTTGGGGTCTCATGGCTGTCATGGACCACCAGCTTGAATGATTCTAGACAAAGGTTTCTCCTCTCTGCCTCAGTTTTCCCATCTGTGAGATAGCAATAGCCTCCTTTTACAGAATGTTTTTTTTTCCACTGAAATATTCTCATAAGAAGGGGGACAAGCCAGCAGCTGGTGATTCACTGCCTTTAGCTTGATTTGCTCTGTGATTTCCAGAGACTTTATAGAGGCATGTGAGGTCTCTTTCTGACTCCTGCTGCAACAGTTGTGCTCTTTGATACTGTCGGCAAGAGGGGTACAGTTCACAGGGTAGAGCGATTTTCTATAGAAGCGGCATAAAACTGAGCTGCTGATAGTCAGTAGTTGTTCTTGCTATAAAATATCCTAAAGCAGACTCCTATGATTGTTAAGAAATGGTAAAGATGCACCTGTGGGGAAGGTTTGGGTTTTTTTTGCAGTGATTTGTATGTGCAGAAAGGGGCTGATCTAGCTGGTCATAATGGCAACAATGAGATTTAAACATAAATGTAGTGCTGTTGTTGGAGGTTTAATTAGTTCCTGAATGGGATAATGCAGCTGCTCTGAATTAGATGCAACTTGCAGCCTCTGAATTTACCAGGCTGATGTAAAACCTTATTGAGCTGCCCCTGTTAGCAATGATTTGTCTCTTCCTCTGGGTTGAGGGGAAACAATGGCAGATTTATATGCATTATTCTGTTAAATTTAACAGTCTTTATGCAGGCAACCGAGGAGGAAAGTGATCCATGTGCAGCTCTGTGCAACGCACAGCTGTAGCAAACAAGCTGAGGATTTTGCTCAGTGGCCTTGCCAGCAGTAGGTGTGTCCGTTCGGGGTGCTGGGGACTTGGGGAGGGACCTGTTTATGTCTGTGGGCAGATGGGATCTGTGGCAGAGGCTGAGATAGCATCATTCTGGGCCATGAGTGACTGTGCTCAGCTAGTCTCGCTGACCGGGGACAGCAGGAAAATCCGCTGCTTGGAGGCAAAGGGTCACGTCCCTTCCCCAGCCAAGCACTGCCAATGCCCTTTGTTGGAAGTGGAAGGTGGTGCTGGCTTTGCCAAAAGGGTGGGATGGGGAAGAAATTATTCACTTGGCAAAGCTCTTCCCTGTTCCCAGTTGCAGCTCCCCCGCTCCAAGGACCTGGCCCAAATAACAGATGCCGACAGTGTTGCTTAGTGCTCTGTGCTGCAAAGGAGTTTGTTCAGCTTGTGTCCCGTCTGCCTCCTGACCCACTGGCTCCTTCATGGGAGCATGAATGCACGTGTGGTGTCCCCCTCAGCTGCTCTTGGATAGAAACTCCTTGCAAGCAAGCCAGAGAAATTATTAAAGCAAACAGCAATGTATTGCCCAGGGAGAAGGGTGAGGACCAAAACCATTTGATGTTCTGCTTGAGTGGGAAGCAAGCTGGGGAGAGGAAGCATGCGAGGGGGTGGAGCTCCTGGTCAGCATAAATATTAGAATCTTTCCCAACTTGGCTGAGGGCTAAAGTGATAAATTTGGTTTTCATAATTGGCTCATAAATATTTAGCAGATTGGAAATGAGCACGTGGCAGTTGCCGCTCACTGTCACTTTTGTATAGAAGAATAAACTGCTTGCACTCCTGAAGGAAGAGGGGGCCTCTCAGTGCCCGTCTCAGCTGCCAGCCCTCTTTCTGGGGCGGACTAACTCACATCTGCTCTGCCTTCTTCCACAGAGCATCTCCAGCACTGCTCATCTGCCTGTGTTCATGCACAAGCCCTGCCATAGGCAGGCGTACCTTGCATTGTGCAAAGCGGTACTGGGGTCCCTTGAAGTTTGCTCAGCAAACCCTCCCACCCGCAGGGTGTGATCCGGGGGGGCTGAACTGATTCTCTCTTGATAAGCTATTTCAGATCTCTTTAGGTGAAAGGCAACATATACGTGTCTAAAATTACTAGTAAGCTGTTTAACAAAGGCTAAGAACTTTGCTTTATTCTGAGCCCATGCTATCAGATTGCTTTTAGCCAGGTTGAGGTGCTGAATGGTTCCTTCTCCCCCTGCCTCAGCTTCTATTGTGGTTTGTGGGGTTTTTTTCCAGGTCCTTTTATCCATTTGATAGATCAGCATGTCTGTGCTAAAGAAGAGAGACTGACCAAGATGAAGTAAAACTTTATCACAATCACTCACTGAGCTGCTGCAGCTCCGCTGGCAAAGCAGCTTCCTGACAGTGAGAGTAATTAGCGGGGATGTAATCTCCTGGGGGAAGCGGCAGAGGAATGATGGCTGGGCTTGAGGATGTTGTAAAATAAGCCTATAAAAACTGCGCCAACTTGAGAAGAAGTTGGGCTGTGACAAATACTTTCTCTCCCTTAGAGGCTGTCAAGTTGATAAAAGTGATGTACAGGTGTTTGGAAGTCACATCCTGTGCCATCTCACTTCTCACAGGACCAAGCAAGGTGAAGTGAAAATGCCTAAATGCAAATAGCATATAAATAGGCTGTTTGTAGAGGAGGAAGACAAGGGAGACGATTGGCTTTAGCAAAACACAGAGGTGTTGGGTAGTACCTTGGCTTCAAGAATTTAGGTTCAGTGCCTTTATAATAGGTTTCTGACACGCTGCTGCTTCTGCAGTTATCTCCGTTGTTCGTTTCTGCTTTGTACCCTGTGCTCCTGCTGTTGTAGCCAGGACACCCTGCTCCTGGGGTGGGGTTGGGTTCTAGGGTTTTTTTGAGGGTTGCAGGTTGGTTGTTCTTGATACATGTACAATCCAGGAGAAACATTTGTACAATCTGATGTCACCAGCCTGTATCTGCATCCACACACTGAGCAGAGACGTGTGGTGTTGAGGCATGGTGCTGTTTGAGTTAGCTGCTCTTCTGGGTCGTAGGTGTCAGTAAGAAAAATGATCTATTAAGTGTTCAGGGGCAAAGAATGAGGCAGGTTACTGCAAATTAGCCTCAGACCTGGCTCCTGATATCCCTTTATCCTCTACTTCCAGCTGTCTGCTATCAAGTAAGTGGGTCTGATGCTGAATTTGTAACGAATGCTGGGCTCAGAGGTTCCAGCATCAATTTCACAAAATGAGGTAGTTGCTTTGTGTTCTGTCTTTAGCTCTTTTAGGAAGAGATTAAACCTCCTTCAAAAGAGACTTAGAGAACTGAATAAAAAATGCATTTTACTTTAGCTTTTTTTAGAAAAAAGGAGATGCACAGTCCACTACTTGGATGCTTTTTTTTTCCCCCAAGTGAATTAGTTGGAGAATAAATGAGTATTCTGTAGCTAATTATGGCACTGGACACCCATCATCTCTTATGAATAATGTCACTAGTGCTCCATGTTTCGCAATTGCGGCAGAAGGAATTCTTTCCCATTTGCAGTAACTATGGATGTGGTGTTTTACCTGTTGCTGACCCATTTTGGGGGTCTTAATGTCCCATAAGGATGCATGCCAGGAGTAAATGGCACATCTGTTGTGCTTTCCATCACAGGTTTTGAAGAGTCGGGGAGTGAGTTGTTAGAGGTTGTGGCTCCTATGGGGTGCCTTCAAATACCTGAGCTCCATTAACCTTGTCAGGACTTCTTGGGTGCTTAAGTACCTAGTGGAATTAGTGCCGTAATTACAGGCTTACGGTTGAGGATTAAGAACATTTGCATTGAAATGTGAAACTTTGAGGAAAGCTCTTGCTGCGAAACCTGCCACTGCCTTAAAAGGATACCCAGAAGTTGAAATTCAGAGCTGCAAGCTAGTGTTGAAAGAAAATGCAAATATTTCCCTTGTTATTCAGGGGGGAGAGCTGCTATTTTTGTGCCTGGTGAAACTGCATCTTGTAAAAAACCTCAGTGGTTTTTTGTTCTGACAAGCTCATGCGGCTTACCTGCTGGGTAAAGGCTCCTGTATGGCCCAAGCTGTAGATCAAAATACTGGTGTTTCAAGTGAGAAACGCAGTTGAGAAAACAGTATGTTCAGCCTCTCCATATTCATACCACCTGCAGCATCCAGGCTGGCCATCACATCTCTGGCTCACGTGGTCCTGCATGGTCCAAGGACATCCCTGCTGTGTAGGTCACAAGGCTCCTTCCTTGCTTGCCAGCAGCCTATGCCTCCTAAAATGTTTAATTTATTCTTTTGGTTCAGGTGTTTAAATCTTAGCACTTCACTTGCCCTAGGTTTGGCTTGTGGAATCAGGCAGAGCCTGCTCTCAAAGCGAGGTGTGCTTGGTGTGCTTTTCGGCCGATGTCCCTTGCCTAGAGCTGGTCCTCATTTCTAAGCTCTCATTCCAGTTTTCCCTTTGCCTGTTTGAAATGTTTTATAACTTGGTTTTTGTTTAGGGGAAAAGCAGTAATGTCAGTATTTTTGTTCTGATTCCTGCTATTCTCAACAAGCATGTCCAGCAGGATATTAATCAACTTAATTATTGGGCTGATTATTCTATTATCTCCAGATCCCAATGTTTCCTCTTGTTTTTCCTGTCCTAAGGTCAGGAATTCTTACATCATCCTCATGTCAAATCTCTTTTCCCTTTGCCCCCAGTGACGAGATTTCCTCCATCCTGATTAACTTTTTGAAGTGAAAGCTTTTGTGTTTCCACGATACAGGTTTGCTTTGTATCTGTTGCAAATGGCCAGCCTGTTAAAATTATAAGCCAATACTGAACTAAGCCAATCCAAGCCAAATTAAAACAATTTACCAGTTTCATAGGTAACATTGGTTGGTGTTTTGGTTTGAAAGGCAAACATAAAGACCAAGCATACTTTATTTCTGTATTTAGCAGCAAGGTTTAGATATAACAAGAATTATATTTGCCAGCACTTTGAATTGTATCAATTCATCTGGAACTAGATAGGTATCCAGAGTGGCTCTCCCTAAGGCAGGTTTGCAAAATACAGTGAGACATTGCAGCTTATCAGCTACCCTGTGCATGGAAGAAGCCTTCCATCCACACATTCAAAAGAATTTGTGAAAACGCCCTCAATATAGATCTAAATGCACAATGACTTCTTTCTCCTCTTATTTATAGGTCACCAGTTACAGGCTGAACATGGATCTAAATTAGCCTGTGTGCATCCACTGCACTAGAATAACACAACAATTTCAGTCCACTGCTGCTATGTGTTTCTGTTAACTTTTCAAGTGTATTAACTCAGTATTTCTGAATCAGAAGCTTTTGATTCTTCTGTGTAAACATTCATGCTCTGACGGATATTTTGGTTATGTAAGATCGTTAGCATTTTTGGGACTCTTATTTTCAGGACCAGAAATGTCCGGCCTCGGTGTCCTTGCTAAATTCAGTGTTTCATTATGTTTGCTTCCACTTTATGTTGCATCTTCCAGCACTTCAGAAGCTTTTATTTTTAAAAAAGTGTTTCTGTAGCTCTATCTCAAGTCTCCATGTGGGCTTCACCATGCTGTATTGCATCCTGCAAGCTGGAGACAACGTTTGCACCAAGAGCCTAACATCATTTTCGGCTTTGCGCATAAGGATACGAGAGTATGAAAATGTAGCTGTAAAGACAGTGAGTTGATTAAATATTCTTAAGGGGGTTTTGCCTTTTTTATTGTGAGTTCAAAATAACTAGTGTCCAGCAGTTTCACTGTTATGAGCAGACACGTTGTTGCATTTTGGCCATCTTTCTTGTCATGTTAACATTGAATTTTACTGCGTGTTTGTCAAAACACATTGGTATTTGGAGGGCTCTGAAACTGCAGATCCACCACACACTGGCTGTGAAATACAAATTTATACCATAAGTTCCTTTCCTTTTGGTATGTGTTCAGATTTGTAATTTGGGGATTTGTACAAAAACACAGACTGGAGAGTGGTATGAAGCAACAGTCCCTGTTCCCGATCCAAATGAGTTTCTCAGAGACCATATTAAGCCAGAAAATATGTGTGCCTTTATCACTAATGGACAGTTGCAGAATGCCTTGAAATAAATAACAAATTTAGTGAGTCCTTGCATTGTGTGTGGAAAGCGCATGCTGCTGGAGGAGGATATAGCATGGGAACCATGAAGTTCAACTGTTGTAATGTGCTTTAAACAACTGGCTCGCTTTTGTAGTTTCGGTTTAAATTAATAAATTCAGCATTATATTTTCCAGGCCTTTGGTATTTGTTTTGCTGAGTTCATAACACAAGCTGCTATCTTTTGTATACGCAGAATATATTGAGCGATGAATATGAGGCTTCTGCTCTATGGGATGGTGATGTTGAGAACATAAGCTGAAGCATCATAAACTAAACCAAAAGTGGTTTATGCATCACCAATCTAGAAATGAGATTCATGGCCCAGACCCTTATTTCCCAGGACTATGTTTGCACTAAGGAGCCAGCAGGTGTTGTCCTGGATCCTTCTCCTGCTCTTAATATTTGCAGCTCCATCACTTTCAGAGATGCTAGTGGATGCTGCAAGCCAGCCATCCCTCTGCTCTGAGGATGTATGCCAGCTGGGTCTGAGCAGCCTTGTGTCCACCTTCAGGGATGCATTATCACTTAGTAATATCAGGTATCCATTAACCAAAGACTTTTCTGGGGAAAATGCCTTAGATGACTTGTGTCTTGCATCAGCAGGACAAACGGGAGCAGGCATGACATAAGTGCTTGTTAAAGCAGCACCTGCTATATTGTTTCCCAGATGAATGTCTGCACGAAGCATCTTCTTGGCTTGCCCTCTGCCTGCAAGCACCCTAATCACAGTGGTATTTTGAGCCTGTGTCACATTGGCTTTTAGAAAAGATGCCCTCCTTTCTGTTGGCTTTGGCCCCTCTATTGTTATCTGTGCTATTGTCACATCAAACCTCAGTTACTGTGAATCTGCAAACTGCTGGGAAGCTGCAGCGAGTTCAGTGTGTGACCCTGGGCGCTCGCTGTGCCTCGCTTTACTGGGCTGCGGGCTGGAAGAGCAGCAGGTGCTTAGAGATGTAGCTAATGGATGTGAAGCAGCATGTCAAATGTAGTGGACTTCATTTTGGTATGGCTGCTGGAGAAAGCTGTCTGAGATGTCTTTTCACCATGTTGTTTCCTAAACTTGAAAGGAAAAGCAGAAGCAGGAGTTGCGCCAGCGTGATTACCCCTGTACCGAGAAGCCTGGAAAATGTAGGAGTATCAGCTAAGGGGTATTATTGCTATTTACGGGACTCATGGCGTAAAGTGGCTATTGATTTTGAGGTGCTCAAAAAGGCTAGCTAAAGTTGTTTTTTTCACTCAATCTGTTGCTCTTGTGCAGGGTTTTGGTATTTGGCACCATTGGGCAACTGTCACTTGAGTCGCTTGGTTGTGCTGACCTCTTCCATCCCCTCCAGACCATATACCACATCTCTTGAGAGATGATTTCACAACTTAGCAATTAAAAAAAATCCTAAATCTTGATTAAATAGCTCTGCTTTCTTTTTCCTCCCAGCAACCCTGAAATAACTTGCTCTTGTTTACTAGAAAATCTATAAACCAGCTGGAAACAGCTAGCAGCATCTCATGTTCAGCTAGAGTCACCTCGTAACTGACACAAGCTTTCTTCAGCCATGGTATTGAAGGTGGGGAGTCAAGCTTTGTGTGCAGGAGGGATTGTCTTTTTCAGGCAACCGTACAGCTCATGGCTGATCTTACCTTTGCTGTATTTGGGGGCTTGTTGCTGTGGTATTGGTACAAAATGGAAGCATCACATGAGGGTGTTCTGTGCTTCCCCAGTGTCATCCATTGACCTAATGCACCCTTATTTTTCTCCTCTGCTTTTTAGAGCTAACCTGTTAGGCTGTAATGAGGCTGGTGACTTTGTCATTGGGGCTGTTTGTTATACTCAAAGGGGTTTTGAAACTGTAGAAGCAGCTTGTCTGGGGTTTTTTTTATAATTTTTAAACCAGATCTGCCCCATCCCTCAGTTGTAGAAGCTTAGAAATAATGAAGTCTTAACCCTTGACACTTACTTGGAATTTCAGAAATTTAAAATACTGATAACCTTTTTAAAGCCAACTTTGTAAGTAGCTTTCAAGAATAAAATATGCTGCTGGAACTTCTATCTTGTCTGCTGAGCTCTAGCCCCAGGCGAGTTTGTACAATAGGTTATGAACCCCTTAATAATAAGGATTTATAATGGGAATCCTGATATATTCTTAATTATGCTTATGCTGCAGGGTGTCATTATAATGCGCTAATACCATACATATGGTAGATAGTGTGCCATTTGTTTCTGTGTGTTTTTATTTAATTATAGACTTTCATCTGAATAACTTTATTGCTCAGTGTTTCTGTTTCTTTGATGCATGTGCAGGCATGCCATAGCCTATCTTCCTTGTGTCCAGGCTCCTGGGCTGGTGATTTTTAAGCTGCCAATTTGAGAAGGGGACACAGAGGAAGCAGAAGGCTTTGACCACACACAGATTTTTTTTTTTTTTCCTTGCGATGTCAGAGCTCAGAAAGAGATGAGCAGTGGTGTGTGGTACCAGAAATTGTATCATAAGGGAAGGTAAGCCCAGGAAGCACCAGGCAGGAGAGGTTTTGAGGAGAAACCCTGTTATACTGTCTACTGTGCTCTTGGTGATGGCACAAAGCTGACAGTCCCCCTGTGTTGCAGAGGTGGGGATGCTGCTGTCACCTTTGGGTGAACTGCTGAACCCCAGAAAGCAGCTCAAGGAAAAGAAAAGGCATCTTCTGCTAGTTTGGTTCCCAGAGGCAACATGCTGTAATTAATTATATGTGTGTGCATGTATGTATGTGCACATGCACAGGCATACCTTCAACTCTAAATCATCTCTAGATGATAACATGTAGTTCCCTATTCAAGCTCTCCAAATATCAGGGGCTGATGCACCAGTGAGGAGCCTGTGAAGAGCAGTAGAATAAAGCGACCTGGTATGTCTCGTTCTGTTCATACCTGATTTAACAAGTCTGAAGTTGTTACAGTGATTTAAGGGGAAAATGCTTCACTGGAGTTTTTCTTCAGTGCCCCTGAGTTAACTCCAAAAGCTGTTTTCCCAGAATAAAAGCATCAAAGCAGCTCTCCTTTGTATATCAAGGC
Source organism: Elanus axillaris (assembly GCA_026212715.1). Classification (NCBI taxonomy): domain Eukaryota; kingdom Metazoa; phylum Chordata; class Aves; order Accipitriformes; family Accipitridae; genus Elanus; species Elanus axillaris. The sequence continues at coordinate 4,835,884 of JANZLQ010000055.1, forward strand.
ATATCCGGATTTTAATGGTAATATTTGGCTTCTCAGAAAGAAGCTCCCTGCAAAGGAGTGTGTGTTCGTGTGTGCATGACGGAGTTGTTGGAAAAAGAGACCGCTGCATGGAAAGGTTGGATGACACAGCCTGATGTCTTAGGCACACTCCCAACCTCCCAGTTAACATACACAAATCAACCCTCCTGCTTGGCTGCCTTAATTTCGAAGCAAGGAAGGATGCCTTTACTCTAAACAGAGCTGTTTTGTGGGGCTCAGAGCCTGGAGCTTGGTTGGGTATGTGGGGTGTTACACCTGCGGAGCTGCAGGACAGCAGTGCAGATCGTTGTCTGAAGCAGCTGGATCCTCTGACCCCCTATTGTTCTCAGAGAGGATGGAGAGAGGGGGAAACCCTGCTTATAAGCTGTCTGGGGTAGGATAGCTGTAGCTCTTGGCAATATCTGGCCATCCAAATGCTGGCATACATGTGTATATCTTTTTTTTTTTTTTTTTTTTCTTCTCCCAGGACAACCTTGCTGTGTCCTTGGGAATCACTGATGCTCCATGCAGAGACTGAGAACAACAAAACTTCTGCATTTATATTGATGGCAAATGTAAGGGCTTTTCAGCTGTAGGTGAGGTTTTACTAAGCCCCTTCCAGAAAGCTTGAATAGCATAAGGATGCCCCCGAACCTGGGTGAGTGTCACACTAATGGAGTGCTGCTCAATTTTGTGCTCTCTGAATGAAGCTTCCTTTCCCTGCATGCAGATGAGTTGCTGCAGACAGCTCGTATTCCATGAAGCTGTCTTTTATTTTGGTGATAAAAGACCCCAGGAGTTGTTCAATCGTCCTCTGTCTCTCTCAATGGACTTGCTGGCTCCATACTTAAGTGTTGGCTCTAGGGAGGGAAAAACTGGAGAGATTAATATGGACACCGTGGCTTCACATTCATCAGGGCAGGAGAGGGGAAACGAAACACGTCAGCGCTGGCTGCAGAGCAGTGCCTCTGCGGGGCCATGCGTGCCCTCCAGAGAGAAGGCTCCTTGCTGGCTTCAGTGCCCTGTACCTGGCACCACTGTCTTCACAGAAGATGTGGGACCTGTCCATCTCTGGGTCTCCTGCTGGTTATCCAGGGTGGTATCAGAGGAAAGCAGATATTTTGCATCCTGCTCATGTAGAAAGCCATTAGGTGCTTCTGCCATGAGTGCTGTGAGGTGCGGAGTTACTTTGCAGGACTCTGATGTCAAAATGTCCTCTGTCTTGCCAGCAGAACAAACCTCAGCATCCAGTGTGTCCTCCAAGCTGCCTTGGCTTTTATGGGCCTTCTACAAACAAATACCTTTTTCTCCACTAATCAGAACTCAGTCGCTCGGGGTAGTTTGTTTTAAGATAAAGTTCTGTTTTGGAGTAAATTGCCAGTTGCTATGTTTTCATGGCTGCCTGCCTGCCTGCGTGGAAGAGCTTACCACTTCCCTAGTCCTGGGATGACTCTAAGCCGCACCCAGCTCCTTTTTTCAGGGTATTTTTATTTTTCAGCAAATCGTAGGCAAATGTGAAAATAAGTAAGTGTGCTTCAATCCTGGTAATTGCTCTGCAACTCCTTCCTATTGCATCCCTTGTTTTGGGGTTTAATGAAGGACACTATCCATCCTTGCAGCCTTTCCTTGTCCCAAAGTATTTCAGCTCTGTAGTAGTTTGTCACTTTTCCCGGTACGGTTTCAGGGCTCATTGGCCAAAATACCTTTATAGCATGGAGCCAGCTACCCTTCTAGATTAGGAATAATAGATATGATTGTATTAATTTAGGAGGCAAAAGCATTTTGCAGGTTTATTTCTGTGGGTGTAAATAAATAAATAAACCCACCCTAAAACCACCCCACAACCAGTTCAGAGACGGATGCGTGGGTCTTAGTGGAAAAAAA
>JANZLQ010000055.1:4837885-4882825 GCA_026212715.1 Elanus axillaris
ACCTGTTCAGAGACGGATGCTTGGTTCTTAGTGGAAAAAAACAGGTTAAGCCAAAACAAATCGGAACTGAGTGTTCAGGCTACAACTAAGTCTGAACTGCAGCGCTATATTTAAACATGGTATTTTTGTATTTTAATAATTAACCACTGGGAAAGAACAGCCTAAAAAACTGTAGTGTAGGCTATTTTCAAGGTAGCTTCTTTTCCAGCCCCATCTTATTGCCGTAGAGTACAACTGAGGACTGGTTGTGGAGGACAGGGATGCTTTAAGGCATTCATTCCCTCTTTAGGTTTGTGTCCTTCCCCTGTATTCTTATATTTCCAACGTCTTAACAGTTAAATCAAGATGATCAGCAATAAACTGAAACTGGTGTTTGAGTTGGTATGTGATTTGGGAGAGTGTTTTCTTTTCACGTAGAGCTGAGAGCATGAAGCAGGATTTCTCTTTGCATTAATTGTAATACAGTTTTGACTGTGCATAACAGTGACCACCTCTGGATCAAACTGATGTTTAGCAAAGGATGGGTTGTGAAAGGTAATCCTTTGCCACGTGATTATTTCATTACCATTTAGTTTTATATAGCACAAGGCAATTCCCTGTTTTTGAGGAAAAGTTTGTGGGTGTTTTAGTGCTGAAGAAGCACCCACAAGTCCTCACTGCTGTGTTTTGAGGACAAAGCTGTCAGTGCTGGGGTCTGTACCTGAAAAGCATGAAGTCCCTCTTGTATTAGGGGAGGGTAGTGCAACGGAAGCAAGTGAACTTGGCCTGGCATTCAGAGTTAATTTGCAATTTGAATCCAGCTATGGAAAAGGGATGCAGGGAAGGAAGCAAATTTTTCACGGTGTCAGACCATGGTGACCTGCCCTGGGTAGGGGAACTCATCCAACCTGTTTGTGAGCAGAGTGAGTTGTGATCTGGATTCATGTTGTCTTCTTGTCTGCAGCTTTTGAGCACCTGTTATCTCCATTCGTAGGGGAGAAGTTGTTTTTTGAAAACTCTTATCTACATTTAGAGGAAGTGGAAAGATGGGGAGAGTCCTTTTATCCTGCACCACCCTCTCCAGGGCTATAGTACTGCAGTAGGCATTGCTTCTTCCCATTCAGAAATGCAGCAGAGGAGCTGACCTTTCTTAAAATCAAGTTAAAACTTTCTCTTGTCCTTCATCCTGCCTCGTGAAAGAGCAAAACTGCAAGTGCGTAAGGGTGGAAGAGGGCATCCAAGCATGGAGTGCAGTGGGGGAGGGCAAAATGCTGGCACTGTCACTGCAAAAGTGCTGGGAAATAAATGGGATTTTTTTGTAACGAGCATCTGATGGGAGGGAGCTTACCTGGCTCTGGCCAAATAGTGTTCAGAGTCATAGCTCTGGCCAAAGAAGGGCTACAAATGTGGGGTTTGAATCGGCCACGGAAACATGCTCTTGTGCTCTTTGCCTTTCCCAGCAGCGCCGGCAGCAGTCCGCACACATCTTCAGAGCTGGGTCGCACAGTGTAAGAGATCTGCAAAGCGCTTTGCCTCTGTTGCTGGGAGACAGTCGGAGGGAGCTGGGGCTGCTTGAACAAACATGCTTTTCTCCTTGCCTCCTCTCTTCCCTCCCTCCCTCCCCACCTTTTTTTTTATTTTTATTTTTTCTTCCTGTTGGTGACTGGTTATAGGAAAAGCTTGGCTGGAACCAAGCGATTCTTGCTCCAAATGATCCCATGAGACTAAAGAACTTCACAGGCTTCCAGATCTGCTGAAGTAAACACCTTTCAGATAAAGATCCCAGACAGTAGGTACAAGAGCGGCTCCAGCTTAGAAATATACCTTGTAATGAAGCTAATTGACATAAATCTTCAAAGCTGAATGCCCTTAAACTTCTGGAGCTTGAACTGAATTGACCTCAAGACCCAAATTCTGCAGTGAGCCCTCAGGGTTGTAGCAGCATCCCAGAAATCCTGCCACAGCTCAGGTCTGTGTCTGCGTATGGAAGTGAATGAAACAGTACCAAAGCCCTTGGTCTTATTTGGAAATGAGGCTTGTTTGCACCATCCCTGTATTTCCCTCCAGTCTTGCATGGCCTTTATGTACTAATGATACCTAAGGGCACCATGAAATTTTAAGGCTTTGCTGGGGAGCATTTGCTGCTTCAGAGGAACAAAAGCAGATAAAGCAGCTGGTTCTTGCGGAAACGGTGACTGGCAAAAATGTGTATTGAGAGACCTAGGTTACTTCTGGACTCCGGTCAGTAACTTCTGCTGAGAAATATGAGGTGATTTCATGACTTTTCAGTAATTTCACATCATCTACAGGCTTGAACAGAAGCTGCTGCATTGCGTACATGTCCCTCATGCTCCATCACAACTAATGAGAAATGGAAAAGTTCTTTAAAACAGCCTGTGGAGTGGAGCGGGGCTGATGGACTGAAGGTGACTGCCACAAACACCTCCAACAGAGGGGAAAAAGTGCCTTTTAAAAGTCATAACTGGGGTAGAAGAAAAACTCAGCATCACAAGGCAGAGTTTAAATTCAGTTTTTTCCTCTCAACTGGTTCCAGTTTAGCTGATCCCACACTTCCGTTGCTAATACTGCAGAGTTGCTGATTTACACAAGAGTCTTGGGTTAGCTGACAAAAAAACCCAACTTTTCTTGCAGTTCTCAAAACTATATTTCTGGGGCTTCCTTATTCAGCCACAGTGAGTCTAAATAGTAAGATCAGATGACATGATGACTAGCCGCATAATTTTTATCTGAAGCACTGGCTAGTGATGCAAGCAGTTGCAAAATGAACCACCCTGTTTGTGTTTGATTTTTGTCATTTAAGGGCTGCCTCTGTCCATTTTGCCTTTTACATGGCCTTGTCCTTTTTCAGTGCATCCTTTTAAACTTGAGTTAAAACACAAAATCCCACTTTTTGTACAGCTAGTTTGCAGGTTTTGATTAAGGTTCTGAATCACTTGTCTTCTGTAAGTAAAACCTTTCACATCCCAGGCTATCATATCAATTCTCTGTTGTCATTTTTACCCTCCTATGAAACCAAGGGATCTGATCACTCATCCTGTCATCTTGTTAGCAACTGTTAACCCTTGTCAGTGTTTGATGGCTTCTGGCCTTTGTTCGAGACCTGCATGGCTCCAGCAACCTGATGGAGAGCCTGGTGTTGGGGTCAGGTATCTCCCAGCTGTTTTAGCAAAGGTCACATTTGAGTTCTGGTTGTGTCCCAGGGCAGAAGAGTGATGAATGTTTTTGCCAAACGTATGGCAGGGCAGCATGCTGATGGCAGGACCTGTGCCTCCAGTGACTTCAAAATCCTTCCTTTAACTGGAATCTCTTTTTAGAACATACTTTATTTAGAATTCAACCATGTATGGAAGAAATTTTATTTTTTTTCCAGGCTGGTCTTCAAAGCTCCCAGTAAGCTCGCACTAACTATATTTCAAGCCCTGTAGAAGTGGTTGTCTTCATGGTTTTCTAGGGGCAGAGGATCCACATCCTTTAATGACTTCTCTATAGATTGCATGAATGCCTTCTCCCTGGTGAGATTTAATGCTACAAGTGCACTGCCTGTCTCCTCCCCACAAACAGGAAGGACTTTATTGGAGATCTGACTTGGCAGGAGCCTTTTAAGACTTTTGTTTTGTTTTGTTTCACCAAAAAACTCCTCGCTAGTGGAGTTCAGCTTCAAGCTGCCACTGATTTTGAATGGAAGTCAAACTCCCAGCCCCTCGCAGTGTTTCCAGGAGCCCCGATTGCCAGCTGGGCAGTTTTGGGAACTCATGCAGCTGCACCAAGCAAAGCATCATGCTGGGATGCAGGCAGTGCGGAGGCAGCTGGGGGGATGAGGTCCAGGAAAACTTGGACTCCTTCCCCAAATCTATCCTTAAAAGACCAGGAAAAAAAAAAACAAGTTGTGTAAGAGTTGAAGTTTATTTGCCCCCACCACTCTCTGTTGCCAGTAGATATATTGGCTTTGCATTCAGCAGCAGCCACTCTGAAGTGCCTTGCAGGAATATTTTCTTGGGATATTTTTGTTCAGGAATCAATCACTGGGGGCTCTTTTTTAATTTTCTGCTTGGTTATAGATTGAAGACTGGGGTAAGCAACCAGACCTGAGCCTCTTAAGTGTCTCATTGCTCTATGGAATATAGTGGGCTTTAGTGCTTTAGAGTATGGAAAACTCTGAACTGACTAAATGAGGTGTAATTTGTCAGGTCTTTCATCTTAACAGAATTAACCTAGTAATTGTCACTGTCAATTTTCCCTCTGCAGCATTGCATTAGAGAGCTTTGATTTACAAATTCTGCTCAATAATTGTTTTTGAAAAGTTTCTGTTCTCATTTAAGAAAGTATCCTGTGGGTTGTATGAAAATTGCAACTTGCATTATTTTTTTTTTTTTTGTGGCAAATGCAGTCATTTAAATGCAGCTCTTAAGCGGACTTGAAGACACCATCTTGGGCAGTAGTTTTTACCTTTTTTTCTTAATTGCATGAGGTTTGCCTTGAGCTATTGACTGTGAATCGCTTAAATCAGGGGATAGAATTGTCTTTAGCTCCCTCTCCTGGGTAGTTAAGGTATTTGCCCCATGATGTTGCTGCTTTTGCAAACTTGATCTATTTTCAAACTTGATCTATTTTCAAACTCTTTCTAAGCATCTCTGCTCTCAGTGGCAGTGTTGAGGAGCACAGCATACATGCACAGGATTGGGAAACATGATGGTTTAAAAAAACCAAACCAAATCAAAAATACCCAACCAAACCCAGACTGAGGTGAAGCCAAGTTTACTTGCGGCATGCTGTGAAAGAGTTAGTAAACTGCATTTCTCAGGCTTTGCTGCTGGTGAAGGTGGGGCTGCATGTTTGTACACGGTGAGCTGAGGAGTTTGGGGTTCCTTTCCTTCTCCCTGATTTTGTGTTCCAGAGGGATGGTTTTGTGGGAGCTGTTTATTTTCAGGCACTGGCAAGTTGTGGAAGGGAAGTCTCTGTGGAGTCCCAACCTCTCTGCATCCCTTCTGAGTCATCCATCCTTACGAAGACTTTTCCAGGCAAGGTGTTAAGGGTACCTTTTCTGGATCAAGAGGTATCTTAACATCCTTTCCTGGATTTCTTCAGCAGTCATGTGGCAGGTGAAATCCCAGGGCTGCCTTTAACTTTTCCTGAGGCTTTATGAATAATGCACCATGTGCTTTTTTTTATTTATTTTCAGATTGAGAAAATCATGAGTTCCATCGGTGAAGGCATTGACTTTTCTCAGGAGCAGCAGAGGATCTCAGGTAGCGTACCCAGCTCATGTGTGTCTGTCTTGGTTGTGCTCTGTACAAAAAGAAGGTGCTGGCTCCTGCGTGCAGCTCTTTTTAACCTGCTTTGGCTCCCAGAAGGGAGAGGAAGGCTCTGGCACAGAAGGAGCAGACCTCAGCTTCCCAGTTTAATGCTCAATACTCCCCTAGGTAGAGTCATTTAATTTTATATAATGCAGCTGTCCTTGCCTCCCAGCAGGCTTTTTGGGGAAATGGCTGGGTGAAGGGCATTGCAGCTGATACCCCCAGCCTGTTGGAAAGGGACTGTGATTAATCACTCACCCAGTGGCAGCAGTGTATGTGTAGGGGGTTTCGTTTCTTGTTGAAACTGTGTTTATAAATTTGGGGGCTTAGTATTACTGCTTAGGATGTGGTAAATTTTGAGGTGATATTTTGCATCTTTGAATAGCTTTAAACAAAGGCTTATTGCTGAGAATTGAGAAGTTTTTATTAGTGGTTTGTGATAACTGAAGTGGCTCCTTGTAGTCCTTCACTTAGGTGGACATGAGAGTTGCTGGCTTATGTGAGTGGTCTGGGATGCGTCTTGTACTCTTCTTCAAACTCATAGCAGTAAAATCAGCTCTGGAGTGGCTGGCTCATTGTCCCTGCTCACACAGCCCAATAACCACTGTGTTCTGATACTTAAAACTTCACAACTAGTTTTTGCTCAATGTGTAGGAGGAAGATCAGGTTTTCTGCATGTACCAAAAAAAAAAACCAAAAAGAAAAACCTAATTTGCAGCTGAAAGATGATGTAAGGACTCCAGCTGGTGTCCTGGGGATAGAAAGTTCTACTGATCCTGGCTCCTACAATTACTGTTGTTCTCGACATAGCCTCTAAGAAAGTCGAACTGATTGCTTACAGTTCTCACCTGCCTTTCAGAATATGTTTGTCTCAAGTTTCTGTTCTTTTCTGGTGGATAGCAACAAAATTTTCTTTAAGCAGTCAGTCTGAAACAGAGCCGCTGCATATTTGTCTTCTGGCTGGTCTCACAACCCCCACGACAATCTGGCTTTTGTTTTAAATACATAATGCAGTAGCAAGTTGCTCTTTTTTCTGGCCTTTTTTCATTATGTAACTGTGGGTCTGTCCCTTTGGAAATGAGCAGAACCTCTCTATAGCTCTCCACATTATAGTATTTTGTTCTTTAAGGCTCACAAAATCCTTTCAACCCTGGGAGGATAGGATGGGAATTTTGTATTTAGCGTTGTACATCAGAGTGACTATAGTTAAGATACCAAATATCCATGTTATGTCCACGGGAATTCACTCATCCCAGCTGCATGTTCACTGCTGGGCGTGTTTGGAAATAAAGCTGCTCTGCAGGCATGCTTGGGATGGTTTTCCTCTGGGTAAGATGGCAGCTGATGGGGAAGAGTGGGCTTGGAGGAGCTGTCTGGGTGCTGCTGAGGCACAAGGAGGTTTGGTGTACATTGGGTTGTGTCAGAAGGTGTCCCTTGGAGGCTGTTGGTATTTCACAGATTAAGGAACATTTATTTCCTGGAGACCAGGAATGCTTGAGCAAAGCCTGTGCAGTCCTGCTCAGGCAGTTTGTCTTAGCTGGAGTTTACCAAGGGACAGGTTTAGTCTGGTTGCAACAGAAGAATAAGATGTAAAGAGCAGTTTCTGCCACCCAGCCTCTAAAACAAACTGTCTGGAGTAGCTGGAGTGTTGTGGTGATTTTCCAGCAAAGCTACTGTTCTTGCCAGAGTATTTTAACATTTCTTCTCCAGCTTTCTGCCTGTAAAACCCTAAATGCCCTATTGTTGCTCCAAATCAGATAAAACTCATCACAGTTTCTTTTTTTTATGTATTTCACCTACATACTTGTGACCTTGAAGTATGTAGTTTTATTAGTTTTATAATACAACTTTATAAATAGTGTGTGAGATGATTTAGTTGTGCATTTTGTCTTTGCTTTTTCTAATTTCCATAAAGCAAGGTGAAGAAGGAATCGTAGTGTCATTTAGTACATTGATTTTCCTCAAACAGAGCAATGTCCTCCTCCAGCCATGTTTGCAACTATTATAACTCTTATCTCTGCAATGCAGCATCAGAGCGATGGGAGACAATCCTGGGTTAAAACGCTCTCATTTCCATAAATGTTGTAAGTGGAGGAGGCTGGTGTATGGGGAATAGTGAACCCTGTGCCGAGTTTGTGTTTGGGATCCAGACTGGAGCAGCAGGGAGAACTAAGTCTCAGTTAAAAATCGGTCTTCCTCCATTGCTCCTGCAGTGACCTCATTGCATGCCTTGGCGCTGCACATCAAACAGGGTTGTTTTGCAATTTTACCAGCTTTTTTCCTATACTTCTTGTGCCTTCTCCTGAGGAAAGTAGATGTGAAGGGGCGGTTGAACTAACAGAGGAAGGCTGCTTTGATATCAGTGCAAATGTCCCTAGACGTGTCCCCATACTGTTCACAGAGTGGGGAAATATCCTACCCCTTTCCCCTTTCTTAGCTGACTATCTCAACGCTTCTACATTTCCAAGCCGCTCAGGAGGTTTATTTTAATTCTTCTCCTCCCGGGATGTAGCTTCACTCTGGAAAGCCGCAGTTTAAGGAACCTGTCCTCTCCGCTGCTGCAGCTACAGTCATGGGTCCTCGGGAGCGTTGTCTCCCATATAGAGCCGAGTCCATGGCCTTCAAAGGAGGAGATAATTGTTTGGCTTTAATGGTGGTGCCTTTTGAAACAGAGCTGTTTGTAGTGAGACAGAGCTTGATTAAATGGATGCTGATGAACTCTGCTGTCTGGGGACTGAAGGTGCCTAAATGTCATGTACTGCCCAAGGGTTTTAGAAAATCTACATCTTGAAAATGTTGTTGTAGGAAATGCTTTCTGATGGTGGGACCAGTTCAGCTGTGACAGTGCTGTCCTTTGGGATGCTTCCTGGCTGACCAAGTGCCACCATCCCAATAGCCGGGAACAGTCCTGCCTGTTCGGGGACATGGCCTTCTCCCAATGCCTCTTGGATTTCTCTGGGGGGGAGGATCATCCCCCCTGGCTACTTCTGTTAGGGCAGTGGCTGTGCTGAGAGCAGGACTGGGATGATGCCAGTTGCGAGTCAGCAGTGGTGTCCTGGTGGCTGTGCCCTTTGGATGTGGTTAATCTGCCACATGCCTCAACTTGGGTGATGCTAGGCTTTTTGTGAGTACACCTGTAGGTATCAATAGCCACTAAACAAGGCTGCTTGCAGGACATGTGCTTCTCCCCTGTACTTTAAGCATGAATTCCCTTCTCTGCCTTTAAATCAGGAGCAAAAACAAAAGCAGAACTCGAGAGCTTGTTTGCCGTTACTGCAGCATGATGGAGGATGCTGGAGAGCTGCTACCGCAAGGAATTCTGTACTTGTAAATCCTTCACCTCCAAACTGCTGCATCTGAACTGCTCCGGGTGGGCAGTGTCTCCTCTTGATGAGATGCTAATACGTGTCTGCACACGCAGCTCATACTTGCCATAATAAAGCTTATCTCATATTCATTTGTCACTTGGGTTTTTGCTTTGGTGAGGAGGAATCTACCATGCATTCCCAGTGGGAGTTTGACCTGTGCCCGCCCTAGATACTATGTACTGATTAAGGCTTCTGTTTTCTAGGGTCAAATGGCTTTGCAGAGGGATGCAAAACAGTGTGTGGCTTTTGGTCTAATGCAATGGCAACTGTTTAGCATCCTGCTTTATGACAAGCCTTCCCCTCCCTGAGCCGGTCAGTAGCTGTAGCAGCGTGTGTGATGGATCGATATTGTTAGTGAAGAGGTCTAACATGGAGGGGAGAGGAGGAGCCAGTACTTCAGCAAAAGCTGCCGTTTTGCAGGGAGTTTTCAGCAAAATGGACACCCATCTCTGGAAGCAGGCAGACCCGGGAGCTGCCTTGTCCTTAAGCAGGGTGTTTTCCTGCAGGCTGTGCTGTGTTACACTCGGTTTGGGATCCCTCATACACATATCAGCTGCTGTACATATTGCCTGTTTCTCCTTCCTTTCCTACGAGCACAGCTAGCCAGAGAGCGGGCAGTGCTTTGCCAGCCCCTTGCTGTAAAGATGAAGGGTGTCCTGGAGTGCATGCACCCTTACATTTTTGTTTTCTGGCAGCATTTAGCTTTTGCTCCTCAGGGCTTTGTAAGGGCTGTTTTTATGCTTCAGATCATATCACAAATGTGCAGGGAACTTTCCAAATGCTCTCTCATCCGCAAAAATGGGTGGGCTTTGAGAATTTTGGGGCTCCTGACTAGTTTGGTGTTTGGAATTGCTAATTTGCCTAGAAAGATAAAACGCCTTGCTTGGCAGCTACTGCAGAGATAAGTACGTTTGGAGTCTGTTTATACAAACAGTTATTACATACAACTGACTTGGGTCTAGGGAAAACAGGGACCCTTGGAGTCATGCTGGAACAAGCTCAGGCCCTGAGACAGTTGGTTTCAGGTCCCTGCCATGCCCCAGACTTCCCATACAAATTTTGGCAAATAGCTGCTTTCTGTACCATAAAGCTTTCCTCCATAAAACAGGGTAACTTCTGTGCCTTGTCATGGTGGTGTGGATGAGCACATTAAACTTCTGAGGCCTCTGGATGATAAGATAATTAGATGCATCCTGGCATCTTTATAGAATTTGGAGCTAGAATCTATTTCTTGGCCAACAGGTTCGACCCTCTGATTTCCTGGTAGAGCTTGTAAGAAAACCTTCCAAATGTATTTCCTGAGGGTGGGTTGGTATAGGCAAGAGGAAAGAAGTCTATCACTGATCCGTGTCGGTAAGTCCTTTTCAGAGGTTGGGCAACTGAGGAACGCCATCTCTTAAAGGATTCCAGATTCCACCTAACCTTTGCTTTAAAGGGTTTTTTTGGTCTGGGAGCAGGTGTTTGTGTTCAGTCTGAGTCTCTCTGCATGTGCGTTGCAGTCACACGTTTATTTAGTTCCAGAAACCCACTTCTGATCACTTCTTCCTTCCAGATGTGAGTCAGAGGGGTAGGGGAGTACAGGTCTCACAGCAGAAACTCAGCCCCACTGCACTGCAGCGTCTCACCTCACAGCTGGCTTTGAACAAGAAACCTGTGTGTTGCTCGCTGGGTTACAGTGATTTGTCTGGCAGTGTTTCTCTCCCCCAAAATACAGGAGATGAGTGGTCTCTGCTCAATCATCAGCTTGATGCAGGCAGGAGGCATGTTGCACTGGACAGGGAATGCATTTGGGGCTTGGTGAGTTAATTCTGCAGTTGACTCTGGATGTGAGGAATATGCTTGGTGTTTTACTTGACATGAGAGGGAGAAATTTGTTAGCAATCTGCATTTGGCTAATTGATCCTAGTTCCAGTAAAGTTGGATGCTGGCTGTATTTCTTGCATCTGATAGCACTAATGACTACATTCTCCTTGCCTATCCATCTTGCCTAATGCACTGCCTGAATTTATAGCCCCCCTTGATAGATTTAAGGACTTCCAGCTGATGATCATCCCCAGTTGTAGCAATAACTGCTTGACGTGGTTCTCTTGCATGCTCACTTTGTGTGTGGACAGTGGTTTCATCATGGACTTGCAGTTTTTTCTTCAGGTGAAGCTTGGTTTTGTGTCTTCAGGCCACACCAGGTCATGTTAAACTGTTACTCGTTTCCATGAGCAAACAGGGTGATGCTTTTTGTCTGGCATGGCCCAAATACTTATTTCATCCTCCAAGCAGACTCAAACTGTTCACTAAATGTCATTATTAAAACAATTAACTTACAAAAGGACCTTTCTGAGCTCTGGTAGCCTTTTCCCTTTCCTGTTTTCTTTGAAGCATGCTGTGTTACTTGAAAAATGTCTTGTAAGAGGAACTGAATGGCTTGGCTTGCTTTCTTTGCAACTTTTAGATAATCTAACTACACCCTATTGACTGTTTCCCCCTCTGTCATCTGGAGACCTTTTAAAGGTAGGCTTCCTAAAATGTGGAGCGTAAGGAGAAGGATGGAGCTGAGAATTAGGAGTTTGTTTCAATCAGAAGTTGTGATAGGGCTCTTGCTGGGGGGCACAATGACTGGGATTCAATTGTTCTTGTGTCATCCTTGTAACATGCAAATATCAAGTGTATTTTGGGCTTCTTTATTTTCAGCCTAGGATGTTTTGGGCATCTGTTCTCTTCTTTTTCTTTTTAAACTCCTCCATTCCCCTCCCTCCAAATACCTACCCCCCTTTCGTTTTGTCTTGATTTGAAGTGGATTTAAAAACAGAAAATCTGCACTTAGTGTCACTGTAGGTTTCCCCTTTAAAAGCAGGAATACATTTACGACTGTACAAAAGGCTGAGTAAATAACTTTTTTAAACCAAATTCAGGAGCTCAGAGGAAGGAACTGCTGTGGTTTCATTCCCCGACCAATACCCTGACTGCCTTCAGAAATGCTGTAGCAGGCAGCAAGCAGTTTCCTCACCTCTGTCGACAAATTAAATATGAACCAGCCACAAATCACTTAGAACTGTCAAAGCAGACCTGTAACATCATTTTTTGAAACCCAAGCTGTGTAGTCCATCACTGAGTAAATATTGAGAAGTCAGTAATTTCCAGTGGAGAGTTACAAAGCTGCTGTCTCCCTCCCCTCTCCTGCAGTTTCTGCTGTGAAGGCTGCTCACTGCTTGTACAGTGGATGGAAAAGCTGGGAGGGGTAAGAGGATGAAGAGAAGGGAGGGACAGGCAATGCAAGAGCAGGAGACAGGACTGAGAGTGGAACGGCAAGCGTGGAGCTCGCTGCCTTCAGACAAAGCACGCCGCTGCAGCGCTCTGCAAGGACGCACAATTGCTTGGTGAGAGGACACGGCTGCCTGGCTGCTGGCGGACCAGCAAGGATCGACAGAAGGGAAGGATGGAGACCCTGGGCAAGCAGGAGTTTGTTGCATAAATTCCAGGTTTAGATGCTGCTCTTCTGCACAGGCTGTGTTAGGGGAGGGAGACAGAAACCTTTTGTGATCTCTGCGTTTCTCGTGCTGCAGTGTGCACTAGAAAGACTGGCCAGCTCTCTCGAACCTGCCGAGCGCGGCTTGCCTGGCAGAGGAGCTCTTCTGTCGACCAGAGCAGCAGGATCCCTTACCCCAAGAATTTCCAGATAACACCGTGAGCTCTGCGTTGTGCAGCCATTGCAGCGGGCGGGGGTGGGAAGGATGGCTTGGAAGGTACCAAACAGCTTCAGCTGACCTGAAGGTTCAAAGAAAGCAAACTTGCTTTTCCTGATCATCTTTTTATTTGCATATACCCTTGAAACAGATGTGTTAAGAAGCCTGCAAAATTCTGCCTGTCTTGCATAGCAAATTTCCTGATGAAAAGGAGATCTCTGAACTTTTTTTGTCATATCTAAGGTCTCAAGCTTTTCTAGAGAGTAACAAGTCACTGGACTCTCTTCCTAGGGGTGAGGGAAGGGAGAGCTTGCCTGCACAGCTTCCATAGGGTGTTGGGAAGAATCTCACTTATCAGAGGCTGAGAGGAAGTGCCAGGGCATGTCTTGGACTTGAGCTGCTGCAGGAAGAGGAGAGAGTGTGCTCGCATTTGGTTTCTTCTTGTTTTGACTTGGTTTAGAAGCAAGGAACTAAAATGCCTCCTCCTCCAGAGCTGCTCCCTGTTTGAATGAGGGCTCGGATGCAGCAGCTGCACTTAGCTGAAGAAAATGAAGGAAGGGCAAATACAAGCCTGCACCAAACACCTAGCAGGACTGAATGTACTAGGTGAAAACTGTACTGATTGCTGTCACTCAGTGCAGCAGTGTAGTTAGACTCTCCGGTGCAGCCAGTCTGGTCCGAGCAGCGTGCTGAAATGCCATGCATCTGGATAGGTGGTAAAATGACAGTGCCAGGACGCTCAGACTCATACTTGGTGTCTCTTACGCCTCTGCTCCTCTTAACACGATAACAGCGAGAAAAAAACATTACCATGGTTTGCCTCTTTCAGGACTGCTTGGGGAAAAAAAGTATAAGCCCTTCTTTTCTTCTGCTGCAGTTTGTGTGCTTTCTTTGTCTTGCATGTCTTCCTGTGGACAGCTGCTCTAGCCTGGCTTCTGCTGCTTTTCTGAAAGTCCGTCGTGTCTGTTTTGTGTCTCAGCTGCATGAAGAGGTATTTTCTCTCTAGCTGCTTTGTGCCTCCAATGCGCCTGGCCCTCTCCACTGGCCTGCTGAGCAGGGTAGTGCGTCCGAAGTTGCATGGATGAGAGGACCCGCACAGCTCTGTGCGTTTGTGAGCTGCTCCGCTCCATTCCCTCGCACCTACGACTGGTTGGGAATGCCTTGGGTGAAAGTTTGCTGCCCACTTCCCGCCCCCTTCAGATGAGCCAAGGAGTGGATCCGCATCTCTGTGGGGTTGGGCTTCATATGTTTGCCTGGCAAGAAACCGCCTGAGCCCTGAAAGCAGTGCATGTGATGTCATGTTCCCAGGAGTGCTTCTAATCAGTTTGCCTGGGCAAGGTGTTTCTTTTTCTGAGTGTTAACTGGGATACAAATTGAACCCGGAGCCCGCGGAGGCACTAGAAGCTTGTTGTCCATGGTCTGTGCACACAAGAGGAATTGTCTGCCAGCTGATTTGTTGTACTCTGAGCATAATTTTTTGAGTTTCTTTATGGTAATGACTATGATGTGGCAATGCCATCTGTCTTCCTCAGAGTGCCGCTGCTACCGCCTTAACGGTTTTTCCCTTTTCAAGCGTCTGCCGATTCCTCTCTCGTCAGGTTCGCGGATGCTGGAGCAGAGTGTCGGGGAGTGGCTGGAGTCCATTGGCCTGCAGCAATATGAGAGTAAGCTGCTTTTGAACGGCTTTGATGATGTCCGCTTCCTGGTAAGTTGCTGGGTGGGACCCACAACAAATGTGTTGGCCAAACCTTTACTTGTTATTGATACCCCATGTCCACTGCAGAGCAGATCTGGGTTCTGCAGCCCAGCAGAATGGTCTTGGGGGTTTGTAGAAGGTTAGACAAAAGGAAGAACTGAGGGTTGTGTTGGGTCAGGTCATTCATCTTCACATTTAATGTGGGTATTATAGTTTTTTCACTACAAACTTGATATAAAATTTTATTTACTCTGCCCCCTAAATCTTTACTGTCCAATTTACTCCAGAAATGGGAACTGAAATTCACTAGTGTTTTGAAGAAATAACTGAGTAGTCTGTGTTCTGGACTATGAAGGAGATGGTAGACGTCTTGTTGGAAATACACTTACTCTAAGCATGCAGGCAGGATGTTAATGGGCTGTACCGAATTGCACTGACACAGTTGGCTCTGAAACCTAATGATGATAACATGGCAATGCTTAATGTTGAGGGGTTTTTTTAATAACCAATATCTAGAAACTTAAAGCTGCATGGTGTAAAAAAAAAATCTGAGAATTCATATGGAATGATGAACTGCAAAGACAGAAAATCTTGGTGTTGCAGGAGTGTTCTTCCTGCATGTCTTAAATGCTTTTTGAGTGTGGACTCCCAAGTTTTGCAAGTAAAGAATTTCTAAAAATGGATGTAAACCTTTGGAGAAGCCATTAGGGCTAATGCAATATCCTGTATCAGAAAGGGAGTGAGGGCATCTCTCTGGTACTGTGGATGGTACGGAGAGATTATACCCAGGAGGATGTGAGCTTGACAGCTGTATTGTGAGCTGAGTGAAGGGGTTTCCAAAAACACAGCAAGCGTCTGACGGTGAGGGGATGTGTGGGGCAGCTGGAGAAAGAAGGGAAGACTGGATAGGGCATGGATGGAGGAGCAAGGAAGCGCACAACTGAGCAGTGT
This sequence comes from Elanus axillaris, assembly GCA_026212715.1. Taxonomy (NCBI): domain Eukaryota; kingdom Metazoa; phylum Chordata; class Aves; order Accipitriformes; family Accipitridae; genus Elanus; species Elanus axillaris. The sequence continues at coordinate 4,852,872 of JANZLQ010000055.1, forward strand.
CAGTAGGGGTACTTAAAGGCAGGATATAATCATGCTTTTAAAAAGTGACCTGACCAACAGGATAAATGTCCCTGTGAATGTTGTGGGATCTCCAAGCACCCCTGTAAGTTGAATACTGTGGCAGCATCCAGCCATACCTCCTGGCCTCCATAGCAAGCAGCTTATCCCCTTGTCTTCCCTTAGCCTGGCAGGGCCAACGCTCCCCTGGAGAATTGGATTTTACTGTGGTTTATGCACCTTCAGTAGAGGAACTGCTGGCAGTGGTCTTGCCACGCACCCTTCTACCTCTGCCGTATCCTGTTCCTACAGCTGTGTGGCATCTTCCCTCTTCCCGAGGGGGAGGATTTGGGGTGAACTGCCCCCGTGCAAGCCCCAGGCACCCTTGCCAGGCTCCAGCACCGCCCACAGCCATGCGGAGCCAGGGCTGGCTCCTGCCGTGGCTCCCTGGACCCACCCTGGCCCTTCCTGGGGGTCTCTGGCCCCCACAGTGTCCCAGCCAGCTGATCCCAATGCTCCGGTGGACCCTTGGCCACTGGGACCCCTCTGTGCTTCAGGCAGGCGCATTTGGCTCTGTGCGAGCTTTCAGCATCCCTGCATGCTGGGGCGGTCTGATGCAACTTCTGGGATGCTCTGTAGATGGTACAAGGAATTTAAATGAAATAATACCCCATAGATCCCTGCTTGGGATCCTCTGCTGATGGATCTTGACCTTTGTGGTATCAGTGAGCAGCTCTCACTCCAGCAGTTAGCAGATGAAAACACCTTTACTCTGGCCCTGCCTGACAAGTGTGATGATAGACTTCTCGGCACGGAAGGAAATTAACTTTCCACTTGTCCCCAGAGAGGTAGGAGCTGAAGGCTCGGAAGCATGAATTTTTATTGACTATAGCAACACTTAGTTGCAAACTCTGATGCAGAATTTTGCCATTTATAAGATAAAAAAAGGTTCCTTGTATATGTCTCAGTATGTGATTTTTTTTTTTTATGGGGTAAGTGGTAGGAGTTGCTTTTTAATACTGTTCATGGCTGGATGTTTTTCTTCCCTATCCAATGCTGGGTAACTGCTCCCAGTGTAGGAGATCAGCTTCTGCTGGTTTCAGGGAATGGGACACTCTCCTTGCTCATTCATCTGAAATTTAAAAGGTGAAATAATCTAACAAAGATTTCCTGCAAGCCCTGGCTGATTACCATTTTGCTGCTTATCCCTTTTACTAGGAAGTTGACTCTGGCACCCATGCCAAGACTGGCTTTAAATCCTTTCATCCAAGTCCTGGGAACTTCAAGCTAATACAGTCAGCCCAGTATGAAAGTTTAATTATTAAGAATCTTTTCCTCTGTGGCATTACTCACCTTCAGCTTCTGATGTTGTTGGAGTAAAACCTTCAGATACAGTACAAATGAGGAACAAGTAGTTAATTTGTTTTGAGTAGTGATTTTGATGTTCTTAGATGAATTATTAAAATTGTTGTAAACACTGAAGCTGGCTAGTGCAGCGAGTGCTGAAAAGACCTGGTTTCTTGGCTCCTGGCACAGCAGGCTGTCCATTCCTTTTCTTTTTTTACATAACAATTTCTTTATTAACTGCCACTTCCAATCACTAACCAAGAATATTTCAAACTAAGTGGCACTATTTTCCTAAACAGTTTCTGTGAAAAGATTAGTCCCTATTAGGGCCTCATTATGTTAAATATTTCAAGGTCCAAAGAATGCTGGGTAATGGTTTGCAAATTGCCAGATGGGCTATGAGGCTAATTAAGTTTTAGTAGCAAAAATTAAGAAGTTGGAGTCTTTTGGTACGGAAACATTTTCTGTACAAGATTTCGCATTGCTTTACTCCCTGCATATAGTGCTGCGGGTTTTTTTCCGTACACTGAGGTTGCTCCCGTTGCTGCCTGAGTCCCCAGATGCCTGTTTGTGAGCAAACAAGCAGCTTGTACGTTGGGTAGACAAGAAAAGCATTGCAAGAGCAAACTGTTAGATATGTAGTGATAGTAGAGCTGTAAAACAGGGGCAGCATCCTAGAAGAAATGCTCTTGAATATACTTATGAAGAATACTCAGCCTGCAGTAGATAGTAACTTAAAGCAGGATTAAGAAAACTGTCTAACAAAGAGCATATCCTGTAACTGCAGTGGGGACTGGGTGAAATCCGATGTTTGCTAGCACAATGGCGTTTGGTGCCATTCTTCACTTCAGAAAAATAGATGTTTCAGATGTACTGTCTACCCAGTAGGTAGTACAGAATTAGTAAGAGACAAAAACTGGGGGGGTGCAGAAGCTTATCTGGTGCTTTTGAGTGCTCTTGTAGCCCATGCTTCAACCAGTTCTGGTTTCAGGGATTCCTAATGTCCTGTGTATTTTCTGTTGGCTCTTCTGTTAATTTGCACCCTGTATTACCAAAGCCCTTACTGCCCAGATAAGGGAAATAATTCATGAACGCACAGTATGGTAAAGTGATTTTAAAAAGTGTTCTGTAAATATATTTGGCTTCTTAATTAGATGATAACCTGGCAAGGCAGAAACATGCATTATTTCCAAGAATAATAATTCCATTATTTTCAGAAATCCAGAGGTTTGTTATTGGGTGATTAGCTGTGCTCTCCGCACATGCAACCAGTTGTCTTGCTGATGATAGCTCTGCGCAAGCTGCATCTCCCACCGCACTGAGGAGAACTGGGGAGTGGGAAGGAGGCAATAATCCTGCTCCCTCTCTTGGGGTCTGCTCGTACGCTTTAACAGGCAGCATTGACAGCTGAAAGAGACTTTGGAGACCTGCAGTTTTCACAGGTTTACATTGAAGAGGCAAGGTTGGAGATGTAAACCGTAATGTGAGCCATGAATGTTTTACAGGTTTTCCTATAAAAAGGGAAGTTAGAAGTGTATTTTAGCAGATAGCTAGGGTGGGCAGTGAAAGCTGAGCAGGGGCTTCTTTGCTCTTGAGAATTCCAGCTCTGCGTCTGGGACAAGGTTTTAGTAACTTATAGCTGGAGGGCTTGTGCTTCAGCAGGACCTCTTGCCCACAAGCTTGCGAGACCAGCACTTCAGTTGTCAGCAAACTAAAAATTTCTGTTGCAGTTCAGGTCTGCTTTGGTAAGAGAGTGATGACCGCAGTCAGGACTGACCCTTCTCGTGTGTGTGTGTCTGCTAGTGCTGTTTCTTTTTTGGGGGAATTCAGGACAAATAATAGAGTATTACTTGTAGTAGGAGTTGGTTTTGAGTGATGTCAGACAGGGCTTGTTGGGAATATTCTCGCTTTTGGAACTTGCAGAGATTTTTGCGGGCTTGTGAATTGGTTATTGAGGAAGAACAAGTCGACACAACCATGGTAAGGAGAAGGGAATCTCAGGTGTTCGTGCATAAATGCAATGACTGTCATCCTGCCTGGACACAACTCCTTGGTATTTTAGGGACTGGAGCTGGGATGGGATGCTGCAGACAGGCTGAGTTTGCAGCACTGGCATGTTGCTTTATTCCAGCACTGAAAGCAGAGTTTCTTGATCAGTGTTTCTGTGATGTAAAATTATTGATAAATCTGCAGAACAAAACAAAATGCTGCAGCGTTTGATATGGCACACAAGAGTATCTTGGTGACACTGACTGGTTTCACAGTCAAATGCAAAACCAAGAATGTTTATGACTAGTTCAGAGTAAATGATCTTGATGAAGTATTGACTTCAGTCAAGGGTTGGATACTGCTAACACCAAGTCAGCAGGATTATTTAAACATCAGTTTGACATGATATCAAAGCTTAATTGCTGGTGTATGCGTTTCTAGGAAGGGACTGAAGTCTATATATATTTCAGATTGTGTGTAATCTTTTGGCTTGGATGAAGGAAGAAATGGGCCATAAAAGATGGATTTAGGTAGCTTAGTTTTCTAAGACTGCGTTCTCTTTCCAAATACTAACATTTGCATATTGGGCTACATTTCTGTGTCTGGAGAAATTCTTATATATTTCCTTTAAGTTGCTTACAGTTGCTTTGTTGTGTTTATGGGCAATGCTAGGAAAGAGGCTTTCCCTGTTTTTCTTGCCGTTACCCTCCAGCACGAGTGCCGCAGTCCAAGGGAGCAGCTTCTTGTGCTCACCCTCTCTGTTGCCACTGAGTGACCTTCACTGCCAGCGTTGCTGGCTCGGGGCAATTGGACTATGACACTCAGCTTCTGCTTTTAATATGGGGCTTTAATTTGAAAAGCAGTCTGTTCAGCCAGCTGGGGATTAAAAAAAGCTAAAATGGAGATGGTGCTTCAAATTCTCCTTCTCTGCTTCGCAGCCTACTGGAATTCTTTCATTAGAGAGGAAAAGTTTATTTGTGCAATGGGTAGACATAACTGAATTGAAGCTGCTAGCTGAGTATTACTGGCATTGGCTGTGCTGTCCTTGACTTAGCAAAAATACAGCTTTGCAAGTAGAATAAAATCCTCAGCAGAACTGCATGCCAAATGTTAACAGTACTAATGAACCAAGAATACCCCACCACCCAAGAGAAGCCAGCCCTGCTACCTCCCACGTGGAAGAATGCAGCCCTTGGGTGTGCATGGAGTTTCAGGAGACCCATTGCCTCGCCCTTCACCAGAGGAGGAAAATAAAAGGTCAGATCACAAAACTGTAGCAATGAGTGAGCAGTGCCATTCAGAAAAATGTGCTAAAAATCAACTTAATTTTCCTTGACTGGTAATGAGGTGGGGGAGCTGTAAGAGTAGGAAAATGTCACAAGAATATGGACCGAGAGGGATTCTCCTGCTCCTAGAGCTTGGTCCCATCGTGTCTCTTGTGATCACCAGTGCGTCTGCAGCAGATGCTGCCTTCTAAAGGTCCATAGAAAACTGGTTTTTCACGGTGAGATGCACAGTGCATCCCAGTGCCCTGCAGCAAACATGGGAGTGACCTGGGGGGAAAGGCCAGGCTGGACTCTGCTGTTCTGGGGAAAGAAGGGACGTTGCCAGTGTAATAAGAAGGAATTGCAGTAATTCATGGTGGAATTCCCCCACAGAAGTAGGGAAGGAAATGCCATTACCTGCACCCTCACTACAGTATTTTGTGATCCCACAGACCCCATAAATGTGTCTGAGATGCTTGCAAAAGCTTTTCCCTTCCCTTGGAGGGCTGAATGTTTGCTGCTACCCCAGACAACTTTTCAGGCTGACATCTGAGAAGGCCAGACCTCGCATGCTCTGGCAATTGTACCATTATTCTGTAGCTGAACTTTTTATTCAGTCCAAAGATATTTTGATTCACAAATGAGCAGGTAAAACAGAACATAAACCATTTTTTATTGCTTTTTTTTATTGTTCAAGCCTGGATTCCCATGGAGTGTGTGGAAAGCAGCTAATGTTGATTCAATGAGACAGCGTCAGAAACGGAAATCTGTTCTACTTGTGTAGTGCCGTGGGCTCCTGGGTTTTTTAAATTTTTTTAATTTTTTTTTTATAACTGGGGAGAAGTGGTGTAGAAAAATGATGGCATTGGAAGAACGGGGTGTCCACAAATAATTTAGAATACTGACATTAATTTGATTAAATGTAATTCAGTGCCATGTTAGATTAGCCTGCAGTGGTCTTCATTATAAAAGAGCCTCTTTCTCTTCTCTATGTGTCTGTGTGCAAGCAAATGGTTGATAAAAATGTCGAGCTGAAGCATTGGCTTGGTGTGTGAGCAGAGCTGAAGTGCATCTCGGTGAGTGTCTGCCAGGCTGGGTCTGAGGACAGCCCTCCCAGCTGCCGAGGGATGGGATGCACATACAGCTGGGTCTCCTTTGCTCTGCAAATCTGCAAGTTTTGGGTGCTGGCTGATATCTGCATGGTCTTCATTTTCACCTGATACCTGCCCTGCTGGAGCATGGGGCTTCTCCTGGTGTCCTCAGTGAATTCTAGCTGTGCTTTGCATGATCCACTTTGTAACTACCCACCTTGGCTCGCAGATGTTGGTCCCCTGGGCAGCAGCCAGGCTTTTAGCGTGCCCTGAGAATGTGTGTGCCCCAGAGCTTTTCTCTATTTTCATATAAAACTTGTCATTCTTTAGTAGTCACCTGGGGAAAACTTAACTGACATATTCCAGTAGTGTTTTGCACCCAGTAATGGTCTATGAAGGACAGTACCCTACCAGAGATCCCACAGCAAAGGTTTTACTGCTTCTGCACTTGGTGAAATGAAGAAAAGAACTTGGCGTGATTGGAGCTGTTGGAGAATACTTTAGTTTAGACCCAAGTGAGCCCCCGTGTATAGATTGTGCCTGGGCAGGTAGGCTTGGTTCCAAGCAGAAGCAAGCTCTGTTCATCCAGGCAGAAGCTCTTGAGTGGTTGGTTCTGGGTTTGGTCTTCCCAAAGCCTGTGCTGCAAAGCTCTGCCCTGCAGCAGCATTCAGTGGCTGAGCTTGTAAACTGGCGTGTGTTGAGCTGCTGCCGGTGGAAGTAAATGCTTCTAGTACCTAGACATGCTGGCAATCTACCCTTTAACGATTGCTCATCAGATTTGGGGATTTCTTTGGCCTGGGTAACGCCAGCTGGCAGATTTATTACTGAAATGGCTTTCATTTATTTTTATGACACAGGCAGGGAGTACATCAGCCAGGTTACATGGTATTGTCTGTTGTTTATCACTGCTGCTGACCTCATGGAAATGCATTTCTTCGTTGGTCCACAGACTGATTTTTTGATGCCCTGGATGAACACCCTCTAAGAGTGGAATTGGACCTTTGTGTGAGGGTTTCTGCCAAGCATCTGAGTGGGAATTGATTCATACAATGAAACGAAAATTTTTTGACAGCTCTCCAGTGGGTTTCAGATGCTACTTGGGTGGTTCACAAGGACTGTGCTTTGTCCATGATGGTATGGTTCTTTAGGTTTTCTCTGGAAGGGAATGGTGAGAGCAGAGATGCAATGATCGGGGGTTTGAGAGCGCGTTTTGGGCGCTCACCCGCAGCTCTGACCGGGAAACACAGCAGAGCTGTGCTGAGACTCCCCAGGTGATAGAAATGGACTTCACGGAGAGCTGTGAGTTCAGATTTTGAGGAGCAAAGTGGGTGGACCAGAACTGGCAATTTAGGAGATACTTACATTTGATTCATTAGTAGCTCCAGGCCCAATAAACATTTAAAAAGCCATTAAAGTAGCAGTTAATTTTTTTTTCTCTCAATAAAATTGCCTGAACTTGACAACCATGACCGATTCCCTCCGTTGCCATTGTCACGTTGCCAGTCTGCATGGGGAAGAAAATTAAACAAAAATGAAGCGGCTGTGTGCTAATCTAGGATTTATTGTAGGCTTTTGTATATGAGCCCTTTCCACAGTCAATGCTCTGTGAAGAGCTAGGGCTTCGTTGTTGTGCCCTTAGCTAAACAAATACTTCTTTTCCCTTAGTTTCCACTGAACTATCTCAAATGGCAGGTACCATTAAGGGAGGGCACGAAACCCTGTGGATCGCAAGGCCAATTACAAATACATATTTGTGTGACCAAGTGCTAGTCCCCTGGCTTTGAATTTGGGGTGTGCAGTTCCTGGCTTTGGGGTCATCAGCCTGCTCTGAGATAAGCCACTAGTGCAGGTTTGTTGGAGGGGCTGAGCAGCCGGGGATGGTAGACAGAGCTGTAGGTATTCAGCATCGCCTGTAATCGAGGCTCTGTTTTGGGAGGTTTTAGCTTTTATTTTGTCTGTAAAAAGGGGTGATGCAGATACACAGATGGAAGGCAAGCTTGTTTCTAGGACAAGCTTATAAATTAGTCCATTTACGAGGCATTAGCTGTGCTTGTCCTGTTGAACAAGATATACTAGCGGGGCTTTTTACTCCAAGTGCAGATTCATACAACCCCTTATGCAGTAGGGGCGTTGAGGCTGGCCAGGCTCTGCAGTGGGAGCAGGGCTCGGCTGGTGACTCCCAGCGCCCTGCTGGGATGGGTTTGAACACACAGCTCGGAGGGGCTGGATGAGGCCAAATGTGCAACGTCCAAGCCCTGCAGGGAAAGAAGGCACTTCATCATAAACTAATAGATTTGGGGACAGGGAGCTCATTGCTGGCTGCGGTGGCTTTGTCAGCTCCCAGATATACCTTCACTGTAGCTCATCTTTCCAAATTTTGCTGCCTTCCCTTATCCTCGGGATGCTGGCTGAAGCTACAGGGCTGTGAAGCCCAGTGGTGTTTTACAAGTCTGGCAGCAGGAGCACCCAGGAGCTCAGGGAGAGCCACGCAGGGCTTGCCAAATCGCTTTGCTGGGCATGTAATTGAGCCACTATCTTCTGGACTGCAAACCGTGAACTGCCTGCTGGCATTAAGTTCCTGAAAGCTGCAGCTGGCCGGTACCAAGATGACCAAAATGAGGTTTCTGGATCCTTTTTTCACCTGTAAAGGAGAAATTGAAGTGGTGTTGAGGCTAAGGAAGGTGCAGCCTCTGTTTTCAGGACTTGCTGCGTATTATCCCTGTTTAAGCTGGGTCTATGGTGAGCTGAATGCATCTCCATCTCCCCCATCCAGGTTTTTGGTTGCCAAAAGTAAAGCAGTAGCAGCGGCAGCAAAATCCTTGACAAGATGCAATTGTCTTGAATGTACTGGGAGGAAAAAGAAAGAGCTTTGTATGCATTTATGTAAGAAAAAATGGATGCTTTGGCTCAGGCAGCTGAAGGCACTCTGCAATAGATGTTTGCAGAAGCCTTTGTAGTCTGGAAAAGCTGTGTTTGGGTTTTGCATCTGTTGCTTTTAATAGCAAACACATTCTGGTCCCAGTCTTCCCTGCAGTCCGTCGCCTGTCTAATACAGGGTTTAGTAACAGAGGCAGCACTTGTGTTAGCATGAGCTTAGTGAGACAGTCGGGATTCATTAAACTGCATTGCTGGCTGGATAAGACTGCGCGTCCTATATGAAACTTTCTTTGCCTCGGGGCCCTTCCTTAGCTGGAAAGAGAGAATGGACCAAAGCCAGGCTCTGTGCAAGAAGCAGCATCTGAAAATTGGGTAGTTAAGTGCCTGCCGAGTGCCCTGCTGGCTGAGGATTGCTGGCAGATTTCAGCAGCTCTGATTTTGGCACGCTTGCCTTTGGGGTCACCTAACTAGCAGGAGGGGACGCTACCTTCCTACAGTGTAACCTCTGACTGCTTTTTTTTTGTTGTTGTTTTCCTTTTAATGAGAAACCTGGAGCCTTGCAGGCTGTTTAATTACAGTGCAAGATGTGAAGCATGACTAAAATAGACCCTTTCCCTAAAACCTTGTGTTTCTGTAGGCAGGTCGGCTGCACCAGCATTCTTTGGGGCTCCCTGGGGCAACTCAGATGGGGACACAGATCAGTGGCAGATCTATGCCCTCCGTTGGGGCAATGTGGAGGGCAGAAACGGTTCAGAGGTGCCCCTCCTGGTCGTGTGTTTTTGTGCCTTTCCATGGAGGGAGCTCCATTCAGCTCTGAGGAAGCTGAAGGCCAGGCTGGGGGGTGAAAGCCCCTCTGGACTGTCTGGCAGCCAGTCTCTGCCAGTTTGGACCCAGGGAGTGGGATTCACCTTGCCCAATTTCAGATGTCTGTGGCTGGGCTGATTGTCCAGGCTCTTTGGATTGCCAGTGGGAGTGGAGGAGAGGACTCATCTGGGTGATGCATTTCACCCCAGTGTAGGTGCACTTGCACTGGAGAAATACTCCTTCCTTGACCTAACACACATGTGTGCAGCCGAAGCTTAGGGGGGAAATTGTGCTCCTCAGTCCATTGCAAAGAAAATTTCAGCCTCTGCTTCCTGGTGGATTTTTTTTTAGGGTTCATCCCAACTCTTCTGGGAATAAAAAAAATCACCAAAGAGTCTTCTGCCAAGACTAATGTGTGCACATGGTGCTCTACTAAAATCTGGATTAACGCAAGAATGTGTGTTCTAGGAACAAACTACCTGCAGTGCAGGCAATGCTGAGAGCTAGTTCCTGATGGAAGTGAGGAGAAAATGGCGAGTTGTTGGGATGAACGGGGCTTTTGGATGTGCCCCGCTCCCTCAGCACGGATGAAAGCAAGAGCTCTGGCCTGGGTGCAGCCCTGAGCTGTGCTCACTCTACTCAGCCCCACAGCTGGGAGAAATGCATAAGGTAAAAAGCACTTGTCACAACGAATAAAGTCTGAAATACATCTGTGGAAGTCTTTTTGATTCTAATTGGCATCTCTGAGGCTGCTGCTGGAGGATCATAGAGGACTGGGCTAACAGCGTGAGTCCCTGGGAGCTTTCCTGTCCCCTCCCTTGGGCATTTGCTGAATCCATCCTCAGAGGACCCGGAGAGGGGCTGACTGCGAGCCTGGTGTCAGACTGCCAGGACTGCTCTGCAGACTTCAGTGGGGCATTTGGGACATGGTATCTTTTGACCTGGTTGCTGACCTGTGTCAGCACCAAAGGGGACCTTTATTTAGAAAAAAAAAGCAACAAAAAAACCCAAGGGAAAAAAATTTTAAAAAATGAGCAAACAAAAACCTGTATTGGGATATTGTTTAAAAATCAAAACCAGACTTCCCCCCAAAAATCCTCACAAAACCTCACAGCACTTTTTCTGAAATTCTCCAGCTCTGCATCAAGGCAATCTGCCTTTTGAGCAGCCCTTTGTAACGAAAAGGCTTTGTTTCCTCTCATTTTCCTTTTCCTCTGTGAGCTGCTGGGTGTGGATATCTGTGGTCCCTTCCTCCATACAGCAAAGACTTGGCTCTTGTCTGGTTCAGGGACAGACCTAAGACCCTTCAGCAGCCCAGTGCCCAGCATGAGCCATTGGTGTGGAGGTCAGGAAGGATGGGGCTGGTGGTGAGAAGCAAGTGAGATGTGCCAGGAGAGGCAGGGAAAGACGAAAGCCGCAGCAGACCCCAGCTGGGTCCCCGTGGCTGGGACCCCTCCTTGCTTAGGGGGCTTTTTATGCCAAGTCATCAGTTGCTGACTGAGCAGAGAGGTGGTTTTGCAGGCACAGGAGCCTGAGCAGAGAGCAGGGCACTAACCAAACCTGTGGCAACTGATGCGCCAGAGGAGGAGGAGGAGTATGGCTCGGAGGCAGGTGGCAGGCGGAGCATCTCTGCCCTTTGGCTTTTGTCTGAACGGCATGTTAAATGCAAACAGGTTTAAAGTCTGGCTTAAACAGCTCATCTGTTCCACTGGCAAAGGTTAAAAGATCTCCAGTGTGTTTGCATTTAATTATCTATTTTAGTGGCAGATTATTTTTTTCATAGGAGATGAAACCCGGATGGGTTTAAAGGACACTTCTCTAAGCAGAGGTTCATGCACAATAGACTGTAATGATTTATTTGGAGCTGCTATGCTTTGTCTATCCTTGTTAAGTACCCTGAGAATACAGGCTGACACTGAGGGAATTTAATGTGACACATAAAAATAAGGAGTGTTGGAGAAAGCTCTAGGCTTTACAGTATTTAACTAGCTTGTATCCTTGCTACACAGCAAGCAACTTTCCTTGAATTTGAGATGCTAAAAGTGGGAGAACACCTATTGCCTTTCTTTGGGCCTGGCACTGGCCATGTCAGTGTAGAACAGGAATCCTGGGAGAGCCTGAGCTGCCAGCCCTGTGCCGCTGGTTTGGGAGCATGGCTGTGCTAGCCAGGCATTGCTGTGCTAAAGTGGATTAGCACGAAAAAGGCTCAACGTTGGAAAATAAGCATGAGTAAAAATGTAAATAGGATCAGCAAGCTTGTTTAATTTTCATACATGAAAATTACATATCGCCATTGTCGCAGCTCATTTGGCTGCAAACAATTCTTGCTGTCCTCGTTGGTGCATGAAGGGTTTGCTGTGAGCCATGCCCTTGCTAGCATCCTCCTTGAGCCCCTACGCCTGCTGCAGCTCTGGCACCCAGCTCTTTAGAGAGGAATTAAGCAGCAGACCATCAAGACGGGTGGGTTGGGGGAACAGAGCAGGCTGAAGTGTTGGGAACTGCAGGTTTTGGGGACCCGAGGTGTGACATTAACCTGCTGCAGGGACTTCGGTGAGTCAGTCCCTTCCTGTGCTTCCTTTTGCCTCCCCCAAGCAGAGCAGTACTGCTTTGCTCTCCAGGCTTATAGAAGAAATCCCATCACTTGCTCTAGCCCTCTTCTGTCCATTTAAAAAAGCCCTTTAAAAGCCATCTTCCTCTAGGAGATGAATTCCTCTCACATATGCAGCCTCCCAGGGACCTTCTGGCAGCCCCTGTAGCAGAGCTGTCACATGCAAAAACACTTGTGCCAGGTAAGGTGCATGTCAGGGGAGTTAAGCTACCTTTAATCCTTTCCATCTTCCCTTGAGATGAGCACAAAATCTCCTGCTGTTACAGGAATGCATGTTAAATGTGGCTCTTTGGCTTAAAATTTGTGAGCAAGGAAGGGGAGGGACGTTTTAAATTTTTTTGTGGGATGCTGCTGCTAACAAGCCGGAGCGATCACTGCCCCTGTCAGCAGCCGCCTCTCCACTTTATTCACGTAGGCAGTTTGCTCTTGATGCAACGGAGTCTGCTGCTGCTTTTACACCAAATAGGCACCCTCGGAGCCTTCAATGGACAAAAAAACCTTTTTTTTTTTTTTAATTGTGCAATTAAGGGGTCCACAGAACAGTTTATATGATATAGTTGCATCCTTACACAGAGCTCTGTGTGCAGCATTACCACTCAGGTGAGAGGCAGGGGTTTCACATGGCCTTGCTAGCAGGATGTGGGGTGCAATCCAAGAAAAGCCAGGCAGGTTATCTGCGTGGCCCCATGTCCCTGCAGAGCTGCCGCCCACCCACGGTGCCGTCTCGAGCAGTGGCAGCCGCTCTTTCCAGCTGGCAGTGGCACTGCAGACCAGCACTGCAGCCTGCTGCTATAAACTGACCTTTTGGAAAACAGGGACCAAACCACCCTTAATTGGCTGCAGGGTCTTTAGTCGCAGCTTTTTCTGCTTTTTTAAACAACTCTTAGACAAACACTTTTGTACTGCAGCTGTCTGCTCCAGATCCCTGGCCTCGGTCCCCCCATGGCCTGCCAGGAATTGAGGGCATCGGGCATCCCTGCCTGCCAAGGGAGGATGGAGGCAGAGGATCCTCGGTGCTGTGGGTGCTGATAGTCGTGGAGTGTCTGCGGGGCCCTGCTTCCCCACCACCCGCTGCTTTAACTTGCCACTGTCATTTGCTAAATAATTGTTTCTCTGCAGTCTGGCCTCTGAGGGCAGCTCTCCGAGTGACTTGGGCATCTCTTATCTGTAGCATTAATTCTGTTTCTCCGAACACTTATCTCTGCGGCGAGGGGAAGAGCAGCTGTCAGGGACGGAAAGCCATGTGGCATCCTACCCAGCACTTATCACACCAGGCCGTGGGAGTGATGCTGCCTGGGCTTGATGCTCTTGTAGGCCAGGCACGAACCAAGTAAGTTGGGAGCAAAGCGGATGCTGGTATTGCCGGGAGTGAGCCGGCTGGCATTTGGCTGCAGGACTGGCAACTAGCTCCATGAAATACACCCAGTGACTCTCATAAAGCCATTGCCAAAGGCAAGCTCTCCCTGCGGCCTGCCCTGGCTGCAAACAGGCCCATGTGCTTGTCCAGGAGCATGTGAGTGGAAGGGGCAGTAGGAAGGGCTGTTCCTCCTCCTCCTCCTCTGCCCTTGCAGGAGGCAGCATCGTCCCCACAGGGGTTTGCTCAGGTGGGTCAGCTGCTCAGAGAGCAGCTTGCCGTTTTCACATTTGGCTGTTGTATTTAAAGCAGGTAGTACTTAGCAAAACATACATGCTGAAATACTGCAGAAAGTGTGGGGTGGGAAGGAGTATAAAATATTTGCTGCCCTTTGAAGAGGATACTTGGCTGTCTTCCCTTTGTCTTTCCCTCCTGAAGTCCTGGCCGTTCAGCCCGCTGTCCCTGCAGCCTGCATGCCCCTGCAGCAGTGTATTGCCCAACAGCCAATTTTAATTAGGTTTCTCTTATAAAACCAAAATGTGGAACAGCAAAGCACTGTCAGCTCAGACCTTCAGCTGTGACTCTCCTGAGAGCAGAGGGAGGCAGGTCCGGGGTATGGGGGGGGGGGTGTCCGGGCTCGAGCCAAAACCCTCAGTCAAACAGCAGCGTGGGGAGATGTGCCTGGGCTTCCCGCTGAGCTCTCCCTAGGTACGAGGGGCAGGGAAGCAGGTTGTGATGGAGGCTCTTAAGAGGGGGGTAAAGTCAGTGTGCTCTGCATGCATCCACTCTTGCTCGGCGGGGGGGCGGGGTGTGTGTGTGCAGAAAATGGGCTTTAACAGAGTGGTGTGTGGTGACCAGAGCATGTCTGCCGGCGTGGGGTGGGCTGCCTCCTTGCCCAGGGGACAGAGGATAAATGTGACCTTTGCCAGGTTGCCTGCAAAGAAATTCAGATTTCTCTGTGGCTGTGGAGAGAGGCTGAGCAGAGCCGAGTGCCCCTTCTCAGGCACCATGCATGGAGGGGGGCTGAGCTTTACTTAAGCATTGTTATGCAGTGCTTAAAGCATCTGTGCATCAAACAGGAACGCTGCTGTAAGCGATGGCCTGAAATCTTAACAGCTGGAAGAGGATGCTGCAGAGCAGGCTGCGGGACAGAGGGGATGGCAGTGCTCTGCCCCACCAATGCGGTGTGTGCTGCAGCCCCTTTCGCGTCAGCCCTCTCTGTGTCTGGGGTTGGTACATGGGGCAAAGCTGCCATTCTTGGGAGCCTTCCTCCTCCTCCTCCTCCCGCTGTGGGGGCGTGCTGGGAGGTGAGGTTAGGAGGGTGCTGTAACGTGCATGATCTTTGCTTCCACAGCTGATGTGGCTTCTGTTGCCCTCTGCTCCCACGTCACTCCTTCCTGTCCCCACAGGGCTGTAATGTCATGGAAGACCAGGACCTTCGGGACATTGGGATCAGTGACCCGCAGCACCGTCGGAAGCTTCTCCAGGCTGCTCGCTCCCTCCCGAAGGTCAGCACTGACACCCCTTGTGAATGTAGGGATGAGGCATTATCAGCAAGGCTGTGAAAGCAGAGAAGAAAAAAGCCAGTCCCTGTGACTCCAGTCACGTCCTTGTGACCCACGGAGGGATCACAGGAGCTGTGGGAAGGGTTTTGGGTATAGCAGGAAGAAGGAGTATATTGGTCTGCCGGGCTGTGTGGATGGGATGACTCTGTGCTGGGGAGAGGGTGGCTGTCCCTCCTGCCAGTATTGATCCGAAGTGCATGTTTATACGGTGATTTTTTTTACCTTAAAGCTGCTAGTGGAGATGATGCTGGCCTTTAAACTGATTTTAACAGATGCTATATATGCCTTTGGATCCCACCCCCCTGGGGCTTTTAACCCCTTTCTTGTGCTTTTACAGTTGAAACCCCTGGGCTGTGATGGGAACAGCCAGCCTTCAGTTCCCGCATGGCTCGACTCTTTGGGCCTGCAGGATTACATTCAGTCCTTCCTCTCGAGTGGCTACAGCTCTATTGACACTGTGAAAAACCTTTGGGAGCTTGAAATAGTAAATGTGAGTATTGCCTTTCTCTTGCCACAGCAGTGATGTCCTGCCCACATTCCCTCTGGGGCTGTGACTTGCAGAGAGTCGTGTTAAATGGGAACAGCACTGCTCAAAGAGGGGAAGCTTTGCTTTATGCTGAGGGCAGGAAAGCCTACAGTGACCATGGTCTCTGCTGCAGGTGTTGAAAGTGAATCTGCTCGGCCATCGGAAGAGGATCATCGCCTCCCTGGCAGACAGACCGTACGAGGAGCCACCGGCAAAGCCGCCACGGTTCTCACAGCTGAGAGTGAGTCACTGTTTGTGTTCCCTGCCTGGCTGATATGTCTGTGGAGCGTGCTCAGCAGTGGCCAGGGTGCTTTCTTCTGCCCTGGCTCTCCTTCACTTTCCTTCCTTTCTTTCAAAGAGCTAAACCCTGCTCTGTCAGGAATAATTGTCCCCTTTCCTATTAGCAGCTATCACCTCTGGGGGACTCAGATCTGTAGAGGATGTCTACTGAGAGCTCAGGTCCTGGATGGGTATCCAGGCTTGGAGAAGGAGGCATGTTCAGCCTTACTCTGCCGCTTTTGTGCACAGGAAATTCTGCCTAGCAAAATCCATAAAAAAAAGGGGGGGGGGGAACACCTTACAATGTCAATATTTAAGTTAAAACTCCTTTGAAGGTAAGTGTTGAGAGTAATAAGCATAGAGAGTGATCTTTGAAAATGGCATTGCTCTTTAAAAGGAGAGGGTAAAACTGAAATAGCTTGTTTCTTATTAAAACAAATCAATTTGACCTGGAAGCTTGGGTTACTCCTGGTTCTCAGATATTTGGTGGTTTGAGAAGAAAGTCCTTGAAGCATTGAGGCAACTGCACATCTGGCTGTGCGGAGGAGGGAGTGTTTTGTGTTAAACAGTTCCCATGGATGCACCTTGGTTGCTGCCGGAGATGGTGCAGCGCCCAATACTCCCACTCTGAGTATGGTCAAGCAGAACTTGGGAAATGTAACAGCCAGGCTGGCTCTGACTTGGCCAGAGCACCTGGAGCACTGGGGCAGAGTAAAAACAAATTACACATTTGATGTTGTGCTTTACAAATTCTGCTATGGCTGGGCCCCACAGCAGCAAACGTCACCGTTTGTTTGGACAGACGTGCTCTAGCTGAAGTGTTGGACAAGTTTAACAATTCTTAGCTTTCTTCTTTGCGGGTCAAACTCCCTTTTCCATGTGCAAAACAAAGCTGAAGTGTGCAAACAAGTCAGCGCTGGGAGAAATCTTAACGTGGCCAGTGGTATCCGTTCAGCTTCTCACCTTATCAATTCTAGCGACCCAAAGAGCAAATACTTGGCACAGGCATGACCCTGCTATTGAAATAAGTGTGGGAAGATAATATTCAGCCCTTGCAGGTCAAATTCTGGATGCCTGCCCTATGGGAAATGTCAGGCAGCTCCTTTGGATGAGGTGCCTCCATGCAAGGTGGGTGCCTGCACTGAACGGGTAGCAGGGCACTACTCCCACCTCTGTGCTCTGCACTAAAGGTGAATACTGAGCTGACTTTCTTCCCTTTGTTTCCTGGCCAGATTTAAGGCAGGCTTCCCGCAGGCAGGAGTGTGACATGGCTCAGCTGGTGAGATGGGATGCAGCTGGGACCTGGTGTTTTGATTGTGCCAGTTGGGAGTCAGATCTGTCTCCCTAGGCCGGCTGGGCTTCTCTAGAGCTCTTGCTCTCACTGCCAAATAGCACTCAACGTGATTTGTGGAGGTTGATGTTTGGCTGCGGGAGTGGGAGCTTTTGGATGTCAGGTCCTTCATTATCAGGGTTGGCTGGGAGGGGAGCTGTCAGGTTTGCCATTCTTCCTGAAAACTGACATTTGAGAGCCGAGTTTGGCAAAACCCGTTGAACTTGGAGCTAACCTGTGAGCTCTGGAGCAGAGCAGCGTGCCACAGAGGGCGAGTGTCTCGTGCTGCTTCTTCCCAGTGTTTGCAGATCAGCTTCCTGGAGCAGGAATTGGGAGTGATTGGAGTCTACCCATCCCAAACATCTGGCCCTTGCCCTGCTGCAGAGCTTTTCCCTTTTGCCTTGGATTCCCAAGGCTTTTCAACCAAAATAGTCTTAGCTGAAGTGAGTGGTGCTGCTGTGCCCTCCTTTGCTCACACTGGATTTTTTAGGAACTGGGGTTCGGGTGCAAAAAGAGAAGATTGACACTGGTACTGTACCTGGAGAATGTACTCGGGAGCCGGGAGGGTGCCATGTACAAACCACACACCTTCACCCTGCTGCTCAACCACCCCCTTTTCAGACAACAGAAGCCGGGATGGGCAGCAGCCAGATGAGGATCTACACTTCTCTGAAATGTCCTCTTGAGATCAATGAGACTAAAGGCAGGATTGTTGGGGTTGGGGGGGGTTGTCCTTTGGTGCAGCATCAACTGATTGATATGCTGGATGGGGAGGCTGTGTAAGAGAATGGGCCATTTGCAGCATTTCCTGGTGCTACAGCTGGTGCAATCCAGCGCCTGGCTCCATCGTGGGGAGCGGAAGGACGTCAATGGCAAATTAAGCAAGTCCATTGAATAGGACTAATGCGTGTTGCAGCTGTGAGCTTCCCGCATTGTCTGCTGGGCTGCTTGGCACGTACAGGCAGTGAATCTTGCCTGCAGTAAGAGCCAGGCTGTCAGGCATCTGTGCCAATCTCTCGCTGGGCTCCCAGGGCTTTTCTCCCAGGGTGGCTGATCATCAGTGGCTTTCAGTGCTTTGCTTAGTGCTTTAGTGGGGCCTGTTCCTCTATAAACACCCTGCTCACAGCTCAGCATGTCTCCTGCCCTCCTGCGATGAGCTCACAGGAGGCAGAGGCATGCTCTGCTCGGCAGAAAGGTCTGTATACCTGCCTGAAACCGTCCTGGAGCAAATCAGGGGTATTGTGCAGAAAATAATTGGTGTGATTGATGACACTGAGGCAGGAGCCTATTAACTCTGCTCGTTGCACCTTTTGTGTTGGACACTGTAAAGGGGAGCAAGGGGTGGGCATGGCTGCAGCACAGGCTGACCAGGACGGTTCATGGTGTCTGCTTGTTTCAGTGCCAGGACTTGATGTCCCAGACATCGTCACCCCTGAGCCAGAACGACTCCTGCACAGGCAGATCTGCTGATCTCCTGCTGCCCTCGGGGGACACTGGGAAGAGGCAACATGACCGTGGCACCGAGGTTGCTCCCTACTCCAGAGCTGAGCGCTACAAAGCACAGGTTAGTGGGTGCTTTTGTGTGCCCTGGGGGCCCTGTTGCACAGTTTAGTGCAGGCTCCCCCCTCTCTGGAACCAGCAAGGAGTTAGGGTGATGCATGGAGAGCCAGGGAGCTGGTCAAGCGCAGCTTTCCACGCTGTTGCTGGCTCAAGCGTTAGAGCCAGCAGCTTATTTATGCCTCAGTCTCACCTTGAAAGTGGGTGACTCGTGTTTCCATGAGTGCTGGCACCTTCACCTGCAGCACGCTGCCTCCTCCCAGCCCCTGTGGGATTTGGCCGTTGTGAACCTCAGTTGCGTCAACCCGAAGAGCCCTTCTGGGATCTGTGTTTTAATCCAGATTGGCCCTGTTGTGGCTTCACATCCATGTTTCTTCCCTTCTAGGAGGATCGCCGGGAGTCAAAGCTGACCCTGCGGCCCCCCAGCCTGGCTGCCCCATACGCCCCAGTCCAAAACTGGCAGCACCAGCCAGAGAAGCTCATCTTTGAGTCCTGTGGATACGAGGCCAATGTAAGTGGCTTTTAGCTTGTGGGGGTGGCAAGGATGAGGAGGCTCTGGGGTCAGGTTGTTGTGTGTGGAGTTGTCACGCTTCCTGCCCTTCCCTGGGTGACCTGTCCCTCCCCAGCCATGGCTGCTGGCTGCCCCGGGGCCATGGCATTGCCTTGGGTTTGCTAGGGTTTCCTGCCTGAAGCCTTTACCATCTCTCCCTCTTCCAAACAGTACTTGGGCTCCATGTTGATCAAAGACCTCCGAGGGACAGAGTCTACACAGGACGCCTGTGCCAAGATGAGGGTACGGACGCCACGGGGACGGGGGGGTTTTGCTCACAGTTTGTGGTGGATGATGTAGAGAAGGGAATGGGAGGATCTCAGTGGTGCTGTGGTCCCCCAAACCCTGCAGGCTGCTGTTGTGCAGAGCAGGGGCCCAGGCTACCTAACAGGCTGTGCTGCTGTGGCTGGTGAACTGCCCCTCCCCAGCACTTTTCCCCATAGTTGGAAGGTCTGTGCAGTGGGAGAATGGGTATTGTCCCTGGGAAAGGGGTGCTGGGTTTGCTTCAGGTCCCCATTCCTTCCCCTCTGCTTCCACCAAGAGCAGGCTTTCCTCCTCCTGGTCCAAGACCCCCAAAGCCTGGAGGCCTCTGGGGTGGGCTGGGGCGGTGATGAAGAAGGAAGCATTTATTCACAACTAGTCACTTGAATGTTCTTGTTTGTGAAGAAATCCACAGAGCACATGAAGAAGATCCCGACCATAATACTGTCCATCACGTACAAGGGGGTGAAGTTCATTGATGCCTCTAACAAGGTGAGCTTCAGATGCCTCGAAGTTGGTGTCTGGAGGGACAAGACCTGCAGTCCCACCTGCCTGGAGGGGCTGCAGGTCACATTTAGTGGCTACAGAAGCCACAGCTGGTCCTGAGGAGCTGCTAGGGCTATGGGAGAGCACTAAGGTGGTGATAGTTACCTGAATGCTGAAGGCTTGGCAGTCTGGCTGCTTGTGGGCCGTGTTGCCATTTATTCCTACCATGGGAAGGAGCTAGAACTGGTCTGACTGGGAGACTCCTCCCTGCCGTTACCTGTTTTGCTCCCTGCCCCCAGTACACACTTACCACAACCACCATTTGCTGGGTGTATTTGCCATCCCCAAAGGGTGACGGGTGCTTGTGGTTGACCCTGGCAGAATGTCATTGCTGAGCATGAGATCCGGAACATCTCCTGCGCTGCTCAGGACCCCGAGGATCTCTGCACGTTTGCCTACATCACCAAGGACCTGCAGACCAGCCACCACTACTGCCATGTCTTCAGCACCGTGGATGTGGTGAGTGGGTTATCACATCTCATCTCACCTCACAGCACACTGTAGTCCTTTGCAGTCCACTTGTTTCATTGCTCAGCTTTATTGGTGAGTCATAGACCAGGATCTGGTCTGTTCTAGGACTCTCTTACCAGTTTCTACCATAAAATATTCCTTTCAGAGTCCTGGCTCAAAAGGCTTTTACTTTGGAGCTCTGTCGACAAAGAGAATATTTGTCTGGCTTCCTTACTGCAGTCTCCAGTGCTGAATAAAGCAGGGCAGGAGTTTTTCCCTCCTGGGGAATAGGCTGTGAACAAAACCCTAATACACTCTCAATTACGTTGAGCATAATAGGCTGATTTAACAGCCTTTTAATTCACCAAGAGAGTGGAAGCATAACTTGCTTTTATTCTTGGGTAGAATCAGCTGTACAAGATGTTTTGGCTTTTTCTCTTTACGATGCAAAATGCTGCTAAACTGCGATGCTTGCGGTGGTGTAGCAGGCTCGCAGGTGGTCCTGCCGGACGAGGCTGTGTGAGCGTGGAAGCAGCTCACTTGCCAGCTCCCCCACAGGGCAGGAGCTCAGCAGCTTTGCCAAGGATACGGTGGGATGCGACCTGCTAACGGAAAGGTGATGGGCTCTGCCAAGGTCTGCATCTCCAGAGCAAGCTGTTGAGCTCTTGGACCCTGCACAGGGTGAGGTAGCTCATATGAACCTAATGACTTTGTGTTTTCTGTGTTCTCTCTGAAGAACCTGACATACGAGATCATCCTTACGTTGGGGCAGGCGTTCGAGGTCGCCTACCAGCTGGCCCTCCAAGCCCAAAGAGCAAAACCTCTGGGTGCTGGAGCAGGAGAAACGATTGAAACAAAATCTTCCAAACCGGTGCCTAAACCGCGAGCCGGCATGAGGAAATCTGCAGTACGTATGTGCAAGCTGGGTGTGATCTGCATGGTCTGAGTTGGGATTTCTCTTGGGCACCACATGCTTAAACCTCCCCCTTGGTGGTGGGGGGACCCCAGATGCAGACAAGGTGCCTGTAGCTGATATTGCAGTGTCCGTGGCTCTGCTGGCAGTCCTGCTGCAGGGTTAGGCCTTCCCCTGGTAGGATGAGGGTAAGCAGAGATGGAAACAGCCCGGGTGGGATGGGGCTTAAGTGCCCTGCTGGGTCCAGCACAGCTTCCCTGTGCAAACCCTGCAGAGCTGCAGTGAGATCTGTAGGTAACCTGCAGTTTGCAGTACAGGAGTGCCCCTGTAGCCAAAACCAGCCAAGGCTGGATCTGGTGAGGAGCAGGGACTGCTGCATAAGCCATTGCCTTCCTTTAATGTCTCCTTTTGTCTGTGTTCTGCTTGCTCCCCCCGCTCAGGTGCCGCTCCCTCCCGACACTCGCTGTTGTTACTGTCACACCTGTACAACACACCGCCCCTCCTACCTGCCGCTGCAGTCTGTTAGTCCCGGAGCTAAGGTCTTTACCCTTCTTCCTGCCATCTTCCATTATGAACCGACCCCGAACTGGGCTGCCCCAGCTGCCACCGGCCCGCCTGCCTCCCCGCTTCCCACGTCTCCTGCTGTGGTCCCATGTCCTGCCTCGCTGCTATCTTCTCTCCCTGCTCATTCCAGGGCTGTGCCATGGGCTCAGATGAATCCCAGGGATAAACCGCTCTTATCCACCCCGGCTGATGTAGAGTGGCAGCTCTCAACTAACCATGTTGCTCTTTCTGGTGTTGTTAACCTTCCTGTAGGATCCTGATTTAGGAGGACAAGATGAAAGAGCCATGCTTGGTCAGGAGAGTAAATCACATGGGAGCTCACCTACCAGGAGCTGTCTCCCTCTCTCTCCCTCTGCCTCTTTTTTTGTTTTATTTTTTTATAGTGCCATCTTTATAGCACTCAGTTTTTCATGCTTGTTTGTGTGATGAAGCAAAGCTGTCGCTAATGGTAATAGGGGCTTGCAGGCCTAACGCAGGAAGTCATCTCAGGGTGCTGGGTTGAGACTGACATGGCTAGACATGTTTTGGCTGTGAAGGACTTGAATGCCTCCCCAGTGAGAGCCTGTGCACATTTTTGGGATGGGCGTTAGGCAGAGCAGCAGCCTGTCCGTGCTTTGAATCTCCACTTGTTCTATCCCAGAAGCATGGGTGACCTAACATGCCCTTTCTCTCCTTATTTTCTAGCTGGAGCCCCCTGAAGTGGACCAAGATTCCCAGTCTCATGCCAGTGTCTCCTGGGTCGTGGACCCCAAACAGGACTCCAAGCGGACCCTCAGCACTAAGTATGAGACCACTATCTTCTAAAGCAAACACACCCCGTGTCCACCTAGTCTAACCGTGCCTTTGCGATCTGATCTGTCCGCTGTTCTAAACTCCCTCTTCCTCCAGCTGCTCGCACTGAGCCCCGCGTAGGCACTACGTCAAAGGCAGCAGCACTTAGGAGACTGTAGACTTAAACGGCTTTTGTACCTGATCACTACTGAACACTGTGAATTCTCCTTACTCGGAAACAAGGGTAACACGCTGTTAGATATCTGTGAGGTGGGAGGTGCAGAGGGATGCAGGCTGGGGGGAATTGAAGATGTGGATCCAGGAAGCTGCCTGCTGTTTTCACATCTTTCCCCTCGCTCTGGCACTGTGAATCCCTGGGGGAATGTGACACTCCCCAGGCCTTTTTTTCTATTTCACCTTCTTATCCTTGGACTGATGGAGACTTCTTGTCTCTGTGGTGCACGCACTCCCTCCTCCTAGATTCTCTTCTTCCCGACTGAGCCACGGCTGCGTACTGTTCCAGTGAACTCACCCCTCTTCTTACCTGCCATTCGAATCGACACTAACCACTGTGATGCTGTCTGCAAATAACACACGTTCACTAGATTTCCTCATGGGGACCCTTGCCCACAGTCTCTCCCCTTGAAGCCTGGAGCAGAAAACCTGCTCCGATGGGAGCGCTGGTTTGGGCCGGCTGTGATCATTCCCACTGTGAGCTCTGTCCCCTCTCAGAGATGAGGTGGGGTTTTGGTTGCATGCATTTCAGTTCCTTGTGGGATTCCCCCCCCCATAGTCCTTCTGTTTACACTCACCAGACTTCTCGTGAGCTTTGGGTGTAGTTCTCACTTGGCAGATTGTAAAGAGGCTAAGCTTTTAAAGGCACATGTTGTTAGCCCCGTGTTGGGAAGGAAAGGTGTTTGAGAGGGGCTGGTTACTGTGCTGTTAGAGGTCTGATAAAGCAGACGGAGCTCTGCTGTGTTCAGCAGGCTTACCACAGTTGTACTTTTTTTGCTGAAGGGAGAAATGTGATTGAAATCAGTCTGCTGCCGATCCCAAAGCTTGTTTTCAGTCTACAAACCATTGCGTGATGAGGGCTATAGGGATCTTGAAACATCTGTCTCCTTCCATCCTTGAGAGCGAGGATTTCACTGAGAGATGGCCCTGCAATGGGCCCCTGCCTTTTCTGGCCATGTTTTTCCTCTGGGAAAATGTCTCCATTTCTGTGTATCTCAGTAGAAGCAGCTTTTAATTCCAGAGTATGACTGGGAATTGTTTGCATGAGACCGCCAGGCACTTGGCACAGGTCGGAGCAGAGCTGGGACAGGTCTGGGAATGCTGTACAGTGGTTCACAACCCAGTGAAAGCCCCTGCGAGTCGGTTGTGGCCCTACCCCCCGTTCCTTCGCTTGCAAAGCTCACTGAGACAAAACTGAGGAGGAGGAGGAGGATCTGATGAATAACAGCACTGGAGGCAGGACTCCTGCCCTGGTGCTGCTTCTCCCTGACTTGCTGTGTGTCCCAGCGACTTCACCTCTCTTGACCTCAGTTTCCCTGTATACAGGATGGGGACGTACTCACCTACCTCTTGGGGTGTAAGGCTCGCTCCATTTGCAGAGCAGTTTTAAGACCATTTAGTGAAAAGCACTGTGACTTCCACACCGTGGCAGCAAACCCCCAATGCTCAGCCTCGCTCTCCTGACAGATGAAGTACTTAATTCGCACAAACGGCCTCGTAGCAAAGCTGTGTCTTGGACCCTGACCAGCTCCTCACAGGCAGTGGCTGTTGCACCTTTCCCAGGGAGAGGGCTGAGCAGATGGAGCAGTGGGAGAGGGGCCTGCAGCCGTGCGGCAGTTGGGCTGCACAAAACTCGCTGATGTGCACCTTGAGGTGAGTGTCTGAACTCACCGTGGGTTTTGCATCTTGGCAAAATCCCCTCGCAGCCCAGTTTTGGAGAGCTGGGGGTGATGGTGGGTCTGTTAGAGGGCTGCAAAGGAAGTGAACAGCAGCTACGCACTCACCTCTGCATGACGTGTCTGGGTGGGCAGCTTGGACATAAATGGGGAAGAGTGCCCTCGGATCTCCAGTGAAGCTCCGTTTCCAAAACAGGTTTTAGGATTTACCCCAAATTTCCCTTCACGACCACCAGTTCGCATCACTGAGGAGAGGTCAGAAGAGCAGCCCTGGGTTATTTGCACCTGGTATTTAGGGGCTGGAAGAAGCTTGTCCACGTTTTGCTGGGGCTTTAGAGCTGTTGCCTCAAAACTTCTGTTTCCCCAGACTTGCAGTGAAATCTGATGTTTCAAAATCTTTATTTAGCCCTTTCTCAGGAATGAGTTTCATCTCCCAAGTCACTTGTGGCGTAATTGCAGTGAGCGACAAACTGACTTCAAAATAAGGGCCAGGCTAGTAAGAACCCAAGTGAGACGACTGAAAGGATTGTCTTAAAAAAAAAAAAAAAAAAAAAAAAAAGGAAAGTTCAGTGTAGTACATATATTTCATATGCCATGGAGCCTTTTAACATAGAGCCAGCGCTCCTCTGCCTAAAGAAGGGCTGCAGTGCCATCCTACCAGGCAAACCATTGTGGACAGCAGAATATTGCTGTGTCTGAGGTGCACAGAGAGTTTGGGTTTGGGTTTGATCAGCATCTTTCCAAGCTGTAAGAGTGCCCTGAGGGTTTCTATATCCTTCAAAGAGAAACTGAATTAATGGTAGCAATGGTAGTGCAGTTTCTGTGTGTAAGAATTTACGGTGCAGTTGCCCACACATACACCTGACTTTAGAGGGTCTGAGCTCATGCGTCTCCCCCCCGCTTTCAGCTGGGCAGGGCAGATTCCTCAGCACCTCCTAAAACCGGGTCACTAGAGCATGTGCCTTTCTAATAGTGACCGTCCAAACCCAGCTGGGATCACAGGCAGCCCTGCCTAAACTACAGAGCTTATGCTGTGTGTCCATAACCCTCACAGTTGTGTCTCATCTCCTGGCCGTATGCCTCATCTTTCCCAGCACTTGTTTTTGTATGACTCAGAAATCATTCATTCCATTATCTTCCTTTCTGTTTGCCTCTGAAAAGCTGATCTCCGGGCAGCTGTCTCCTACCACGGAAATGTAGTAACGGGGCAGAGACCTAAGAAGCAGTGGCCTGCTGACTCGAAGATCATCTCCATCTGGCACTGGTGTCTGCCTCGGAGTGGGTGCATGGCTGCTCAGTGAGGGCTCCCAAAGCAGAGGGGGGAAAGGGATCCCAGCCACCAGCTGAGAAAAGCAGCTCTCTCCATTTCTAGCAAAGGAAAGCTGAGACTTCCAAGGCTGAGAGCAATGTCACCTTTTCTAGTTTGAGACAAACGTCTTTTGACCTGTTTCTTTTTAAACGTGCAAAATGATACAGAGCAAATCCAGTTAATGGTTTAAATGTAGCACTGCGGTTTTTTTGGTTAGGAGAAAAAAAAAAGTCCTTATTTACTGAGAATCCACGCAGTCCGGCAAGGAGTACAATAGAAAGTCTTAGCAGTGGGAGTGGTGTGTGCATCTCTAACGGTACTTAAATTTGCTTCAATTCTGGGTGAACAGTAGCGAACGCCAAATTCTTGGAAATAACTTCCTCCAGTGTGAGAAGCCTTGCATCCTTCGTTTTCAAAGCTACTCCTCGCTTTTATAGCAAATGGAAATAACTTAAGGAAAAGAGTCTGCAAAGGATCTTTCACCCCAGAGTGGTTGTGGCCAAGTATTACCGATGGTACAAAGCTTGCTTCCCCGACAGAGAACTGTTGCATTGCAATACTTGACATTTCTATGGCAAGGACACAATTTCTTCCCATTTAGGCACTGACTACCTGGAGACAACTCCCTTCTCCAGCCTCTTGTGCACCTGTCGTGTTTTTAAACGCAGTTATGCCCTGAAGGGTTGGGATTTTTTTTTAAATATATTCAATTGTGATTTAGCACTTTTTTGATACTAGCTCATTATTTAATTAGTGCGACAGTTTCAGAAGATGAACAAATAAGGAGTTAAATTTTGGGCATTACACTGAAACAGTCCATACCTGAGGATAGATTGTATCAACCTGAGGATGGCTTGGCCCCCATCTAAGTCGGGTGTCCCCAAATACCACCATCTCGAAGGTGCTGTGTGCTTACTTTTCTTGCGAATTACCAGAGTATTTAACAGTAGTTTTGGCTGTGACTGATGTGTTTTCACAGTACTGTTCCCCCTCAAGGGAGAGATGTTAAAATGGTTGTGATTTTAATTCTTCAGATGCAAAAATGTAGCACAGCACATTTGTTATAATCTCAACAGGCATTGTAATGGTTGGGGATGTGGTACCCTGCTGCTTTACTAGAATGATATGCCCAAATAATTCCTGTTTAACTCCAGTTGCTGCTGTATGTCAGGATTTCATTTAGTCTCTCTAGCCAGTAAGGCTGGGAGAGAAGTGAACCGTAATCCCAAGGGCATAGACCTGTAAATGATTAGGAGGGGGAAGTGGAGATTTTTTTTTTTCAGTTGATGAATTTAGGAAACTTAACATTCCTTGTTATGCATATGTTGCAATTCATACTGGTGTAAGTGTAAATATTTGGTGTGTTGGCAACAAGTCTTTTTGGAGAGATTGCAAATTGAACCTCTGCTTGGGAGGAGGGACGCCTTTCTTTTTGATGCAATGAGCTTTTTGAAGGTTGGCTTGGAGGTGACATGGTGATGAAGACTCCAATCTTCAGGGGACTGGGCTTGGTGACCCTGGTGGTCCTTTCCAGTCCTGCATGTAATCCTATGGTTGTCTTTAGTGATCCAACAGTTCTTTAGCCAGATACTCTCTTTATCACTTCATAGACAAAGCAGTTGTTTTGGCAGTGCATCTCCCCTTTTATTTCAACGGGTTTTCTCAAGGTACTTGCGTGCTGGAGCCTGATCCTGGACTGTGCCCATCACTGACTCCCAGGAATCTGTTAGCCCATCTATTGCACAGTATTCTGGCTCTTCCTCTCTACAGGGTTTTATGGTAGCTAGAGGAAAGTGCTCTACATTTCTGGTGCTGAATATGACTTTGAATCAAAACGCATCTGCTGTATTACCTGTCTGGGAAAAGGTGGTGCTGCCCTGGGCCTTGTTCCCCTTTTTAAGGACAGATTGTATTTTACAGATTGGTTTGTGTATGGCATGAGTCCAGGTGGAGAACTCAAGATAGGTAAACTAAGATGCAGGATTGTTGTTTTGGGGTTTTTTTTTATATAGGAGGGGATGATTGGTTTTTTTTTTTACAAATGAAGCTGCTTTATCCATTTTTATTTTGTATTTACAAAAAAAACATCAAATCTTAGCTGTTCAGCTGTCTTTGAACTTGCTTTGGGATTGTTCTTTTTAGAAGAAATGATGCAACTTTTGCAGGGTACATGCCTGTCCCCCTCCCAGGGAGGAGATATGGCACCTTCCAGGATGTACCTCCAGTGAGGATTTTGTACCTTCCCAAGGCTGCTGAGACACAGACCAGATGCCAAATAGTCCCTTCAAACCCCTCCAGTTCTGGGTGCAGCTGAAGTGGAGCCAATGGCTTTAATGCTCCTTCGGCCCCACTTCAGAAGTTGGTAGCAGCAGAATTTCCCCTGGCTTTCTTCTGCTCGCATCATTTCTGTGCAATCAGATCTTTATTTTAGAGCAAGCATGGTGTTTGCAACGCTGTCTTGTTGCAAAAAGTCTCCCTTCTCAGTCTCATTGGTATTACTTACTGCATTTTTTTTTCCCCAAGAAGAAAGTAACTGTGCTGCTTTTGCAAAGTCGATCTAGCTCAAACATTTTTCTTACCCATGGAAGAATAACCTGAGATTCCCTAACAGGGCAGAGAACAGTCAAGTTCAGTTTGCAATGTAGACATTTTTGCTAATTGTGATGTACGGCAGTGGGACTGATTTGTAATACAAATGTTATTTAATCTGTCTGTATTTTGATACTTGAATTTCCTTTTATTTCCTGTATATACAATTGTTAATCTGTTCAAATTTGTCTGAATTTTAAACATCTTGTGGTACCAAACATAACCAATCTGTGCAACAACATAGACTGACCTCACTACAACAAGGCGAGATTGTAAATATTCCTGGGCTTCCAGCAGTCGTTTTGTTGTTTTCATAATTGTACAACTTAGAACAGACTGAATTAATAAACAAACTTAGACACACGTTCGTCCCATTGTCACTGTGACCTCAGTGTTACATCGAAGCCTCCTGCTCGTCTGTGTTAAAGCAATGCTGTTCTCGTCCTCATCTAACAGACCTGACCTGCGAAGGTAAGAGAAAAGGGGTGAGGGCAGGCAGTTGGGCAGTGTTGAATTAGCTCAGTTGAGCACTGCACCTGCTTTGTAAATCCAAGGAACAAGAAAACATCAGAGTTGTGTAGAGATGATGTGCTGCAGTTGTGGAAGCAGGATGCCGATAAAGCTGGGAGCAGTCCCACTGTAGTTATTTGACAGCAGAATTGGGGGGTTGTGCTGCCCCAAGGTGTGTGGCATCCAGAAGGAAGAACACTGGCTGACAAGTAGTCACTTTGGTTGAAGCTGCTCTTTTTGCAGTTAGTAATAACAACCCTAAATATTGAATATTATTCTCTTGAGACAAACTAATTTACACATAAAAATGCAGCCACATGTCTAAAGATAGACCTACATATAGCACGATGGTCTCAAACTGCTTTGGGTATGCTCTCCATATGATGGTGAGAAAAGCTCTTTTTTAGCCCCATTAATGTACATCTGCAAAGATTGTTCCATTGGGGACTGTCAGGACCCTAATTTACTCACGATTAACACTAAAATCACTTTTCTGCAGCACAGCAGCAACTGATTCATGGAACAACTGCAAGAGTTTGAGCAGCCACTGTATATAGTATTTACCCAGCAAAAATTTTTGGCTTGCCAAGAAGTAGGACATTTTCATTATGTAAAATTAGAACAAGAAATCCAGACATTTATATACAGGTTAAAGCTCAGGTTTTCATGTCAGGTAAAGTATGTCTGATGTAAAATACTAAATACACTGGGGATTGCTAAACTTATACTGTATGTTCCATTTCTAATAATTCAGTAAGTCAGGTTTTCAAGCTTACATAGAAATATATTGAGCCGTTTTAATGATTTTAAATACTATGTGGCTTTATCAAATGCAAACAGCATCTCTGGGCTGTGACTAACGTTTCAGCAAAGTAGGTTACAGGCCCATGGCAGAATTAATGCCTTGAATTAAAAAAAGCCTAAGCTGCCTTCCCCACCAAATCATGGCAGGTTTGGGGGGGGGGGGGGGCCCAGGGACCACTTACCGTTTG
>JANZLQ010000055.1:4882925-4903164 GCA_026212715.1 Elanus axillaris
GGTGGGGTGGGGGGGGGGGGGGGGAGCAGGGACCACTTACCTTTTGTAGTTGAGAGGTTTCTTCAGATACCAACATGGCAAGAGTCACTTCCGATTGATCTTTAGAAGCCGAGGCATGATTTGAGAAACCACTCCTGCCTGGTATGTCATGGAAGATGATCAGAAAGAATCCTTCCCTGTGTCCGAGTGCAGTTCTGCATCTGGAAGAAGCACCTTCTTGAGAATTCCCGAGTACTAAGGTGCAAACAGCTGCCTGTTGTGCTGGATCATGCTTCCAAACCTGCACCCAGCTTCCAACAGCTCTTCCTGAATGGTATCAAGGCCCTTTGGGAAATCTTTTTGAGAATTTGGTCCATCAGGAGAAGTAAAAAGGCTGAGGAAGGAATGAATCCGCTGCTCTGTAGGGAGCAAAAGTATGAAAGCAAAAGAATAAATCAACAACCAGCCTTTCACAGAAAGCAGGTTTTGAGACAAAGCCTTCTTCACAGTCAAGTGCAGATAGGAGGACAGCCGCATCATGGCAGTATGTTGTGGACAAGTGACACTTCAGATGGATTCAGGGACACAGTAGATAACTAGTCCTCTTCCAAACACTATGCAGATGAAACAGCACCCAGCACAGGAACCAAGGTGAAACTGCGACACAAGGAGAGTACCCAAGTATCAGGTGTACTTGCCTTGCTCTCATTTTATCCTGGGTAGCTGCTTATAATGATGGCTATCACTGGGATACTGGGCTGAAGGACTTAAGAATGGTCAAATCTAATGTTAAGAGTGGAGCAGGTCAACAGTAAAGATTTTTCACCCACACTTGAGAGGTTTTGTATTGCACTGAAGTGTCAAGCGAAGCATAATGGAATATAGAACTTGAGAGCCCGGGATTTATCTTGTCTGCCACAGCAGCATCTTGAAATTGAAAGCATTCAACAAGACTCTGAGGAACACAGAGCTGAGATTCAACTACCCAGCTGCTTCAGATGTTCTTGCACTTGAAGTGAGTACGTGGAAAATGTTGATAGTGGCCAAGAGCACAGGCAAGACACGAGTTTGATTTTTAGACATGGAGCAGAAGGCTGCCTAGTTCTGCAGCTTCTAATGCCACACCATCGGTGAGTCACTGCCATCACACACTGCTCAGCCTGTAGTTTATCGAGGTTTGGTTTAGGCTGTTAATTCAGCCTTCTGAATTACATAAAAACAAAATAGCCTGCTCTGACATGGAAAGAATAAACCCAAATAAACAGTGTGGTGGAGTCCGCACAGACTGGAAAGGATACTTAACTAGATGAAGCAGTGGACAGGAAGAGCCTCACCTTATTTTCATAGCTGATAGAAGCTAGTCTTCCATGTGGAAATAATCCTTCCTGTAGCGTACCAGCTGCCTGTGGCACTGCAATGTGATGCGCAGTTAGCATTCAGAGTACTAATAAAAGGTCAAAATAACCACCTCTTACCCAAACCATTTGAATAAATATTTTGATGGAGCAGCATTGTAGGGCAGCTGGTTAGCTGAATACCAAGCAATGCACTGCCTAGGGATAAATATTGTTTAAAGATCTAAGCATGGTGCTTTACTACAGCCAGTGATTAAGCTCTCGCTCTACATCCTAGCCTGAAGATTGCTATACTAGCTAGGAACACACCTTGCACTTGGGCCTGTTTAGCTTTTAGCAAGGATGGGAGGCTTTAAGAGATTTTTCAAAGCAATTACTGTTTGTGAGTGTTTCACCATTAAACAGGAAAATCAAGGCAGTTGAAACCTAGCTTCCCAACCCTCCTCTCCTGTGCAGACTAGGTGGAGGGGCCAGGCACTTAATTCGGCTCCCACCCTCAAGCAGTAGTTTGCTCAATGCAGGGAGTTTGCTTTGCTAGTACCAATCCTAGACCAATCCTCCACGCTCCAGCATCATTAGCCTAAACTTAAGTTGTGGCCTATGAGTGCCAAGTGGCTTCAAGATTGAGTTAGAGATAAGCTCAGAGACTCACCAATGACATGCTGGACTGCATTGCCCTTGCCCGCGATGCTTTTTATCTGGCCTTTCAGGGAAGTACAGTTGTCAGTGGTAAAAGCAGGGTAACCCAGCTGTGAGAGAGTCCTGCTGACTTCCAGGAGCACTTGGTCACCAACATCTTCTAAAGCTTCTTCACACCTAAATCATACAAAGGTACACACACTCTGGCCACAACTTGCTTTGGTTGGGGAAGGGGTCTTGGAGGCACAGAGCAAGGAGGGAAGTGTCCCCATATGCCCGTGGAGTGTCACCGCAGCCAGCTAGCATAGGATAGGCAACATTCAGCCAGAGCTCTGAACTAACCTTCCCTTCCTGGCTTTTTGGCAAGCAGTAGGCTGCCCTGTAGCTAACTCATGAAATAGCAATCAATCAGCACTACTAATTTTCCCCTCTAATCAAGAAGGGACTATTGCTCTAGAGAGTTAACTCCCAGCTAAAAATGCTGGCCAGCTTCCCCCACTCCTTGCAGTAGACCTAGCTGCTGTTTGGATCTCGGATCCTCTTCCACTCCTGGGGGAGATTCCTGCTGCTAATCCCACAACCAACCAGTGCCTGCATACTCTTCTCCTTCAGGAAAAGAAAACTCAAAGTAACCTACCTGTACAAGACAGCCCTTTCAAGAGGACCTTTATTAACCCTTTCAGCCTAGCTACAATCCCAGGTGAGCCACATAAGGTGCTTCCGCATATGCCACTGGTCACTAGCAGGACTGCAGCTATGATGGTAAGCTGATTTACCTGGGCTTGTACTTCCTGCAGTCGGGCCTGATCCATAAAGAGTGTCTGTGAACAGAAACCAAACCAGCCTGAGGGTATAGAAACAGCAGCCATGACAGCTCAGCAGATCTCAAGCCATGGAGCAGAGTGGAAGGCAGCTGCCTGGCAGCAGGGGGGTTTAGTTTTGTGAAAAATCCAAATTTGTTTCACATTGGGAAAAAACATGTGCAATGACTCATAGTGTAGAGGGGACAGGGAGTCTGGCCAGTTCTTTCTATAGAAGATGCAGAACCGGTACACTTGTTCATTTTGTATATCTTTATAAAAAAGCTGTGTCCAAGCATGTCTCCTACCTCAGGGTATTCCTTTTCCCCAGGCTCCCAGCAGAGCAGATTCATGCATCCTCGATTTAGCACAGACCTAAGATTTAGCACAGTCATGCTACTGCTGGCTGCCCCCAGCGAGTGTGTGGCAGCCAAGCCACTGACTGCAGGGTGGGGTGGCAGCTGCGAAGAGGATGCAGACACTTCTGCTGCTGCTTTGCACAGCCACTCTCTCATGCAATCCAGGCTATCTGCAATGGGGTAACAAAAATGGATGCTTGCAAGAACAGACTGGTCAGGCTAAGTCAGTAAGGAGCAGGTATGCTGTACTGCAGGCTGAAGGGGATGTGCGTTTGGAAGGCGAAGGCATCGTGCTGGCTCCTGGAATAGTGAGGAATGGCTTACACCATCACTAATGCACAGTATTAATGTCCTGTTGCCAGGGCACAGAGTTAGGCTACTGAGACTGGTATCCGGAGAATGTTATATTGGATAGGGGATTTCAGTCTCCAAGAGGCACCTTTAATGGCGTCTGATGAAGGAGAGAGGCAGCCAGAGAGAAATCTTCTACAGCCTAGCAAAAAAAAAAAAAAAAAAAAGAGATGTCTACATCAAATGCAGGCTTTCCTCTTTAAATATGCCTCCTAACAACATTTGGGTCATTCCTCAGAGGACCTCAAAACACTTTAAACTCGTGAGAACTTACAGTTCCTCACAAGAGAGCTATTAGCTCTGTCTTACGCATGCAGAAACTGAAGCACACTAACTTCTTTTCTGCAAGTTATGTCAGTGAAGAGCCTTGAGGAAGGAACCCAGGAGGAGTCCAGCTTTGAGAGGCATTTCTCTCATCTGTTACTGAGCACACGATGAAAGCATCAGCTTTGGAATACTCGGGTTCCCTTTTAGTGCTTTAATAGCTCCTGTAGGAGTAGCAGTTCTCCTCTCCCTTCCCCACTGACTTACTAGGCAGCTTATCCAAGAGTTGCTGGAATTTCTCCAGTTCATACTGGACAGTGTGGTCTTGCAAGTGGGTGCAGAGGGTCTGGATGGTAAAATTCAGCATATCCATTTTCATCAGGCCCAACACCAGAAAATCTCCCTGGGATGGGACACAGTGAACTGAAGGTTTAATGCTGCAGTAAATGCTATATTTGGGGGCATTTTAAAATGCTGAGAAGGGGAATTCAGATCCTCTGATTTGATTCCATTTTCTCACAAAAGGTTGTTCAGTCTAATTGGAGTGGTCCCTAAAAATTGCCAGATACACTAGATTTACTTCACTAAAGACTCTTCTACTGTCTGAATTGCAGCTGGACAATAGGAATATGTCTACACTGAAAAAAAATAAGGAAGTTGTAGCCCAGAATGCACAAAAGGGTCCTTGGGCCATAATTTCAAGGCAGTTACCTCTTAACCCAGTGTTTTATTGTTGAAAGTTTTGCCGGTCTGTGTAGACCAAGGCAGAGTCAGCATCACCCACCTGAGAAGTTGGGCTGGGTCTGTGAGGCTTTGCAACCCTTGTACTTCCTCATCTCGAATGGGTGCACACAGCCTTGCCATTGTGTGAAGGACATATGAGGTGAGACCGTGGATATCCAGGGCCCCATGCTCAGCCTCCTATCTAATCAACTCCATGTCCAAGGCCTCTTCAATCTGGCTTCGCAGTTGGTTGTGCCGTGGCAGCAGCAATGATAGCAGGGCCTGCCCAAAGATGCAGCAGTCTCTTTTTGTTCCAGGAACTTGACAGTTCTCCAGATCTGCTCAACAGAAATTGAGGTTGGCCTTGTATTGAGGCTAAGCTAAATACTCAGTACACAAACTCTGGGGCACACAAGCGCTTTAAGGGAATGCTCAACTCTAATGACTCACTTCAGGTTGTCTGGCTATTGTTTCAAATTTTGCAAAACCTCCTTTACTGTCATGCATGAAAGAAGGGAGTTATCTGTCTGGAGTCTAATGGGAAAGCATAGACTGAAAAAGCAAACTATATACAGCTTCATGCCCTGCTAAGAACATACATCTTTTAGTGCTAAACCACATTCTTATTCACTACATTGTACATTTAAATAGTAGATACAGCTCCTCATATACCTAAAGAGATGTCTTTGTACAGAGAACTGCAGTTTTTGTTTGGCAGGCACTGTACTGGGAACGGCCTATGGCTGTTACTATAACCAACAGTTCAAACAAAAGCTTTCCATCCTTTTGGTAGATTATGCGTTTTAAAGATCTGGGACCAGAGAATGTGTTTCCTTCTCAGACAGGTTTTAGAAGGTGCAGCTGTGTAATTTGTGTCTCCCTATAAACTACAGGGAGCCTATTTTCTCCTCCCTCTTTCGCATGTTCACATAGGGATATTGGATATAAGGGGTGAGGTAATGATTCGGAGAAGACTAATTCTAAGGTAACTATCTTCTTTGGTTCGGGAACAACTCACCTCTTTTATCTCCTGCAGCAGCTGGATTGCCCAAGTGTAGTTTGGGGGACTAGCAGAGAGCTGTTCCTCCAGGTTGTCCCAGAAGGCTTTGTGCAAGGTCTCCTTCACTCTGTTTTCCAGGCTAAGAAAGAAGAGAGGAAGGGAGGGGGTTTCTGTTAACATCAGACAAAACACAACCTCTTGGCTTTCACTGTGGTTCAGGTCTTTCGACGTGTTGTTCTCTTCGTCTTTATTTCAATCTGGCAGCAAAGCACCTCACCTTTCTCCAGCTCATGGAAACCTCTCTCAACCTAAATTTCCCATTCTTTTAAAGTGGAACTCCTTCATTTTAACCCTGTTCATAAAATGCAGTGCTTACCCTGTCTTAACTGAGGGGTAAAAAGAACATAGCATTTTTCAAGGAAACTCTCCAAGCCCTCAGAGAAGATCAACAGAATGTTTTTCTAGCTAGTGCTTGTTTTTGCAAAGTCACTTAAACAGATCTTCAGCTAAAACACAGAACCTCAGATATCTCCACTGAAAAGTCTGCTTTGTTCATGTTGAAGTCACAGCTTATGCAGCTGAAGCCTCTAAATCTTTCAATATTAGGACACTAATATATCTGATACTCATCATATTTAAGAACTTCTTAGTAAATCATGAAGCAATGAATAAATAAAACAAGCTCCAACTTTTTTTTATGTCAGGAGCTATCTTATTTTCTTGTTACTTCTACAGTTAGGTGCATTACCCACACCTTTTCCACAGTCTCACGTTTTCTGTAATGTGACAGAGAGACGCCAAGCCTGAACATATATATATATATATACATATATACACTCACCCACCCCTGTCTGGGGGGAAGCTGGCCACTTGCAGTTTGAAGTCACTGTTGAGCACAATTTCATGCACAATGGTCAGCTTGGAAATGTCATCAGTTGTTTCTTGTAGCTTGTTCATGGAGAGAACTTGTGGAGGGCTGGCTGTAAAAAAGCAGAATAAAAGTAAGGGAAGGAACGCTAACCACAGTCTTGTGAGAGAAGAGGGTTTAAAACATTACTGAACAACTTTTAAGTGACAAAGTGAAAACGCGCAGATTTCTTTATCGACAATACCCCTCACTTTCTGTACCTGCAAAGGGACCCTCCTCTTCCTCCACAACGTTCCCCACCAGACCTGCCCGGCGGCGGCCGAAGCCCCGCGGGCCGGTCTCACGGAGCGCGGCTGACACCTAGTGACGAGTTAAATATCTGAATATTAACATTTAACTCCGTTTGAATACCGGCGGCAGGGCTGTGGGAGAAGCCCCGAAGCCCACAGGTACGATGGCCCCCGGCAGGTCACCACTTCCCCGCTCCGACACAGCCTCCCACCTTCTCCGTACCGGGTGACGGTCAGGAGGCCGGCACCTTCTCGCCGCGGGAACCCGCCGTCCTCCCGCGGGGGCTGCTCGTCGCCGGGCCGGGGCGAGGGCCGGGACTTGGGCATGGCAGAGCTCCCGCGGGGCGGCCGGGCCGGGGCGGCGTCTCTCCCCTCACAGAACCGCCGTTAGCCCTGCGGCGCGTGCCGGCCCCGGCCCGCCACACCTTCAAACGGGGCCGAGCCACGGCGCGGCGGGCTGGGGGGGCGGGGGGGGAACCGAGCCCGCTGCCGTTGCTTCGGGGGGCGTCCCGCACCCACCCTTAGGGCGGGGGCACCTCGCCAGCGCCAGAGCCCACGGCGTTCCTCGGGGCGCTGCGCAGAGCCGCCGCACCCCGGGCGCGGCCTCGTTGAAGGAGCACGGGGGGTCGAGCACCCCTCCGCGCTGGCGCCGATGGGCCGCCCCGCCACGGGAACGGCCGCCACGACTTATGTCCCCCCCTCACTCGCGAATGGAACGCGCCCGGTGCCGTGCCGAGGTGGCGCGGCGGAGCTCTTCCATCGGAGGCGAGGGGGGACGGCGGGTGTGAGGAGAGGGGCGGCGGCCGGGCGAGGTGTCGCTGTGAGGCGTTTCCAGGTGCAGCCGGGGGCTTCGAGGCCGGTCGCCTTTCCCTCTGAGGGAAGGGGCTCGCCCGCCGTCCCGGCATCCGCCGCTTGGGCGTCGCAGAAAGCCTGGCCTTCCCTACCTGTCTGCCGCCCTTGCAATGCGTTTTACAGGCGGGAGCTGCGAACGATTTGGGAGGCCGTGGTACGCCGAGCGAGGAGGCCAGAGCCGAGCAACGGGCGGTCGCTGTACCCGGCTGCCTTTGTTCCCTGGGGAATTGCAGAATCTCCTCTGTGCCTCTCTGTCCGGGGATCGTTCTCGTACCTGAAGCCTGCGAGGGGCTGTGGCTCTAGTGCCTGTCAGCTGCTGGGATGTTAAACTCAGACTTGTCAGAGGGAACGAAGTGAAAAAGATGACTCTGCAGAGCTGGAGAAGCTTCAGGGAGTGCTGCTGGGTTTGCAGCAGCAGCCACTGCATCCTTCCTCCTCACTTTATTCACCTGGTTTTGCCCATTTTTCTTTCTGGTGGGCCCAGACAGCAACGGCTGATTTCAGCCACCTACTCATTTACTATAACCTCCTGCTGACTTCACCGGGATCAAGATTAAACCTTCTGTGGGTCAAAACACCCAGCCCAGGATGAGGTGTCTTCCGTGCCAATAAACAATTTGCCTTTCTTCTCCCTCCCAGTATTTATTTCCCTTCTTAATTTATTTCCCAAGCATCCAATAATACCCACCAGCTGACACCTGCACAGCTGGGGACTGGAGCTGGGAGGTTATGGAGCACGAAGGGGCAGGGGATGGGATGTCTCAGGGTTTCGCCATCCCCCCAGCTCCGCATGGGTGGTGATGAGTGCTCAGCCCCACATGTGCAAGGGACAGGCACGAGAGCCAACCCATTTGGGAGCTGGGACTTTGATCCGCCCCTCGTAAAACAGTCCTGGCACAGCTCTGTCCTCTAAAGTCTGCAAAATGCTTAAGATGTCTGGGTATTGTGGCTGGAGAAACGCAGCGGATGAAAGGCGTGGGGCTGGCATGCCACGCAGGGATGGACAACACCGTTACCTCGCCTAATTAGTTACAGCTTCACAGCTGGACTCTGTTCGCCTGCTGCCCTTGCAAAGGAAAGTATCCCAGGTGGGTTTAAAGGTGGTTGGAGCTGCCACCATTGCCCTGGGTTTGCAGCAAGCTAGGTGTGCAATTAATGCAGCTCAGCTGATGAGTTGTAACCAGTTTAGCTGTCACAAATGATTGCATGCTGGGGGGGTAGCCATAGCCTGAAACCATGTCTGTCCAGCTATACATCTGCAGCACAAGGCTGTGTTGGAGTGATCTCCTTAAACTGTCGGTGATTTCCTCAAGCCCCCAGGGAGCTGTAAAAATCCCATCAAACAGCAATAAGGGAAAACTGCTTGGCTTGGGCAACGCTACAGCTACATCAGACAGCGACTGGCCCTTAGCTTGGGGGGAGACACCACTGAGAAATGAGCTGGGAAAACCATCTGCCCCAAAGTGCAGACAGCTCTTTCCTCTCACTTGAAGCACCCCAAGGCTCATCCGGCACTTGGGATTTGCCAGGTCACCCGGCTGCAGGGGGAATTCACCTCCTCCCAAATAGAGGGCTGTGCAGGCAGGTGGACATGGGTTTTGGTTGGGTTTTTTTTTTTTTTAGTTTAACTTTTTGCAAGAGAGAACACGTCTCAGTGCAGCAGGCCAACCCTGGGGAGAAGCAGGGCTGTCTGCAAGCTGACAATTACTGTGTGAAACTTTCAAAAAATGCAATGTGCGATGCCTCGAAGAGGCAACTGGAGCAGCTCTTGGTGGCTCCCACATGGAAAACTCAACACCAGGAGAAGGCGATGGGGCTCTGTACATGTGATGTGAAGGTCACGTTTGAACTTGCAGGAGCATCCACACGGTGGGTTCCTCCCAAAGAGCTTCTGCACCCACGAATGGGGGCGCAAAGAAAGAGGCTTTGGGGCGTGGCTGCTCTGCTCAAAGCTGCAGAAAGGGGCAGGTGGGTGACTTGTGGGTAGAAAAGCAACTGGTCATGAGAAATAAAACCAGTAAAGCTCATCATAGGACTAGTCTGGCCCAAATCCTGTTCAGAAATTCCCCTGGTGCTCCCCGTTCAGCTTTGTGCAATGCCAGACCCAGCTTCTGCCCCTTTCTGGTCCTCAGCTTCATGTGATGAAGCTGAGGGTGGGGAAATAGGATTTATAGAGAATAAAACAGCACAGCACTTGAGGTGCCTTCAATTTGCTCTTGTCGCTTTCTATTTCAGAGCAGGGCCCACCGTTCCCAGCCTATAAATCCTGATCCCAGAGGAGGCAATTGTATGTATTTAAATATATATGCATTTGCCCTGCATTCATTTCCTTTCCCAAGTGACTGGTGACATGAAGAATTGTAATAGCAGAATGTATTTTTAATGCATTTCCTGCAGGTTTCTGCGAGGGAATCCAATTCCTGGGTGGCTATAACTTGCCACAAAGGCAGAAGACCTCAGGAGCACTAGTAATAGGCAGAGTGGTTTTTTTTAATCTACTGTTTTAATGAGGTCCATCCATCTCTCTGATTAATCTCATTTATTTTAGCCAAGCCATCTAGCTGAAATCCCAACAGAGGAAATTGGGATTTTGAGTCTTTAAGGGTGAGTGCTTGAGTGTCAGGCAGCAAACTCCACAGGGACATTTCCAATCTGCCCTTTTTTCGCCTTGGAAATTTGTAACCCTGATGATCACATCAGAAAGGGACCATCCAAGATGCGAACCTGGCTGCATCATTGACAGCATCACTGATGTGCCATGGAGAGCCCATGCATCTCTCCTCTGCCCTGTTTCAAGCAACTCCCCTAGGAAAGCAAAACCAGCCCAGCAGGAAGGGCTCAGCTTTCCAAAAATGCTCCTATTTTCCCAGCAGGAGCAGAGAGAACTCCATGGCTGGAGCATCCTCACTAGTGGAATGGCTGTGCTTTTGCAAACCCACCAGCACGACCCCGCCGGGCGCAGCAAGGCAGCAGCGGGTGGGAAGGGCCCGCTTGTTCAAACAGAAATACCTTCGGCAGCAGCCGCAGCCGATGGAAGGGGAAATGGATTTTTTGTTTAAAAGATGGTGTTGTTTTTTCAGGCCTGATGAATGTGAAAGTCCCCATTTAAACGAGTCGAACCAGCAGTGAAATTGGTCACTGTTTGCACACCCACGCGCCGACGGAGGCAGCCGAAAGCAAACTTCCTGGTGTATCCTGATCCAAATCACCTGGGAGAGAAGCTTAGCGAGCACAGTGCACCGAGCTGTGAGTAGCCGCCCAGCCATGGAAGGCTTTCTTTGCAAAAAAGCAAACCCTGTCCCAACAGGAGAGGCAAAGCCCAGTTGGTGTTACAGCCCCCCACTTCCAAAAAATGAGGGAATTTGGAGCCTACAAGGTACAGCTTTGGCTCTGTTAGAAATTCTTCTAGGAGGAAGGCAATGAGGGCAGAGAACAGAAAGCGTTAGCAGGTGTTTTGGGAGGGTGTGGAGGGGAGAGCTGGGGAAGCCAGGAGTTTTTCTCTGTCCCATCAGCCAGGAAAGCTATTTTTGCAGGAGTGCCTGGGGCACCAGACAAGATCAGGATTGTTTCTGTGCTGGATGCTGGTGCAAATATGTGGGCAGGCAGCTGGATGCTGAGGAGCTTGCAGTTTCCCTGCAGGCAAATGAAGTGGTGTTGTCCGTCTTGTCCAGGTGAGATGATGTCTTGGTGTTGGGTCTGCTGTAGCCCCTGATTTTGGCTTGGGAGTCCTTTGGAGAGGCAAATATCTGCTGTGGTGATGGCTCTGGCGTGGGTGTGCAAGGTGTGTGCATGCCTGTAACACACCACGTGCTTCACCAGTGACTACAGCATCTATTAATTCCCTCCTCCTAAGCTGGTGTGTGACCTTTTCCATGAGACATCCCATATGCATGAGCTGGCTGGTGCCACCTCAGTCATGGCACACGTGTCCAAGCTGTGGCGACTGGCCACTTCGAGCAAATCCTCACTCATCCTGCCCAGCCTCCTGTGGCCAGAACCCAATCTTGGGGCATTTCAGACTGATCTCATCATCCACGTACTTAGGGGATGGGTTCGTGCTGGGTAAACTGAGGCTTGGAGGGGTTTGGTTTGTGGTCACGTAGGCAGCCTGGCTGGAGCCCAGCTGTCATGGCCAGGAGGAGATGTGCACAGAGCCAGGGAGATGCTCCTCATGTTGTCTCGCCCCGTTGGACACCCCTGGACCCAGAATCAGTTTTGGGCTTCATGTGCAAATTGCTGGTTCACTGCTGGTGCCACTGGCTCTGGGTAATCTTCATATTTGCTGACTTTACTTAATTATCGCTCAGTGGAGAGCTCAGCTCTGGCGAAGCTGTGGTATGGGGAGGCCCAAACCACACACAGTGCTTGGGGAGGGATTTTGATCAAAAAAAAAAAGTTCAAAGGTGTTTTTGGCTTAATGCGGTTTATCTAAATTGCTTTATGTTCGTTAATCTGGATTAACACAAATGCTTTTGGAATGGCTGGCTGGGGAAGGGTTTGCTCAGCTATTCCAATGAGGACAGACTTTTCCAAAAGTGAAAAGTTTGAGCTGGGAAAAAAAAAAAAAAAGCCAGGTCCTGTCTGGCATTGAGTACGTGCAAGCCCTACAAACACAGCAAGGCTGTTTTTATCCCTGCTGCCCAAGTCCAAGGGGTCCCTTTGAAGGTTGTCCTCAACACCCATGTACTCTAATGACTGATCGGCTTCCCCCGCTGCCAGCGGAGGATTAATCCTCCCCTGTTTTCTCTGGGATGATGTGAACCCCTTTTTCGGCTGGCGTGCCAAAGCAGTTGGCACAATTAGCTAGTGAACTTCAAGGTAAATTGGAGGTCAAGCTCAGATTTGAAGGTGGTGGTGGGTGCAAGCGTGACCCAGGGAGCCATGTGATGTGGGCGACATCCTGGAAAAGCAGGTGATCTCCCCGTCCTCTCCTTTCCCTGGGCCTGGGATTAGGAGAGATTTTACAGCTGGGTGGCCGGCTTCATGTTGAGATTTGGTTTGCAATGCCTCAGCCCCCTGGCCCCTTTTCAGGAAGGACCTTTTAAGTAATTTATGGCCATTTTGCATGTTATCAGGGCAGTTCATGCTTGCCAGGGACCTGTTCCTGGAAGGGATCACCCCTGTGCATCTGTAGGGACTTTCCACCTTGAGAACAGGCAGAGAAACACCCAGTGTGGAAACTGGGACTCATGGAAGAGGATCGCAAAGCCCAGCACTTTGGAGAGGGTTGTCTCATGCTTGTGCATTTGCCTGGGAGCTGGGTGTACTTTCTTACCCTGCAAAAGGCTTCTCGTGCAGCCTCAGGCAGGTCCTTGCACCTTGAAGCTCGGTTCCTCCCATGCAATGCAGAGAGCAACCCTTTCCACCAGCTGCCTGTGATCAAGGATGCTCGGGTGCCAAGGGGAGAAGGCCAGAGACCCACTGGGGACCAACAGATCCGCTCCACAAAGGACCCGACTCCAGCTCTCAGCAGCCACAAGCTGCAGCAGGAAAGCGAAGTGCTCCTGCTGAGCTGAAATGGAAGTTGTAAGCGGGACCTGGGCGCTGCCCAAAAACCAGGGGACTCCCTCCTCCCCCTGCCCCAGTGCAAACAGCAGATTAACAATTTATTTGACGTGTTGCGGCTGGTTAGTTTCTTCGCCCGCTCCCCTGATCAGAGGGAATAAATGTTGCAGTGTGCAATAATGTTCATTTCAGGTGAGGGTAAATATAGAAAGGAAAACCTGCTGAGAGCAAGCCATTTATTTCTGCGTTTGGAAGCCTCTGCTCATAAACAGTCAGTCATACCTATTTGGAAAATCCCAGCGTGGTTTTCTTGGCCATCCTAGAAGAACATTTACTTTCCTGTAGGTTAAGAAGTTCGTTTTAAATTAAAAAAAATAATAATGGCATCTCACTTCCAGCTGCCCTTGGGTGTTTAGGGCTTGTTGACACACTAAGGCCGCTGTGTTCTCATGCGAAACTGGTCTGGTGCAGGATCACGGAGGAGATCCTGCAGGGCATTC
Source organism: Elanus axillaris (assembly GCA_026212715.1). Taxonomy (NCBI): domain Eukaryota; kingdom Metazoa; phylum Chordata; class Aves; order Accipitriformes; family Accipitridae; genus Elanus; species Elanus axillaris. The sequence goes on from JANZLQ010000055.1 coordinate 4,896,411, forward strand.
CCGGCTGGTGGTGCTGAGGGAACCTTGTTCTTTGGGTTCCCCTTGTTCCTCTGCTTGTGCTGGGCTTGGGATTTTGTCCGACCTTTTAGCCATGTGCAAGGTTAAAACACCCAGCTTTTGGGGGTGCCGGTGGTCAAGGATGTAGGGAGGCATTTGGGGGGATCTCGAGAGCCCTGTGGCTTGGGAGCCATACTCAAGAGGCTGGGGCAGAGGGATGAACACACTGCACTGAGCTCACGCTGGACGAGAAAACCTCCAAGGGTTTTTGGGACAGCGTGCCAAAGACAGCAGGACAGTGCAGACTGCAGGAGCATCCATCAAACAAGCCAACAGCCAGGGTAAGCCCATGCCCTGCTGCTGCTGCAGCATAGGAGAGATGCCCCAAAACAGCGTCGTAGGAGGGGGCTGAGGAAGGTGGGGAACCCCCATCTCGGCCAGGCTCTGTGTCCCTCCTCTATCCCAAAAGTGGCACCAAGGAACTGTGACGGAGAGAGCAATGCAGCCAGCTAGAATTGGACAGCTGCCCTGCCTTGGTTCTCCGTGGCTGGCACCGGCCGAGCAAGAGCCAGCTCCCAGCTCTGAAGTTTTCTGCAGTCAATAAGGGTCTCTCCGTGTTTTCCGACAGGCTTTGGATTTGGCTCAGGTTTGCCTTGGTTTCCGAAGGCAAGAGGCAGTTAAGTCTCTTGGAAGAATGAATTAATTAGCAAATGCCTTTGGTCAGGTCAGTGCCCTTGAGTAGTGTGCTTCATGCTTTAAAGCAATGCCTCTGCACCCAGGTAAGCCGCTCCGAAAGGCTTATATTACCCTTAGTATTTTAAGAACTATACATACATCATCCCGGAGGAAATCTTTTTTTTAAAAAAAAAAAAAAAGGGAGAAAAGCCTCCCCAAAAACACAGTGTTGACTCTAATGGTGGCATTCGTGTAAGCAACAAAATATTGACGCAGTTGGCTGGGGTCTGGCTGGGGCTTCTGGAAATAAACTGCTGCCTTGTTAAATTGTAGATGGAAATGCAAGTGGGAAAATGACTGACATCTTGCACAAGGCGAGCAAATAAAATCGCTGCTTTACTACAGTGTGAAAAAACTCAGGAATTAATAGGTCTCCTTCTGCTTGGGGGTGTTGGATTTATCCCCAAGTAAGATTCATAAACTATTTTAAGGAGAGAAGTGCTACTTTTAAACACACGTCTGGGTCCTGGAGTTAAAGTGGTGTCACTGGTGCCGAGTTAACCCTTGCCTTCTTGCGGCATGCCGGCCCCAGGATCAATGGGAGGCAGAGCAGGCAGCCCTGTTCTTGGCAGATAGCGCTCTCACCGAATATATAGACATATCAACACCTGATAAATGCTATGAGTTTATTTTTGAAGGGTATTAAGTATGGTGTGTTCCAATAGCTTATGTCAGAAATGTGTTTCAGGCCTCAACTTCATCTCTGAGCTTGATTTTACCTGTGTGGGACATAAAGTGTATTTAAAATAAAACACCTGCTCCAAAGCTATGCCTGGGATGTACTTGAAGCAGATGTACAGAGCATTGCTGATTCCATCTGGGGTGTGATCCAGCATACCCCAAATGACTTCTTTTGACTTCAGTAGCTGTAAGAGCTATTATCAGGGTATCTTCTATGGGAAATACGATAAAAAGAGCTTTAAAGAGTGATATATCACTTTCCTTTCTACCCAAAGCCCTTTCCTTCTCCACCCACATCCTGACAAACTGCCAGTTGACATACACATGCTCGTGGAAAAGCAGGATGAGATAAAAGCCGCACGATGCATGCAGCAAGTCTGCCGGCAGCGCAGGGTCCAACTCACCAGCAGCAATGACACCCATGTAATTATACATGCTCCAGTACGATTTCTCAGTAATTATTCTGGAATAAAAACCTGCCTATTTCTGTAAGAGCTTATGTCACTTGGAAAGCTGTTACAAATTCAACTGGAAAAAGGGACCCTTATTCTGGGATAAATGTGGTTAGTGGTTAGCTGGGAACGGGGCTATTCCTGGCGCTGCCATCGACCTTCCCGGTGACGCTGGGTAAGTCACCTCACCTCAGTGTGTGTCACCTTCTCCTGCTGCAAACTGGGAATTACAAACAAGGGTTTTCTCCACACACAGTGTTTTGGGAAGCTCTGTGACACTGGAAAAAAGGTGTCACAGAGTGACAGGCAGTCATTTAGTGGGACTCGGTGCTTTTTTACCCACCTTGGAGGCATCTTGATAAAATTGTAGGTTGGGGAAATGAGGGATGTAGCCGGGAGCTGGCGAAGGGGACTGGCTGAGTTGCTCGAGCCTGGGCCGTTGGCGTATTACTGGGAATACGGTGTTTTCCTCTGTGTTTTTAAAAATAGTCTATTCTGTTCCAAGTTGTAGACCACACCCCTCGCTAGGGCATCAAAATGTTGTGGCTGCTGTTTTCTTGAGCCAGCTCCTTCCAGCATGCAGTGCTGGGGTACAGTACCAGCATCTATCACCCCGACTGCTGGGTGCTCTGGATGCAGCAAAGAGGTCAGGCCCTGCCCTGGACTTGCAATGTTGTGCCTCTGGTCCTTGTGGACCAAAGGGGAAGGGAAATCTCCTGATTTGCAGCATTGTGTCCTCTTCTTCCTCCAGTATCCTTCCCTGATTCAATAGCTTCTTCTGCAAGCCCTAAGGTCCTTTACAGGAGTTTTGCTTCTGCCTATTACTTCTCAGCAGCTTCTTTCGCAGTATCAGAAACCTCTTTTGGCTCCAACATCATGCAAATATGCATGGTCATTGCTGAAGATGTGACTCATTCGTAGCATATGGCATTAAATTCATGCTAGAGATGGTGACGTCTAGTTTCAAAGGTTTTTTTTCCCTTGCACAGATAGTGCAGAGTGGCTCATGAGCCAGAATTTGTCCACTTTGACAAAGTGGGCGCTGCCCATGGAGCAGATGGACCAATGTGCTGATGCCAAGAGGTGAAGGGAGAGACTGCCCTGGTGCGTTCCCGCGACCTCCATCCCTGTGTGAGCACCAGAGTGGGACTCACTGCCGCTCCAAATTGGGCTTGAGCCAAGGAGGCAGAGGGGAAAAAGCTTTTTACAGCCCATTAGTGCTCCCTAGAGCCGTTCAGCCCTTCTCATAATGAAAGTGGTGGAAGTGACAAAAACATTACGGCTGGTCTGCAGAAGATGCTGGTCTGCAGAAGATGCCAGCCCGCCTCCCAGCTCCATGTCCCTTCCTAGTGGCTTTGCTGGAGCCGCTGACCCTCCCGGCAGCCCCGGCTGCTGGAATTCCCTCTGGGAATGCAATAACAAGCTGGTGAGGGCTGGTCCCCCGTCTGTCCGGAGCTCTCCCGGCAAAATGTACATGGGAGAGTTCCAAGTGCAAATGCGTGTGTGCTAATGGGAAATGAATTGCCTCTTGCCCTGAAGCCTTGCAGCTTGAGGAAAACAACGCAGGGTCTAGGAATGACCTCATATCGCCTCCCAGGGAATGTTTTGCCAGATGAAGGGGGGAGAGGCAGCATCAAGACAGCACAATGTATGTATCTCTCTCCCTGTGTAAACATCCCTGTAGCTGCAGAAACCTCTTAAAACCCAGAATGAGAGGAGAACAGCTGCTTTGATCTGTGGATGTGGTTGTTATTTTCTAAGTGCGGATCCGTTCTTTTTTTAATTTTGCTTCAAATTAAAAAAATGCCTGTTGTGATCTTTTGCTTTTATTTCTTGGCTAGGGACTGGAGCAGGGTGCAGTAAATTTTCATTACTCCCCATGTAACCGTTTCAGCATGGTTGACAATTCCTTGCCGGCTCTTCAGCGCCGCAGCACAATGGACCGAATCTTCTGGCCCTACATGAAGCCAAAGCAAATGGATTTTGCCCAGAAGTGCACAACGGGGAGTGGAGGCAGTGGGGAAGAGAGTCCTGCCACCTCCTTCCCTGCCTGAAACACACACACACACACACACACACATGCGCGTGCACACATGGCTCAGGCCGGCAGAGTTGTCCCAAAGCCTTTGAAGGACTCCAGAGAGAGCTCCCGGGGACGATCCATGCCAGCCCCGCACCGCAGCAGCAGGAGCTGGTAAGGAGCCATCGAAGCCAAAGAGCGGGGCTGTCTTGCGGGCGATTTAAGTGTGATTCATGGCCCTGCCTCCAGACTCCCTGTGTGATCTCGGGAATCTCCATCTGCTTGACTTTCCCATCTGCGTGCCGGGCAGGGGGATGGCCTTGCGCTTGGAGGGACACAGCGGCATGTGCAGCCCTGGGACCTCCATTGGCCCTTCTTCTGCTCAACCAGGTGGCATGCTTTTGGAAGAAAGCAAGATTATATGTATTTTTAGGGAGTTTCTGAACATCAGCAGCTCACCCCAAACCTGCTGCTGTCATGGTGCTTTGCAACCCCATTGGAGGAGCAAGACATGGGGCTCAGCCCCTTTGCTCCCCATGGCATGAGCGATGCTGCTGTCAGCCGAGGACTTGCCTTCAAATGCAAGATCTACCGCCCTAGTGCAAGTCACTGGTTTAATTGGGAGCCCTTGGCCAGAGACCCATGCTTGCCAAGGCAGTCCAGGTGCAAGCGAGGAGTTTGCTCATCCCCCCATGCCGTCACGTGGCTGCCCGGTGTTTTGGGTTTTGGCATTTTGATTACATATGATACTGTGTATTTAAGACTGGTTTATGGGTGTTTATACTAATGTGTAAACCTGTAATTTAGAAGCTCAGTTATAAATCAACATTGCTGAAGGTCTTGTCCCTCGTGCCTTGAGATCAGTCTCCAGATTTAGAAGACAGGTTAGAGGAGAAAAAAAAAAAAGGACTGTTTAGTTTTCCTGTGGTTATGATGATAAAGTATCACGGGAAGGGATGTGAGCATGTCCTGCTCCGAGGTGTGGTGGCTGGGCACAGGGATCTGCCAGTGTAAGTGAGTGGAGAGTTTCCATTTTGGCTCTGCTCTTATGACAGCCATAAGTGAGACTTGTGTTTACATGGCAAATCCCAGCCTGGAATTAAGAGTGATGCCACAGTTGCCGAGCCAATGTTCACGGGAAGGTGGTGGCATCCCACTAGCGATGCTCTCGGCTTGTGCCAGGACACGGGCTGCAAGGACCAAAGCCCCTTCCCACTCAGCACCGCATGTGAGGAGGAGCAGCCTTCTTCCCCAGGAGCTCCTGGCACAGACTGGGGCTGGCAGGAGAGCCAGAAGCCTCCTCCAGTGGCAGTGCCAAGCGGCATAGCACATTCCCACTGATGGGTTGTGGTCCTCTCCCGATACATCCTAATGATGACACCTCTGCATTTATGTTTTTATATATAAAATTCTTTTACAGCTTTAGTAATCATTTCTGCACCTTTGCCCCTTCCCAGGCTGCCCTGGAGCCTGGCTGGGCCAGGGATGGTTTTGCATTACTGGTTTGAGTCAATATAGCTTAGCGAGCTGTGCTGTGAGTTGTTGAGGCTGGTCATGTCGGTGCAAGTGCTCTTGTGCTGGATTTCTTATCCAATTGGGCTATGGCAGAGCCAGCTGTCCCTGTTGAGAAACTCCTTTTAGCTATGGTGGCTGGAAGCTGCCCCATGCATCTATCATTCAGCCGATGCTGGTCTCCTGCTTCCCTGGAAGGTGTCAGTTCCCACATGGGTTTAGGTCCCCGACGTGACTCTTTGCCTGGGGGACTTGCTGGCAGCAAGTGGAGCTACGGGGGTGCAGGACAGCTCTGCAGGGCCAGGAGGGAGGGCCTTGCCCTTGGCCTCTGCCTTTGGAAAGACCCAGTGTGTGGATGAGCTCCTGGTTTCCACACATGCTGCTCTCCTGGACCAGCCACGCTACATCTGTCCTGTCTAAAGCAGACCTGCTCTTGCGAACTCCTCCATCAGGAGAGGTCCCTGTCCCATGAAGGCAGCCCAAGGGATATGTGTTTTTGTAGGGAAAGCATGACTAGACCCACGGACTCCTCACATCTTCCTGTCCAGCTGCGGTCCCTCCCCTCTTCTCTGCAGCGAGATGGCAGCGGGTGCCTTGGCTTAGGTGGACATCACCTCCAGCCCCCTTTATTGTATATTTAGGGGTTAATAGGACAAAGGGGAATATGAGAGGCTGCAGGGGCAGCATGGTGGGCTGGGAGGACCCCGTGGGCAGGACGACCCTGTGGGCAGCATTGAGGCTGTGGGACCTCATGTCTCCAGACAGGTGGGATGACTGCACATCTTCCTCCCGGCCCCGATCCTGGCTCCCAGCCTTATCTCCCTCTGCAATTTCCTGGCTGGCAATGCCTCTCCTGACTTAGAGAACAGAAGCAGCCTGGAAGAGAGATGGTGCCAGCAGCTCCCAGTGCAGGGACAGTCACAGGGTGTAGCAGTCCCCCTGCACCCCTGGGATGCCGGCTGTATTGGGCCAGGCTGCAAGAGGCTCCTGCAAGCAAACAAAAAAACCCTGAATATTTCAGAAAGGTCTTTTTTCCACCCCCTCCACCCTTATTTCTTGTCCCCCCTCCCCACCTCTCCCTTGCAAACAGCAGAGTTGCTCTCCAGTACCACTTTCCATGGGCCCAGCACCCCAAGACGCTCCTGCAGCTGCTGAGCCCAGCCAGGTCGTGCCATCTGCAAACTCTTTTTTTTTTTTTCTTAGCTATATATATATATATATATATATTTACTTCCCCTTTTCTTTTCCACCCATTGCCTTTTCCCATGCCATATGCCTCCCCCTGCTCTCCCCCTCCCCTTGCCACCACCCCAAGCCCTCGGCTGGCCGAGGGGCTGTGAGGTGCGGGGTGGGTCTG
>JANZLQ010000055.1:4903264-4947508 GCA_026212715.1 Elanus axillaris
TGGGTCTGGGGGTTGCGGGGGGCTTTGCATTGATGCATTGATCGCCTATGGTCTCCGCCTGACCTCCCTGCTCCCAGGGAAGCAGTCTCCATGGCTACTGGCCCTTCTCTTCCAGCGCAGACTGTAAATTCCTGCAGGCAAAGCCCAGCCTTGGGGGTGCGAGGGGGGGAGCCGGGAAGGAGTAACCAAAGCCAAATAGAAAGAAAGAAAGGCTGGGAGAAAAAGGGCGTTGCTTGGATGGGGCTCTCCTTTCCACTCCCCTTTCTCAGGTCCCCAGCACCAGGGCAAGGCGCCTGCTTCCCCCCTCCAGCGCTGCTGCTCCTGCTGCTGCTGCTCTCTTGCAAAACTGGAATTGGCTGGGATTATTTAACGGGAAAAAAAAAAAAAAAAAGAAAAAAAAAAGAGAAGGGATCAGAGCGGCCGCCAGAGAGAGGGCGATAGAGTCCACTTTCCTCCAACTGCCCTGGGTCTCCTTCTCTCACTCTCTCCTCTTTAGCAACACCAAGAGCCCCAAACTGAACCCAGAGCAGCTTTTTCCATCAGTTCAGTTCCCTTCCTTCCCTCTGTCTCACACACGGCAAGAAGAGAGCCCCTTCCTTCTCTTGATTTCCCTTCGCATGCTCAGCCTCTTGTTTCCTCTAAAGCACTAGAAATCCCCCCTTCTTGCCCCCACTCCTCCATGCAGACTGGGATTGCAATGGGAGCTTTGCAGATTGCTGGATTTTCCATCCTTTTCTTTCTCCTCCACTCTGGAAACACGCTGGCAAATAAAGCCAGTCAAGGTAAGAGAAATCTTCCCAGCTTGAAGGTTTGCTGTTTGATGTGTGTATTAGGTAGCCGGACCTCCTCTTTAGATCTGGGATTTTATATGCAGGCTGAATAAATTAGCAGCAATAACAAAAAGTAGTGGAGGGGATTTTAAATGTTGCTTGCAGATATTCTTGCCTGCTGCCTTTGATTGGGGTTGGGTTTTTGTAAACTCTATAGTGAGTTGCATTTCTTAGACTTTTATTATTTTTGGTTCAGACTCTTTACCTCAAGACAGGGGGTGCAGAGGTAGAAAAAGAGGGGGTGCAAGCAAGTCTGCACCCATCACAGGGAAAATGTTGCTGTTTGGAGGGGCTTGGGGGGCTTTTCTGGTTTTGGGGTTGCAGTGTCTGTGAGATGGGGATAACACAGCAGTACGGGCAAGGAGGGCTTGTTGCGGGCTGAGTTGGAGAGAAGGGACAGCGGAGCGGGTATCTGTAATGCTGGGAGGCTGCATCTGCGTTTGTGTGTTTTACATAGGCGGGGGTTGAATCTCAAAGGTTGTGCTATAGGGGTGTGGGCTGCACAAAACTTCGGGTAGCTGAACACAGCAAAGCCTGAAAAATCCTAGAGCTCTTTCCCTATCTCTAGAAAAGAGAGGCATGTCCCGTCGTTATCAACTTCAGGCTTTTCTGTTTCACCACTCCCGTATTGAGCCAGGGGTTCTCCTTCACAAGCATACACATGTAGCTTTATGTATGGTCTATCTATACCTTAGGTTTTCTATAGCACCTCTATATTTAGCTTGGATTTTTCTCTACACACACGCGCAGGAGTGCGCGCGCACACACAAACACACACAGCCCTATGTGCATGATCCTGTTGGCTGTCTCAAAGGGGTTTTTTCTCCTTAATTCACCACTATCTATACAATCTGTTGGGTTTTCTCTTTTTTTTCCATAACGCTTAACAGTATGTAAGATTTATCAAAACCAGCTTTGGCTCTTGCTATTGTAGTAGCTGCGTGTTTATGCGTACGGTGAGATTAAATAGAGTGTGAATGAAATATAGGAGCACAGGATATAATTAAAGATCTCTTGTAGGCATTAGTAATAGGCATATTTCAGCCACGCACATGGTCTCCCCAAGCCCTGTCACCGACAAAGTTAGAAGGAATTTCAAGGCTATTGTCTTATCTGGCTTAAAGTGTTTTTAAAACAATAGGCGACTTTTCAGGAGGGCAGTCTGGGCAAGCAGGGGGGAGATTTTCCAGGGCAAAGGTTTAGTAACAAGGCATCCAGCTTCACGTAAAGCTTTATGATTTAGGCTTAGAAAGGAATGCTTAGGTTTTTATCCCCCCTCAAATTATCTTGAGTGTATGCATTGCTTTCATTTCTTATCATAATATTTATTTATTAAGGCCTTTTGGTTTCCAGTTCCATTTAAGCCTGAGCCAGAATTGCATTAAAATAGCAAAGTAAAATTCCATCGTGCAGAGACTTGACAGATCCCTTCGGGGAAGTAGAGGGGTGGAGTGGGGGTGGAGAGAGGTGAGCTCAATCCTGCGCCGGGGTAAATCGCCCGCCGTACACCCGAGATGGAGCTGCCCGGCGAAAGCACCGAGCAGACCCAGGGGGTCCAGCGCTCTGCAGCCGGGGGGTTTGCTGTGGAGAGTTAATCCCCCAAGCCGCTGCTGGGGTGTTCTGCGGGCCGGGGAGGGGGAGGCAGCCGTGGAGGGGTGAAGGATCATGCCCGTGGGGATGCGAGGGCTCTGGGCAGGGGTGGACATGGTCCTTTTTGGATGAGGCTGAACTTGCGGACCCGGCATCACTGACGGCAGATAAAACTCGTGCTTTTCCTAGGAACTCATTATCGCCCATTTTTTCTGCATGCACAATCGTCGTTGAGTCCTTCGACGCCGACCTGTGCACCTGCAGCATGTTTTAGTAGGATACTTCTGAAAAGCATCAGGCATCCCCTGCATCTGCGGGGTGATGGCCCAAGGACGGGGTACACATCACCTCTCCGCCCTCACCAAAGCCTTTGCCCTTTCAGGGGACAACCACCCTTGCTCGGTGACTGTCATGGGCTGGGGACGGCTCCTTTTCCATCGGATGGGCTTGTTTTGCTATGATAACATCGCACCATGGGTAGGGCTTGCTGGGTCATTTCTCCCGCTGAATTACCCCGGAAAGTTTAGTCTGTAGGGAAGGAAGGATTTACAGAGCTGTCCGCCGGACCTGGAGGGTGTCTGCCAGAGGACCTGGCTGTCTGCAGGGTTTATTGGGTCAGTTTAGGCTAGGAAAGCTTTCAAGAGGAGAACTGACAATATAAATCCAAATAAACCTGGGGAGGGTCCCGACATGCACTCAGCTGGGATGAAGTCTCCTCCCGGTCCCCATGCCAAGCTGCCCAAACATCCCCGAGCTGCTGCCATACCCACAGCTCCCCTGTTGTTTGGACAGGTAATGCCACCCCCAGTCCCATCCTGTCATCCATCACCTCATCTCACAGCCTGCCAGGCAGAAGGGCCTGTCCTGAGCTCCCACTCTCAGCGGAGCAGTGCCCTTGCTGTCTGCCGGCGTCGGTCTTTCCCTGTGCCCTGGGGAGGATGGAGCCCAGGGGCTGGCAGATTTGCACCCTCCTCTTGTACCAGGCAGTGCCCAGATCCAACCTTGCCACGTTCCTCTGGCAGCACCCCTATAATGGGAGCCGTGTCATAGGATTCACCACTTTTTCCTGGATTCACCACTTTTTCCTGCAACTGAATTCCATGTCCCCTCGGATGGTGCCGGGGAAACGGGGCTAGGAGGGAGATGCAGCATCTCCCTGGGGGACCACAGCACCCCAGTTTGCAGCACCTGGCACTCCCATAGCCCTGGCCACCTACCCAGTGTGGGGTCCTGAGTGGGCCTATGGCCCCAGCCCAGCTCAGTGGTCACCTGTGAGTAAAACCAGCCTTTTTGGCCAGTGCCATGTGTCCACCCAGGGATGGAGCTGCATCCCATGTGAGGGGCTGGGTTTGATGGGGATGCACCTGCAGAGCCTATGCTGCCAGGGATTATTTTTTTATTTTTTTATAATTTTTTTTAAGAGTCTAAAATTTTCCAATTGCAGCGTGGAGATGCTGTTTGATTCTCCTCCCATCTCCGCCAAACCTCCTCCCCCTTGGCCTCCGCTTTCCTCCCTCTTATGCATTCACAGTGTGCGACTGTTGTGCCTGTCCCCTCCACCCCTCTGAAATATGAAATGTAAAACTGTAAACATTTCAACATACAGCAGTTCAAAGGAGATCTTTGACTGAGGGCGTCTAACATGCCTGTACTGAGATTAAAAAGGGGAGGGGGGGGTAGGAAGGAGGGAAGAAGAGTTTTTTTGTAACTGCCAACGGGAGTATAAATATTCAGACACCTCGAGTCTTCCAGCATGGAGATGTATTGCTGTCTCCAAACTGCTCAGGAGTTGGGTTTTTTTTTTAAATTTTATTTTTATATAGATTTTTCCTTTGCAGACGGTCACACTGGAGTAATCCATTTAGGAAAAAAATATGCATGAATAATCTTAACCTTCACTTTCAAAATTATAAGTCCCCTGAGAGCCTTTAGGAGAAGCCTGGGATGGCAAATAAAGTTTGCTCTGTCTCGCGGTGCTGGAGGAAGCCTGGCCGGCCACATTTCGGCGAGGCCGTCTTCCCCACTGGAGCTCTTGTGATTGTTGATCCCGAAGCCAAAAACAAACACTTTTTTTTAAGGCAAGGCTTGGTTGGTCTGATAAACCAAAGGAACAACAACAGCAGTGACAATTCCTTGGGGAGATGAACATGCTGTTGGCATGGAGCATCAAACCCTCCTTGGAGAAATCTCGGCCGAATTGAGCCGAAGCAACTGGGGTTGGCACAAGGAGGTGGGATGGGGATGGAGGGAGCGTTTCCAACCCAGGGCATGCCAGATCTGGTGGTGGATCTGGGATCCATCAGGATCACCCAGGCTGGTGCAGGGGATGGGGAGCTCAACCCAGCTCTACCCTTGCAGGAGTGGGAAGTGTTCGTGGGGGGAAAAAAAGCCCCTTTTGGGTGCTGCCAGCTTTAGGGAAGCAAGACCCAGGGCGAGGGGTGCAGAGTGGGGTCTGGGCATGGTGTGATGGGTTCATCAGGTTGGGAACACCCCCAGGTCTATGCTGCAACTTGTGGTTCTTCATCCTTCATCTGTGCCCCATCATTCCGCAGGGCCAAGCACTGTGGCTGCAGCTACTGGGTCTCACCTGCTTTTGGGAGAGCTGGGTGGCTGTATGGGGCATTGAGCTCCTGCAGTGGGATGCAGGGATGCAGACATTCCCTCTGACCTGATCCGAGAGTGGGTACCCACTGGCACAGCATCCCTGGCACAGCATCCCCGGCACGGCAACAAGCCATCACCGAGCACCTGAGTTAGGATCATGAGCTCGGATGATGCATCTTTGGCCAATTTGGAAAAAGCCAGCCTGCAGAGCACCTTCTGCCCCTTTCACCAGCCCCTGGCCCCCATCCCCTCCCAGCGGGATGTCACCACCCGCGGCCATGCCCTGTGCCCATCCCGCCACGACGCAGCATGAGTTGCCCTCGCAAGCTCCCCGGGTGAACAAATGATTAATAAACTGCACCACAGTGTCTGAGGTGGTTATTAATACCCTGGTAAAAAGAGCTACTGAAGTTATAAAGCTTTAATTTGGCATTAAGGCAGAGTGGAAACTCCATGTGCCTGCCAACAGCTACACACACATCCCTATACAGACAGGCTGTTAATATATATGCCTATATAAAAATAAAGAATAAAATTAATTTGAAAGAAAAAGCTGAAGCGCTTGCAGAATAGAGAAAAAGGATGATGGTTTTGTTTGTTTAGGAGTTTTCTGGTGGGTTTTTGCTGCCCTGTCCCAGCCCCCTCCTCAAATTTATTGGGACCTTCCGCCTATGGATAAAACCATCTTTTATCATCCATTGTGTTTTTTTAAAACAAAACAAGGAAGTGAGGAAAGAGCCTCAATCCAGGCTCTAAAAATATACAAGCTGTTGCTTTATTCCCCCACTCACTGTCGCGTATTGCCGGCGGCATGATGCCACAGGGCAGGGTGCAAGCATGGGACCTGGGTGCCTGTGGGCTCCACCACCGCCTCCCCCGCCAGCCTCGGTCAAAGCCCTTCACCTCCCTGGTGGGTGCATGCCGGTCCCGGGGGGTTGGCGGTCCCCCCACTTTTGGCACGCTTGAAATGGCAGTGGCGTTGAAACTGTCTGCCTCCGCTGCCTTTGAAATGGAGAATAAAGCTGCAGCTGGAGCGGAACGAGGCCCAACAGCCAGCGCTGGAAAATCCCACCCACAACGGAATAAAAAACATCGCCCAAGGCACGGGGTGAGTGCCGCAGCCTCCTGCCCTTTGCCGCAAACCCCCCGGCATGGCGTGGCGACGATGCCGAGGATGCTCTTGCCCTCTGACAAGCCCTAATTAGCCCCAAAGTGTGGTGGGATGGGGAGGTGTGGCTGGGCAGGGAGCAGGGGCCACCAGACGTGGGCAAGACCTCGGGTCCCCAACGGGACTTGGCATCTTCATCAAAATTAAATTCTCTGCCTGATGCAAAATCCCCTGGTTCTGAGGATTTGGGAGACGATGCACCCATCTGTGCCATCCGGTTTGGGCCCATTTCAAGCAACTTCTGGTGATAAAGGGCATCTCTGATTATTTTTGCAGGTCTGCAGGGGGTTCTGACTGGCAAACCCCCCAAAAAACCCACCTGGATTTGGGACCTGGAATTCAAAAGGTTCCCTCCAAGCAGGGGGACGAGCAGGGTGCACTCCAGCAAGGATTTTGCAAGAGCAAATAGGGATGGGAACATCAATAAGGGTTTGGTTTTTTTTTAAATCTTCTCTTTGCTTGACTTGAAAATTAAATCCCTCGCACCTTGGTGGCGGCTTGGAGCACCTGCAGCAAGGCCACAGGCATGTTTTTGGATGGAGAAAATTCTCATTGCAGGAAAAGCTGGCTGTCCCAACAGCAAACCTTCCCTTTCATGGTAAAATGCCACTTGCGTTGACAAAAAAGCAGAAGTTTAGTTTTTCAGAGGATTTTTTTTTAATTCACTACATCATTTCTGAAGGATACTTCTTAGGAGCCAAAATTTCAGTATTCTGAAATTAGGAACTTTGCCAATCTTGGGATAGCTCCTGGAGTGCCGAGGAGGGTATTTATTCACTCTTCCCACACACACACACACATTTTTTTCCCATTTTTTTCCCCTTTTTTTTATAATCCTGTAACCTTTCAGAATGTCTCCAGCTTTGGAAAAATTACAGAGTGGCAAATTTATAATGTTTTCTTTTGTACTTTTGCTGCTGTGTAATCTTTCCAAAGTTAGAGAAGTTTTGAAGTTACAGAATGGAAAAAAAAAGATAGAAAAAAAAAAGTATACATGTGCGAGTGGAAAAGGCACAGCATTGTGTTCAGTGCCGCACAGACGTTGTTCATTGTCTTGAGTTTGAGGGCGCAGGAGGAAAAAGAAATAGAAAATAAAACCTCCCAAAAAGTGAGATTTCTGGCAAAAGGCTGGGAAAATGTCAATGATGTGATGTCTGATGGAAGCTTCACATTTTGGTTATTTTTAGGGGAAGGAGATAGGGGCTGATGGATGGCTTGTACTGTTTGGGTGCTGGTTCCCACCTGTACATCAGAGTGGGTGCCCGGGGTGCTGGGACCCGGCAACTCTCACCTTCAGACCATCGACTCGAAGCGTTGAGATGTGATTTATAGCTTGGAAGGGGAAGAGCTGAGTGAGGGCTCCGAATCCTAAGATTTGCAAATTCAGTAGATCTTTGGTTCAGCACTGGCTTTGTTGCTGTTGAGTCCCTGTGCCCACCGCTGCCTGCGAAGCAGCAAGTGCTCAACATCCCCCATGTGTACCCCAGCTCCGGTGCCGTATCCCTCCCACCATCCACCCGAGAGCCCTGGTGAGGGATGCTGGAGCCGGAGGCAAAGTCACTGTGATGGCCAAACGGCGCTTGCCAGCAAATGGAGGCACTTCCTCCTCTGCTGAAAGGCTCCTTAAGCCTGAAAACATGGCTGGGAAGGAGTGAGCTCTGCACTCCTGTGGATTTTGTGGTGTTTTTTTCCACCGGTGATTATTTGCACACGCTTTTCGGTTTGTAAGATGAGGCCTTTCTTTACAGGTGGGTCAGGGGTGCGGTGGGGCGGCCGTGCCCCAGGGTGGGGATGAGGTTTGCAGCCACATGTGAAGTTTGGCTGGGGAGGAACCGAACCTGAGCCATGCTCAGCATCCCGAAGGGACACCGGCCCCCCTGAGCCACCCGTGGGACACCTGGCACGGGGCAGGCTGCAAGCCTCTCCCCGGGGATGCCATCGGGTGCTGGGTTGGTTGCGGCACGGCGGCACTGTGGCCAGTGCCGTGGGTGCCGGAGGCGACTGTGCTGGCCAGGAGCGGGGTGCAGGTCTCCCGTGCAATCCGTCTATCGTCTCCGCCGTGGTGGGTCAGCCTACAGCCGGTGATTAATGGCCCAAGGGAGGCTGTGGTGGCCGCGGGCCATGGCTAATGTCAAATAACAAATATGAATGCGGGCTGTAAATATTTATACAATGCGCAGGCACGTGCCGCCTCCCTGGTGCAAAGGCAAAGCTCTCCTCCCCCCGGCTGGGTGACTCACATCTCCCGGCAAAAAACCACCGGGGTGGCCGGGAGAGGGCTCAGGCCAGCACTCCTGCGGCCGTGGCCCCTGTCCCGGTGGGGCTGGTGGGGCTGCCTGCCCGCCCGCGGCGTGCAGGGATGTTTTGTGTCTTTGGAGACATTCTGGAGCGCTTCTGTTCTTGAGGTTGCTGAAAAGTAGCTTTTCAAAGGCAGCCTCAGGCTCCTCTTTATGGGGTACAGGGAAGCCAGAGGGACCCTCAGATCCCCCTTCCCTGGTGAGACCCTCCCCATCCCCATGGGAGGCGGTGGAGGTGAATCCCCCCCAGGAGCAGCACCGATGCTCCCCACATGCCCGTGGAATTGGAGCAGGGAGCCCAGGGTGCTCTGGGAGCCCTGCCCATACCTGAGGGGCTGCGGGTGATGCTCAGCCCCCGACTCCCCCTCGGGGGCACCAGCTGCCTTACACCACTGCCAGGCATTGACAGCCAGAGAGGGGGATGCGCCCGCTCTGGGGCACCACATCTCCCTTACTGCCTGCCCAGAGACGGCAGAGAGCAGCCAGGTGAGCAGCCTCTTGCTCACAAACCTCCACCCCATGCAGTCAAGGCTTCTCTGTTTCCCAAATACCATTAAAACCTCTGCTCCTGCAGCCTCCTGCCATGGCAAACCCTTGGGCATCCGCTGCTTGAGGCCATCACTGGTGTCCAGTGCTGTGGACATGGTGTCCTGGGTACCACGGCACTGCATCCTGGATAAGTGGGTTGAGGGGCAAAGGGGGGTTGGGGGATCTGTGGATTTTGGCTGTGTCCCCAAGGAAGCCTTGGTGTTTTTCCCAGTTCTCCCTCTTGCTTCCCGCTCCCAGCTCCCAGGTTTATTTCATGCGGTCCCTGCTAATTTGTGCACATTCCTCAGCGCCTAAGAATAGAAAGCAATGACGATTATTTGGGTGACTGGTTGGCTCAGGAAAGAGCTAATTGGAGACAGAGACTTTCACCTCTGCCTGGGCTGGCTCCAACCCGGACTAGGGGCGCCTGAGCGGTGTTTCCTATCATCAGACACATGAAGAGGTCGGGGAGACTCAGGGTGGCTTCTACGAGAGCGGGGACACAGGTAGTGCTGTTCAGGATTGGACCCAGCGGCTCACTGTGTCCCACAGCAAGCCCATCAGCTGTTGCATCAGGGCTGGGTGCAGCAAAGCCACTAAGGAGCAAAGCAGCAGCATTGCTCCCTCAAGCCTTTCTGCTTCACGGGCTGGTTGAAAAGCCGAAGGGCTGCTTGGTTTCATCGCCTCAAGCAATGGCTCCCGTGGGGAGATGGGGGAGAGCTCCCCCCAGCTCTCCCCATCACTCCCCCCACCTCTCTCCTTGCAGATGTCGACGAGTGCGTGGAGGGCACTGACAACTGCCACATCGATGCCATCTGCCAGAACACCCCCAAGTCCTACAAGTGCATCTGCAAGTCAGGCTACACCGGTGATGGGAAGCACTGCAAAGGTAGGGGCACACTACCACCAGCGGAGCCTCTCCGATGAGTGACAGCCCTGGCAGGTCGAAGGCAGGTGGTAGCTCATAGGCAATGTCCCCTGCTCTTGCAAAAAGGCTGCTTGTTTACCCCAGCACTTTGCAAACCTTTTATGTCCCTTTTCTGCCCTAAACTCCTGGCCTGTGGCACTGCAGTGCACAGGGACAGAGAGGAATGTGGCCGTCCTTGCTGGTAGCGGTGGCAGACGTCGTGCTCCCTCCCCTGCTCTGCAAAGAGCCACGTTTGCAAGGCTGGGGCTGCCCAGGCCCAGGAGGATCACCTGGGGCTTGTTTTAAACAAATCTGGGTCTTTTTTCCTGAAGGATTTCCAACCCAGAGGATGCAGAACTGGGTTAGCAGCTAAAATGAGAGGCTTAAAAATGAGATACAGAAATATAGATTATATAGATATAGATGTAGATATAGATATAGATGTAAATGTAGATATAGATATAGGTATATGCAGCTGAGTGAAAAAAATGGGCTCCTTGGAGGAGCAGCAGCAGGAAAGCAGGAACGGGGCAGGGGAAAAATTCCCGGCTCTGCTCGGAGCGGGTCCAGGCTTGGGATGGGCTGAGTACAAATAGCAGAGGGATTAAAGCGCACTCCAGGCACAGCAAGGCTTTGCCATGGAGGCTGGCTGCCCTGCCCACCACTGTGGGGAAATCCCGTGTGATTCCCAGTGCACAGCGCTGTGCCGAGGCTTTAAGACAGCAGGTTAGCTGGAAGTCTGGGGTCTAGACTGGGGAGGATGGGGATGTTTTTGCAGGGTGTGGAGGGATGCTGTAGGTAAAAACAGAGCTGGGGACCTGCTGGAATAAGCAGAGACAGCAGAGAGCCCAGGGCATAATATCAGCTGGAGATGGGGAGCAGCGCCCGTGCAGCGAGTTGGCCGTCCTCAGCCAGGGCAGCCCCACAGCTCTCCTGCCCTCCTCTCACCACAGACGTTGACGAGTGCGAGCGGGAAGACAATGCGGGCTGCGTCCACGAGTGCGTCAACATCCCCGGCAACTACCGCTGTACCTGCTATGACGGCTTCCGCCTGGCACATGATGGCCACAACTGCTTAGGTAAGGGACGGGCCCCCAGCACACGCTGGGGTGGGATGCTGGTGTGTTGCAGCTGCTCGACAGCTCTGGCACCTTGCGACCAGCCTGCTGGCTTTCTTTACCTGGCACCTCCCGAGCTCTGACCCCTCAGACCCGTGGCAGAGCCAGGGGACCGTGGTGGCACTCCCAGGGCAGCAAGCTGGCTGCACATATGTTGCATGCCATGATGGCTTGCTGGGGACAGGATTGCTCCCCAGTGCATGGGGGTGATGCTGGGGCAGGATGCTGGGACATGCTGGGAGAAAAACTGGTTCCATGGGTCCATCCATAGACTGGGAGACACTGGGGTAAGGCAAGACTGGGAGGGTTGGGTTTGGGGATGCTGGGCATGAGTTGCAGCCTCCCCACGGCTGCATCCTGCTGCAGTGAGCAGCTGGGCTGGCAGCTCTGCTCCGCTGCCGAAGGCAGAACCAGCCGGCGGGGCTCACCCGGGCCCTGCTGCTTACTCCGCTCGTGCTTGAGGTCAGCCCTGCACCTGCCAAAATAGATGAGTTAATAGCAAATATAATGGGGATGGGAACCAGCAAAGGGACTGGGTAAATAATCCCTGGGCCAAGACAAACCCGGTATCTGCCTACGGAGTGGCCGTGCATCCTCCCCGCCACTTCCCACCGCCCCAAACTCCATCCGGCTGTGGCAAAGCCAAAGCTCCCGGCAGACCCCTGGGGCTGGCCAGGCTTCCCGCTCCCCGGCACCCGCTTCCTCCCGCAGCACCCGCGGGTGGGATCGCCGGGGCACGGGGCCGCCCGCCTTCCCTCTGCTTGGAGCTCATGCTATTTTCTAATTAGTGTCTGCAGAGAGGTCATTAATGAGCTCATCACTGGGAGGAGGAGGAGGAGGGGGAAGGGATTATGGACACATACGCTTTGCATTAACCACCATCACCGGGATCTTTGCAGCCTCCTTGGGGAGGGGGGAGATTTACACAGCTGGGAGGAGGTGCGGGCGGGCGGCTCTGCCTTCCTCTCCCGGGGGAGGATGAGCCCGAGGAGAAGAAAGGAAAGCCAGGCTTGGCAAGCCGCAGACGTCATGTGTTTACAGAGTTGGACGGGAGGGGATGGAGGTGGCTGGGGAGCAGCTGGGGGAGAGGGGACCTGGGAGGGCAGCCCTGGCTCCCCCCTTGAGCCCTTTCTCAGCTCATCCCAGTGGGGTGTCTCAGCCATGTTGCTTTGCTGTAGGGATGGTGCAGGTTTTTCCCCCTGGAACCCATTTTACAGATGAGGATGTTGAGACCTTCTGTGTTCCGGCTGGGTTTGCTCAGCAGCCACTCTCAGGGGGCGGCAGGGATGAACCCCGGTGGGTTTTTCCCATGGTCCTTCCCCCCCATCCTGACTGTGCTTTGCCCAGCCTGCAATCATCCCCTCTTAGCCAAAAGAAAGAAGCAGAGCAAAGCAGAGGGTCATGCCCAGGCTTTGCTGGTGCCACGGGCAGTGGCCGAGCCACTGGAGCCCAGCGGCACCCCCATCGCCCACCCCAGGCAACCTTTTGAACCAGGACAGGAATTTGAGCCCCCATCCTGACATGGGCCCTGCTGGCTCCTGCCCATCTCCATTGTATTTAATAAAACAGGTATTAGAGCAGCAGAGTCTCATTTCAGCCATCGGGTTTGAACGGCTGCCTCCTCATTTTTGTGCAGAGCTTGAAGGAGAAGTTGCAAGACGTTAAGCCCTTGTTATAAGCGGGGGGGATTTGAGGGGAGTTATTGGCATCTGCAGGACATAGCTTGGCTGGGATGCGCCTTGGAGGAAGCTGGAAGTCTCCTGCCATCACAGAGGACGTCCCTTTTGTGTCTGGCTGCAGCCCAGCTGTCAGCTGTAGCCCGCCCCATGGGCACCCCGGTGCGAGATGATGTTTTCAACACCTCCTTTCCAAGGTAGCTGGTTTGTGGAGTGCTGCTGGGCTCTGCTCCTGCAGCAGTTTCCAGTTGGAGCTGTAGCACCTGCTTTGATTTCTGAGCATCCCCCGGGGCTGCAGCATCCCCCGGGGCTTGCCCGGAGCTGGGGCATGGTGCAAGGCACCCATGCTGCTCAGGCATCCATCCGTCCATCCATCTCTTTGCCCAAAAGCAGGGCTTTTCAGTGCGTGCCATGCCGCTCTGGGAGGAGGGCAGTGCTGGGGGGGGGGCAGGGCTGGGAGCCCCCCTGGCACGTGCCGTCATGGAGACGCTATTCCAGTGTCTCTGGTGGCCGATGCTGGCAGGGCTCAGCTTTCCCCTCGGCCGCTGGCTCTGCAACGCTCGAGTTCACGGGAGGTTTTCTTTGGCACAGGGCCCCTCGCTCCCCAGCCCGACGCCATCACCCAGCCCCGGGACTGCGGGCGGAGGGGGCAGGGGTGACCACGGTGGAGGTTTGCCTCTCTGCCCAAGCCCGGCATCCCAGTTGCTCTGGCGCTTTGGGACACCAGTGGGTTCAGCTTGGACCCCTGTCCCCAAAAACCCTCTGGAGAGAGCAACGGGCTTCTTGTTAAATGAGGGGTTTGCAGGGATGAACAGGAGCAGCCCAGGGTGAGGGCATTGCCCCTGCCATGGGTGTACATCTCAAGCCGCTTCCAGCCTTGTTTTGTTAAACCAAAACAAGGCACAAGGGCAGCAGAGCTGCCGGGGATTTGAGTCTCCTTACAAGTAATTATCCCCACTCTGGGCTAAGGTTTCCCAGCTTCCCCTAATGAAGTGCAGGCATCCCCAGCTGGCGACGGGCTTGCAGAGGCTGGGAGCGGGGGGCGGCTGTAACTGGCATCCCTGGTGCTTTGGGGAAAGGGGTCACAGCTTGCTTGGGGGTCCCAGGACAAGGAAAATCCCTTTCTCTGCGGTTTGGTGTTCCCATCTGTACAATGAGACCTTTTTTGCCCATCAGCCAGAGAAGCTATATGGCCTCTGCACCCCAGCCCCTTTTGCCTTCAACCCCTGCAGCACTAAAGCATCCCTATTTCTTCTAGCTGAGGGATCACGAATATAAAGCAGAACTGATTTGCTGTGTAGCAAATCTGTCACACCCGGTTCCCCATCCCCTTGGCGTGCCACTGTGCCATGCTCATCCCCTGCCACCTTTGCTTTGCAGACCTGGACGAGTGCTCAGAGGGCAACGGCGGCTGCCAGCAGACCTGCGTCAACATGATGGGCAGCTACGAGTGCTTCTGCCGGGAGGGCTTCTTCCTCAGTGACAACCAGCACACCTGCATCCAGCGCCCCGAAGGTTAGTGCACGGCATCTCCCTGCCCTGGAGCACCCTCCATCCCCTGCATTTATCAGGTAGGTCTGTCCCCTATCACCCCTGGCCATCCCTGCACGGTGCCTGGCTTTGGGTGCTGGTGCTGGTTCATGACCCTTCTCGGTGCTGCAAAAGTAAAAGCAAATTTATTATGAGTGCATTGGGAGAGGATGCTGCAGGGCTAATAAACATCTTCATAACAAAATCCTCACAAAGCCCTTTATCAAGCACAGTAATACCAAACGGAGGACGTTAATCCTATATCCAGAACGTTTTATTAAATAAAAGGTACCCGGAGATCCTCTTGCCACCCTGTGAGACTCATCTTCTCCTCCCAGGTCTTGCGAAGCACTGAGCCCTTAGTCTCGATATCAGCTCTAAATTGCTGCCGTCTGGAGCAATGTCTTAGCCAAAATAGGAGGAAATGAGAGATTTTTGCATCTCTGCTGATTTTTATCTCTGCTGCTTGGCAAAGCTGGCTGAGTGTTTTTGCTTTCTTCCTTCCCCCTTCCCAGCTGCATCAGTCCCTCCAGCTCCCTGGGGGATCTCACCCAGCCCAGGACAGCTCAGCTGCTGCAGTGGCATCTCCCATGTCCCCATCCCCTGTGTGTCCAGGAGGGACAAGCTGGCTGCATCTTCCTCCCAGTGACACAGTGGGTGGCCCCTGCTGGGGACAGGGATGCAGGTGCTGGTTTTTGAGCTGATTTTTTGAGCTGAACGTCTGCAGTGTTGTTGGCCTGGGGAGGTCTGTGTTGCTTCTGTGCCCCAAGATTGATCTTGTAGCTGCTACATGGTCCCCAGGCTCAGGCTGAGGAGTGGCTGCTGGGAGGGTTGCAGCTGATCCCTGGTCTATGAGCCTGGAAAAAGTGGAGAGCTGAGGCCAGTTGGGGTCCGATGTTAAAGCCTGTTCTGACTTTACTCCTAGCTCCTTGGGCACTGCCAAGGCAGAAGCATTTGGTATTAGAGAACTAAACCTCAACATTATGACTGCTTCCTTCCTTCTGGGGTCCTTGCCGGCTCCTTGTCTCTCTTCTCCTACCCTGGCAAGAGTCTTTCTCCTTTCCCTCTGCTCTTTCTCTGATTCTCAATCTCCCTCTTGCTTTCCTCTCTCCCTCCTGATGCAGAGGGGATGAAATGCTGCTGGGAGATGGATCCCAGGACCCTCCTGCTGCAGCACCACAACCCTCTCCCTCACACCAGCCAGTCCCTCCCAGTAAGGAGAGGCCAAGGGTTGGTGCTCGCTGTGTATCGGTGCCTTTAAACCCCATTGTGCTCTGCCCAACGATGACAGTGGAGCCACCAAAAGCAAAAAGGGCGAGCAGGGTCCTTGCACTGATGCAAGAGCAGATGACAATGCTGCACAGAGAGGAAGGATTAAAGAGGTTGCATCCCTTCCCAGGCGGTGGCTGTAGGCACTGAGGGATTGATATGTCCCGGTGTCATGCAGCAGAGGAGGATGCTGTGCCCAGGCAGAATCATCTGGGGAGTCTTAGAGAAACAGTGTGCGGCCATCCTGGCCTGGATGGGAGCCGGGGCACATGGACACCAGAGCTTGTGTCTCTGCTGGGATGTGCCAGGGGATCTCTGCAGACTGCCAGCTGTTGGGATCTGACTTCTCTGGAAGGTGGCATCTCCAGGGGAGCAGTGGTGCAGCAGGGTAGGGTCAACCTCAGAGGTCTCCGTGTCCACCGTGATACCTGGGATGTGGTGGAGATGCTGCCAGGTAGTAAAGAGCAGCAATAAAAGAGGAGAGAAAAGACGCTGTTCGGAGGAGAGGCTGGGAGTGCTTGGCTGTCCCCAGCATCCCTGGGGCATAACTCCCGGAGGGTCATAGGGCAGGGCTGGGTGGAGCACAGGGGTTTGCAGCACCATCCCAGCCCTGGGGCAGGCTGGAGGGTGCTGGGGGGATGGAGTGGAGCTCCCCTGGGGCAGGCTGGAGGGTGCTGGGGGGATGGAGTGGAGCTCCCCACAAGTTGTGGGGGTTCCCACTGTGGAGGCCAGGGAAGGGAGGGCTGGTGTCAGTTGGAGACCGGAGGCTCTAATTACAGAGGGCTCGATTGCCACTTCAATTACAGATGATCACCCTGTCCTGGAGCCAAGTCTGGCAGGATCTGCCAGGCAGGTGATGGGGAGCAGCCTGGGACACCCACAGGCTCCAGCCTGTGGTTTTTAACCCTTTCTGTGCATGCTTGGTGCATTTCAGCATCATCCTTCAAGGTGCCCTGACCCCATAAGGATCTTTCCTTGCCCTTCTGGCCCAGGCTCTTGGCACCCCACAGGATTGCAACTCTGCCCAGTCTTCCATCCTGATGCTGGCACTGCCTACCCCATGGTGGGCTCAGCACTGGGTGCCTGGAAAGGAGCAGATACCCTCCCTCTGCCAGAAAAAGGCCCTGAGCAAGCGGTTGCATCTCCCAAAGGGCCATCCCCAGCTTGCTGTGGCTTTTGTTAAATGTTTCACAAACTCCTGTCGATGCCCTTTTCGGCATCCACTGAACCTGGCTTTCTGCAGCTGACTGTCCCCATGCCCCAGGAGAGGCTGGGGCAAGAGGGGGCTGTGGTCAGGTCAGTGAGGGCGAAACAGCAGCTCTGATAATGGGAACCAGCAGCTCCCCAAACCCTCATTCCCCAGGGGCAGCCAGTGTGTGTGAATCCTTCCCAAGCTGTCAATGCATCCTGTAGCTTATGGGCATGGCCCCAGGGCTCATCCCTGCAGAGCAGCTCCATGGGTCTCCCCTCCAGCAGCCGGCTCTGCCCCCCAAACCCTTCCTTGCTCGGCTGAACAATTCCACGACTGCTTGCCTCAGGGTCTTTAATCACAAATATGCTCACCCTGTCCTCGTCTTCCAAAAAGGAGCTGCATCACTCCATCCCATTGATGCCAGGCAGGGCTGGTGGGCAGCAGCAGCTTCTACACCCGCTGCTTGCCCCAAGGTGTGGGAGCTGGGTATTGCCCAAGGCAGTGGGAAGGAATCAAAGGTTCAAGGCTCCAGGGTGGCTTTGCCCACCTTCCTGAGCTGCTCTGTGGCCGGAGGTGCTGCCCTTTGAGGCACTGCATGGGGTTATCCTGTCCTCACTAAGGTCCTCGCTTGCAAGGTTTTCCCCTCATTGCCCCCATCTCCCCATCCCCGTCCCGCCCCAGGCATCCTTCTGCTGCCGCAGACCTGTGCCAGCAAGCTTTTGAAGCTTTTCTTTGCTTCTTTCTCTCTTTTAGAAGGAATGAACTGCATGAACAAGAACCATGGCTGTGCCCACATCTGCCGGGAGACCCCTAAGGGGGGCATCGCCTGCGAGTGCCGCCCTGGCTTCGAGCTCACCAAGAACCAGCGTGACTGCAAATGTAAGGAAGGCTCCAGGGATAGGGATACAGCCTCCCAGGGACCCCTAACCTTGTCCCAGTGGTACAGACCCCTCCTGGCCCTGCTGCAAAGCCCCGACACTCCCCCCTGCCCCCCCAATACTAGTTGATTTATTGAGGCTTCATTTTCCTCTGGCAAGCCTGGCTCTTCTTCTATTGCCCCTGCAGATGATGCTCCTGGCATCCCGCTCTGCCATGTCCCCACAAGACATCATGCCCGTACACTGAAAAGGCTGAAATAGCAGCTAAAGGGGGTCCCAAAGGCACAGCATCCCTTGTCCCACTGTTTTGCTTTCCTGAGGGGAGATGAACAGGGAGAGTACAATTGGCACAGGAGGAGGGCAGGAATCGTTTCCCTGGGGGTCGTGGTGCTCTCAGCCTGTCTGATCTCCTGCCAGCATCTCGCTGGCACTGCCAGGGTTATTAAATAGATATGTACATGTTTATGCAATTATTTTTATTTTGTTTCTCATTTGCTGTCTGCAGCAAACATGTAAAATTGCTGATGAAATGGAGTTTTAATCCTATGAGCTTATTTTCCCTCCAAGCTAAATGAACAGTACGCCTTGCCCCCCGGGGAGGGCTGGCAGGGATTCCCAGGAGCACCTGAGTCATTCCAGAGCTCAGGAAAGTCCCACCCTTCCCTGTAACACCAGATCTAGGGTCAGGGGCAACCAGCCCATCGGTCCCCTATGCTCCGGCTCCACCGGTGGCATTTAGCAGATATGCAAAGGGGAAGGTGTGAGAAACCACATAAAAGTTTGCATCTGCCAAGATCCTGCAGGGAAAGTCGAAGGACTTTAGGAATTATCCAGGAGGGAGGGATCTCTCTGAGGGTACAGACGAGGTTTTTCCAAGCCAGCTTTATGCTACCGCTTGGGGATGCGGGGCAGGGAAGAGAAGGGCTGGGGCTCCGAGTGATGGCCAGTGCTTTGCCTCCTGCAGTGACCTGCAACTACGGGAACGGGGGCTGCCAGCACACCTGCGACGACACCGACCAGGGGCCCAAGTGCGGCTGCCATGTCAAGTTTTTGCTGCACTCCGATGGGGTGACATGCATAGGTAGGTGCGAGTCATAACCTGGCCGCGGGGACATGGGTCGGGGTACAGGATGGCTTATCTTCCTCCCTAGGCAATTTGCTCTTGGCCTGATGAAGGGGTTTTTTTTTCAGGCTTTGGGGATGCGGCGTTTCGTTTTGCTGAGATCAGAGAAACTCGGTGTGTGTGTGAGGGATGCTGCGGGTACCTGCGGGGCACAGGGATGCGTCGCTGCTCAACCATGGGTAGTGAAAGTGGCTGCAGGGATGCTTGAGGAGACGTTTGGGGATAGGTCGGTTGTGTCCAGGTGCAGGCAGAGGTCCCTGCCTGCCTCCGTTCTGCTGGAGAGAGAGGGGTGAGGATGTCTCCATGCTAGAAATTGTTGCTGTTGCTGTCACTGGCAGCATTCGGGAAGGACATGGAGGGGACAGATTTGACCACAGCGATCTGTTCCGACTTGGCACCACGGGGCCTCGGCTCAGGAACAATTGTCTTGCAAAGAAAACCCAAAACCCCAACAACCTGACAACTCAACCACCCCCAGAATTGTCCTTTTCCTGTGTGTGTTTTCAAATTGTAAAACATCAAACAGAGATAGAAGTTTTACTGGTTTCATATGCTTGTGCTGTTTAACAGCTGACTTGATTTAAAAAAATGTTACATTCAGGGAGTGATTAAGTCCACAAATTGCTCTAGACATTTGACTTCTTATTGCAAAATAAAAAAGGAAAAGGAATTGAAAGCAAGAGAGAGGGTTTGGCTCCCCATGTCTCTGCTGTGCCTGAACAGAAAACCCTCTGCGCTTTCCAAAGATGGCTCCATCCTTGGGGCAAGCAGCAGAGGAGCCCCCTGAATCCCCGGCTGCTCCCCACCGGCTTGAGGGATGCTCAGGGCTGAGCCCCCAGCAAAGCCCTCCTGCCTGTCAGCTCAGCTGCCTGCTACCTTAACATCACCACTGTCACCCAGCCCGCTTCCAGGATTAATCCCAGTCCCTCCTGGCTGCTGGCAGGCACTTGCAGCCCCTTGTCCCTGCCATTCTCATATTTGCTCCCGTGGCAGCTACATTACATCCCACCCACTGAGGACCTTCCCGTGGGGTTATTGTTGTGCCTGGGGTGGGGAGCGCTCCTCTGACGGGGATTTTGGGACCCGGGGGTGCGTCAGCTGGTGTGTTCCTCCTGGATGGAGGTCCCTGCGCGTGTGATGTCTGTGTTGGCATGAGGTCTTGGGGAGGTTTGGCACTGAAATGATGCTTCTGACCTGCTGGGTGCAGGGGGTGGGAAAGCAGCTCTCCAAAGCATCTTGTGATTTGGGGGATGCTCAAGAGGGGTCCATTTGCCAGAGGGTCTCAGCACTCAGACCCCAGCTACCACAGATGTGAGGGTGGGATTTGGGGGTTTCAAAAATCGCTCATTCTTTTGGCCTTGGCCAAAATCTGCCCTTTCACCCATGCCATGCACCATATCTGCTGGGGAGGCATCCCCCAACCGGAGCCAGTACATCCCCGTGAGCTCTCCCCTCACCCACCTTCCTGGGGGAAATCAAACACCAGGATGGAAGATTTTAGGAGCAGCACCAGCCCAAAACTCACAGCCATACCTTTTGCATCCCTTTCGGGTCTGCAGCCCCCTCTCCGCAGGAAGGGGCCTGCCTGCCTCCCGCATCCCCCGGGGGATTCCTGGCCCCTTAGCCCTGCCGCAGGAACACTGAGGGATTGTGCTCCGGCCACTGGGAGCCAGCAGCCGCCCCACAGGGATGGCCGGCTGGTGGATTTACGGCCGAGGTACCTGCTCAGATATTTATAACCATCCTTTCTTGTTTTACAGCTGGGGCTCAGCAAAAAGCCCTCCCCCATCCCCGGTGCTCCCTCCGCCGCCCCTTCCCCATTTCCTCTGAAATATTTCATCATTTCAAGGGGAATAAAGTTTCCAGCAAGGGGAAACGCAAACTCGCTCCCCGGGCCATGGGCTTTGAAATTGTACGCGGTGCGTTTGATGGGCTGCCGGGACAGGCCCCTGGTCCAGGTTCCCTTCAGATCACACCACGCGGCAGGAAGCACGATCAGCCCCTTTGAATGACAGTTTCATTAGGCCACGGCCGGTGTTTTTCATTTTTCCGCTTTTTATTGCTGCTTTTAAAAATGCAGATAATGAATAACATGCCTCTGAGCAAAGCGGGGCCAGCCCTAATGGCTCCCAACATGTCTGCAGGCTCGCGGGGGAGGGGGAGCCGGGAGGGGAGGCCGATGACCTTATGTATTTATATTTGTGCTCAAAAAACAGCCTTTTTAAAAAAAAAAAGGAAAAGCGCATAAAATCACCCTCCAGCAGCCCAGCGTGCAGGGCCCATGGGGAGATGCAAACCGGGCTGTGGCAGTTGATGCAGATTTAGGCTTTCCAGGAAGATTTGCAAGCCAGAACATCACTGCAGCTCCCTCGAATAGATATCTGGTGTGCAGCAGGGCCATCGCTGTCCCCTGGCTCACAGCGAGCACCAGTGGAGCAGGAGGTGGTGGATAGGGAGGAAATACGATTAGATGGAGAAGGAAACTAAACCAGCTCAAGTTTTATGGCCGATTTCCTGACCCGCACCTGGGCGGTTTGCAGCAGCACTGCTGATGTTCCCCAGCTTTGTGAAGCCAGCAGTGCTGGGAGCAGAGCCGGGAGCAGGGGCTGCACTGGACCGCACTGCTGGGTCAATGCTGGGGACACCGGAGCAAAGGGAATGCTGTGTAGGAGAGCTCTGGGAAGGGGAAAGCAGGGCACGGGGATGTGAGGCGGGTGGCCATGGGCATGCTGTGCACAATCCTCCACGTACGTCAACCTCCCTGAGGAGGACGTGGTCCCTGCAGAGCCTCAGCATCCTGTGTCCCAGCTGCTGAATCCCTGCCCTCAGCCTCAGCCTCCCAGGACAGCACAGGCACAGCTGGGGGCTGTGTTTCCCCTCTTTCCCTTCCACTGTCCTCTCCTCCACACGGACCCGGCGTCGTTTCTCAGTAAGAAGGGATGCACTCATCTCTGCTTGGTCCCATGGGTGATGGGCTCCACGTGCCCTGAGCACCCCAGCCCCACGCTCGCCTGGGGGCTCTCTGGCTTTGGTCCAGCACTGTTACGGTGCTCTGTCCCCACACAGGAGCAAAAAGAAGGGCTAGGGTACCTTGTCCCCTCCCCAGAATGACTGGGATGAAGAAGGGACATCTCCCAGCCATGGATGGGTGGTGCCAGGCAGAGTTTCCTTTGCAGGGCAAAGCTCAAGCTAGTTTTCTGGCGCAATCCCCAGAAGTGATCCCTGGGTATTTTAACATCAATTTGGGGATCTGCAGCTTTGCCCAGTCTGCTCTCAGCACCTTCTTGGCCATTTGTCCCCCCCCAGGCTCCCACACACTCCCTCAGGTACTCAGCACCCCAGGGCTGTGCCATGCCTTGCCAGGGCTCCCTGCACCCAGGCACACCAACACACGGGTGAGGCTGAGCAGCCCAAGCACACCCAAAATTGGGCTCACCGCCAGCTTGGCTGCTAAATCCAAGTGGTGCAAGTGCCACCAGCAGGACGCGGTCGCCTTCCTGAAGACCATGGCCTTGCAGCATCCATACAGCTCCTCTCAGGGATTGCAACTCCCCCCAGCATGCGCTGGTTTTGCTCCAGCAAGGATGAGGACCCAATTCCCCAGACTAACGGGCTGCACTAACGCTCCTTGTAACGCGCTTCCTCCCTCTCACATGGGGCTCCAGCCAGCCCAATGCAGAGCACGAAACCGGACGGCATTTGGAGAGGCTGCGGGACACGGGCAGGGTGATGGAGGAGTTGATAGCACCGGACCCAAAACTCAGGTTTTGGCTCTTTTGGGAGGTGGGGGGGAGAAAAAACCTAAAGAGACAATTTCCACCAGGCTGGAAAGGCAGTGGAGTCGAACGCATTGACGTGTGACACCAACCGAGCTCCTTGCTGGACACTGTTTCTAAATCACTTTTTTATAATGTTAAACAGGGGAGAGACACTTCCAGCAACACGTTATCCTTGAGACGTTTTCTAATGGTAAATATTTTTGTTCTCTCTATCTCTACGAAGGGGTCTAACCATAGACGGTCTCTCATCTCGAGATCATAACCGGGCTCGGGGGGCTGAGCTGTTGCGCTAACCGCATGCCTCACTAACCTTGTCCCCCACTGCTGCTTTTAAACCCTGCAGAGCAAGCCTGGCCTCGGGCTGCAGGCTGACTTTGCTTTTGGGGACAGAGAAAGAAACCCTCCCCTGCCTGCGCTTGCATGAGGCGGGGGCTCTCGTGTTGCTTTGATTGATCCAGCCCGGTGCAGGGGGTGATAATCTGCTTTCCAGTGGCTGCAGCAATGGTTATCCACCCCCCCGCCACCACTGCCAAGCAAGCCCAAGAGGCTGCTGGCGGCTGCGTGATGGAGAGGGGGATGCTCATGCCTGTCTCTGCACTGTGTGGTCCCAAAGTTACCCCTTCCCAGAGCTCACCCGCTCACGGACAGTCCCTTCTGTGGGTGCGAGGACATTCAGGGTGTCCCAGGCTTTGGCCCAGGCAAGCTGCTAACCGTGCTCAGAGGCACCCAGCCCAGAGCTGCAGCAAACTGCAGAGCTGCAATGACCCTTTACTGGGCTGGGCACTTCGGCTGCTTCCCCAAGGATTTCTTTGCAACCCTGTCGGGTCTCTAAGCCCTTCACAAAGGTAAGGCAATGTCTTTGCTCCGCCAACAAGGAAACCGAGGCAGTCTGAAGGTGCAGTGACTTGTCTGTGATGGGGAATCTTGTTCATTGATGTGCTGGTTGCATGCAAACTCCTGGCCCATCCAGGAGGAGCTGTAGGTGTGCAGCTCCCCGGTGGCAGGGAGCACTGACCACGGCTTTCAAAGGGCTCTGCAGAGCCTTTCCCACAGGGGTAGAAGAAGGGGGGAACCCCAGCTCTGTGCCGTCACTGTGCTCCAGCCAACGCGGCTGTAATCCCTCCAATTACAGTGCAATTATCTCCTTAGGCTTGTGGGATCGCAATCCTGCTGCGATTGCTGTTTCCCCACAGGTGGAGGCAAAGCTGGAGCGTGTGCGGGCAGGGTGCTGTGCAGGCATGGGCAGGGGCTCTGTCGGACCCCAGCGACGGCCGGCTCGGTGAAGGGTGTCGAGCAGGGCGAGGATTTCCATGGCACGGTGGTCAGGAAGCGAGACCGAAGCTGGGATGGAGGAGGGTGGGAAAGAGTGTGTGTGTGTGTGTGTGCGCGCGCGCGCATGCTGCTTTGTCTTCTCCCTCCCCGAGCGATGGAGGCCCTCGCCAAAGCCCTGTGTGGTTGGGTGAGTCACACTGGCTCGCACCATGCTCGGAGCAGCCCCCGGGCTGCCGGCACCACCGAACAATGCCGCTCTCCCGGGGCCCTGCTCCAGTGCCTGGCCCCACGCCACCCCACCTCAGCTGCCTCGCAGGTACCCCAGCAGCCCCCTCCAAGCTTTTTGCAAGCCTAGGACATGGTCCCCTCTTTACAAAAGGGTTTTCAGTGGTGTTCCAGCCCTGCTGGCTCAGCTCCCATCCCCTGCACACCCCAGGCAGCGGCCGCATCCTGCATGGGTTGGCAGGTAAGGCTTGCTTTACATCTCAGGTGAAATTCCTAAAGGTGCAAAGGGGCCGGGAAGGGAGATGGGTGCCACAGCGCTGGAGGGGGCTGTGAGCATGGTGAAGTATGCCCAGAGCACTGCGCTCCACAGAGAGCCCTGTCCTCCCCGGTGCAGCTGCTTCTCCAGCTCCTGGATCCTGCCGAGAGCAGCTCCTGCGCTGAGCCCATCATCTCATCTCAGAGGCAGCCCTGTTAAATCAATCCTCCCTGGGCTGCGTCTGCATCAGCTGCTGGAACAAAGGCTGGCGTTAAATAATTCATCGGGCTTCCAGAAAGTTTCCCTTCCCTTTGGCATGGTGTCACCCACACCACGCTCTTTGCCCCAGTGTCACTGGGGAGCAGGAGGGACAGTCCCAGCGTGGCTGGGCTGCATGTGGCGCGAGGGCCTGGCTGGAGGAATAGTATCTGCAGAAACCCCTCCCTTGCCATTAGGTTTTGTAATTGTGCTGGCTATTAATTTCATAAAATGGTCCCTTTTGTTCTCTTATTATGGGACATCACAAAAATAGCAGCGGCAAGACAAGCACAGAGTGATCCCAGCTCCCTCGCCCTGCAGCAAATGGTTGGATGGTTCAGTCATTCCCACCCCATGCGGCGCTCGCAAAGAGTGGGAGAACCTGGGATTTGCTCTTTCCAAGGAATTTCTTCAAGGCATTTTCATCTTGGGTTCCTTGAAGCCCAAATGCCTCATTTATCCAAGCAACCAGCCTTCTGAAAGGAATATTTTATTATCCTTTGTGAACAACTTAATGCACTTCAAACCATTGTTCTGGTGGTTAGGACCGAAATTGAGGATTGATCTCACAGGGAAGCTGTCAAGCTGAAAATGCTCCATTTAAATTAGTGTCCCTTCTAGTCCTACCAGCAACAGCTGATTTTGATAATACTGAAATAATTAACTTTTTTTTTTTAAATTGGACTTTTTTTCCACTGATGCTGCCTGCCTCTGTGTGTGTGTGTGTGTGTTCTAATTATACAAAGCGTCTCCCAAATTAGCCTGTGACACTGGACCGGCTGGCGTGCCCGAGCAGTGGGTGATGGTTAGGGACCAGCAGTGCGGGGGGTCACTGGTGGCTTTGTGGCCCAGTGGCTGTGGTGGCTGCGAGGGGGACGGGACACTCCCCGCCATCTCGCCGGGGGACCAGGGCTGTGCACCTGCATCCCTGGGGAGCTGCAGCCTGGGCACCCCCAGTGAGACCCAGCTCTGGCTGTGTTTTGCACAGCAAGTGCTGTGACATTGTCACTTAGAAATGCAATTCCTCCTCATTGGAGCTGCCAAAGCCAGACACCACCAGACCTTGTTTTCAGGGGACATGCGGCCCTGATGCCAGCGTGGGGGCTGAGCATGGTGGGATTAATCCCATGGAACCGCTTTTCCCTCTGTCAGCTGAAAAGCCAATGCATTTTGGGAGCGTAGAGCTTCTGTTGAACCACCTCTGCTTTTCCCAGCGCCCTGAGCATTGGCTGTTTCGCAACAGGCAGCAGCTCTGCCTGCACGTCCCTGCCTGTGTCCCCGACCCCGTCCTCTCCAGGACAACTGGGTGCTGCTCTGTTGCCTGCCTGCAATTAATAAAGCATCCTCTAATGAGGGGACAGGGCTGTTTCCACTCCCCTTTCTGCCTTAAATGCTGATACCCAGTATATAAGAGCGGGTTGTTGGAAGGTGGGAAGGTTGCACAGGGGTTTATACAGGGAACTGGGAAATCTGAGTGCTTTTTCCTGCCTTAGCATTGCCTGCAACCTGGGATGAATCACAGGAGCCCTTATTTCACCTCTGAAATCCCTAGGAAGCAGCACCCAGGTGCAATAGGAAGGCAACAAGTGTTGGGTCATCTGCAGAGGCAGAAGATGCTGTGGGATCACCAAGCATAAATGCCTTACCCTCCCTGGCCCTCGCATTCTGTATCCGGGGTGTTTATTAATTTGGAGGGGCTCTGTGACCTTGTTAAAGCTGCATGAAAAGCCAAGGGCAGTTTTGGTGGGCTCTGCAGGGCCCGTTGCCTCTCCCAGGCTGTGGTGTGGGGACGACTGGGTGGCATGGGGACATCTGGGTGGCATGCCCTCCCCCCCAACTCCTAAATACCGGTCCATCACCCCGGCCACTCTCTCCCCTCTCCGTGCAGAGACATGTGCTGTGAACAACGGGGGCTGCGACAGCAAGTGTCATGACGCGGCCACGGGTGTGCACTGCAGCTGCCCCATGGGCTTCATGCTCCAGCCCGACAGGAAGACGTGCAAAGGTAGGTGGGTGCGAGCAGGGCTGGGGTGTTCACTCGTGGATGCCTCAGACCCCGCCTTGTGTCTTTGGTGCCCTTAGAAAAAGTGCAGTTTTAGCTCGTCTTGATGTTGCCCACAGCTTGGCTTGCTTGGAGTTTGCACCCATGGGGTGTGGACAGGAATCACCCCTGGGTGAAAGAATTCAGACGCCTTGCTAAAAGCACCGCAGTCAGCCCTGCTCCCCTGGGAAGCCTATGGGGAGGAAGAAAGAGGAGTCAGGTCAAGTCAGAGGTGATGGCATGGCACTTGTGGGGCTGGAGGGTCCCGTCCCACCTTGCTCCACCCTGCTGCCTCAGTTTTCCCATGGGTAAAGTCTGGGCATGCAGGAAATCCACACCCACTCTGGGAATTTGAGATGAACAAGTTTCTCTGCGGTCACTGTCCAGCTGGGTCTAAGCACCGTGTCCTGCTTAGGGGAGGACACCACAGGATGCTGTGCACCTCTGCACGCACCCACTGACATCCCCATCCACCTGCCTCTGCAAGGGGGAGCAGTCCAGACTGGTTACCCCAGGCACCCAAACCTGACACCCCCCCGGGCAAGGGGACGCCATGACCCTGGGGCTGGCTGATGCCTGCGTTGTGTCTTTTGGCAGCTCCAGGAACTTGACCCCGGTTGAAAGGCAAGCCAGTCCCACTGCTGGCTGCCTGTCTACCTGCTGACTGCTTCCAGAAACCCCTTGCCCCCTGTTATTTTATCAGAACGTAACCCCCCCCACCCCCTTCTCCAGTTCTTCAGTTTCCAGGAACGTGCAATAACCCAGAGCCATGTCCCCTGTGTCTGGGGGTTTTATTACGGCTGCGGGCTGGTTTACAGCTCGCTCCTTTGCAGTCATAAAAAGAAAGCCCCAGCCCCAGAGAGGCAGAGCTGCCGCCCTGGTGCTGGCAGCTGTGGGGTGGAGGGATGGGGAAGGTGGCTGCCTCTTCCTGGTCTCCTTCCATTTTACAGGTCATTTCCTAGCAGTAAATTTTGTGATTAGTGGAAAAAGGAAAAAAAAAAAACAAAAACAAAACAAAAAACCAAACCCAAACCAAGTCCCAGCCTCTTTCCAAATTGTTGGGGCTCTTTGCAGTAATTGTCATTTTTAACTTTGTTTATGGCAGGAAGGAGATGGCAAGCAGAGAGGTGAGGGTTGAAAAGTATTTATTTTGTCAAGCGGCTGTTTTTGAAGGAGGAGTTTCCCCTCCCAGCTTGCTCTTTTGTCCTGCTGCTCCTGGTCCCCAAAAGTAGCCCCCACCCCAAACCTGTGACTGCAGACTCTGGTGTGGTGCTTTCCCCCAGCTGTGAGGCTCTTTAGGAGACCCTGGCTCCTGGCTCTGCTTTGGAGGCTACTGAGACCTACAGAAATTAAGCCTTTTGTGCAACTTCCAAGAGGACCTGAGCCCAGCAGTCCTGGCCTTCTGCAGTGTCCCCAGTGTCATGCATCAGCTCCCCAAGTACAGCCAGATAAAACCGGCAGCCACATTCCTCCGGTGACCATCAGAGCCCAAAGCATTTCCTCCATTTGCTGGCTCTTGGTGGGGATGGGGTCCAGAGGGGAGCACCCTGCTCTCCCAGCCGAGCAGCCCATCTGGGGTACAATGCCATGTCCCCTGTTCCCACCAGACATCGACGAGTGCCGGCTCAACAATGGCGGCTGTGACCACATCTGCAGGAACACGGTGGGCAGCTTCGAGTGCAGCTGCAAGAAGGGCTACAAACTGCTCATCAACGAGAGGAACTGCCAAGGTAAGGTGCAGTGGGACCCTGGCCTGCCTGGGGACATCACCTCTCCCTGCCCTCTGGCCTTTCTCAGCCCTCCCACAGCTGCTGCTGGAGGAGCGCTGGCCCAGTTACTCATTCCTTTTTACTTTCCTCTGCACCGTGTACATCCTTCTGGGGATTAGTGTTGGATTTGGGTTCTGGTCTGGGGCTTAGCCCTTTGATCTGCAGAGCTGGGCTGCTGTCCCAGCCCTGCTCCCAAGTTGGGGATTTCTGGGCTCTTCTCGCAACAGAATTAAAGCCAGCAATTAGGCAGATGCCCAGGTGAAATCCTCCAGCCTTACTCAGGGCTGGGATGATGGTCATGATGTTCCCGGCAGCCCCATTGGCTGGGACGCAGGTCTGTCCGGGCGCAGGGAGTGTCAGCAGCCCTGGCAGCGAGCACACCCTGAGCCCAGAGCTGTCGGCTCTGCTCTGGACTACCCGTGGCAGGGGTTTGGGGACCCCACCAGCACCCCATGAGCCCTGGGAGAGCACCCTGACCTCACCACCCAGCCTGGCATTTCTGGGCTTCTCCCAAGCTTCTCCACTTCATTGCGCAAAGTTTTTGCTAGCGATCCCACAGCAGCACGACCGTAGCTCCCTGCTAAAGCACACACACTGATGCACTGGCTGCTTGCTTCCCTCTCAAGAGGCCACCGTTTTCCTGGGCCGAGTAACGGGAAGGGCAGCAGGACATGTCCTGCCTTGCCTCTCCCCCCGGTGCCAGCCACCCTGTGTCAAGGGATGGATCATGCCCTGCTTGGGGATGCGACATTTTTGCAAACCATCGAGGCAGAGCAAGGATTTCAGTGGCTTTTGTAAAAGCATTCGTTCTTCCCCCATCTGTTGGAGGGCAGGAGGCGAGGGGGAAGATGCATCCAGCTTGCTCCAGAGGGACCTGGCTGCTCTGCGCTGCTTTTCCCACTTTTTTCTCCCTGTCCCAAAGTCCACCTAAACCCAGCAGGTTTAAATGACCCGGCAGGTCACTGGGCCATCCCTGGGGGGAGTATGGGGCTCTGCCCCCCCAGCCCATGGCCAAGACCGACATGCCAGGTGCGTATGAGCCCAAGTGTTGCCTCCGAAAAGCACATGGCCAGGGAAGGAGGGGGCTGGTGTGCTCTGGGGCCGCAACTGCTTTCATCTCCGTCCAGGTTCCACGTTCTTGGGAGTTTGACGCGAGCACGGCAATTAACTTAATGAAGCCAATGAAATGATGCTCAAACCCGCCAGGGTGGGTTCACCCACCCAGCCAGGGCCTCCCTGCCCCGGCAGGGTGCCCCATGGGGCCAGGCAGACATCGCTTGGCACCATCCCCAGGGCAGGATCTGCCCATGCAGAATCCCTCCCTGGCACGGGGCAGTGCCCTGGCTGGGCCACAGCCAGGGGCTCTCACCACCACCCCATGCCAAGGGCACGGTGCTGGCCCTGTTTGGCCTGTCTGAGGTGCAGAGTGGCTGCAGGAGCTTAGAGCAGGGGAAGATACTGGGGCAGTGGGCTGCTGCTTCCACATAGCAGCAGCTGAAGTGGGCGAAGAGGGAGCTTGGAGGCAGGCAGGATGGGAACACAGGGTTCTGGAGCATGCCAGTGCCAGATCCCCAGAGCAATCTTGTGCTGGGTCCCCAGAGCATCCCAGTGCTGCGTCCCAGAGCATCCCACTGTGGGGTCCCTGGAGCATCCTGTGCTGGATCTCTGGAGCATCCCATACTGGATCCCTGGAGCATCCCAGTGCAGCCCCCAGCTTGCTGGAGCATGTGGAGCAGGAAGGGGACAGCCCTTGTGCCCGGGGCTGCCCCTCTGCCACACCAGCCCTCACCTTCCCCCCTTGCCTTTCCTACAGATATCGACGAATGCTCCTTCGACCGGACCTGTGACCACCTCTGCATCAACAGCCCTGGTAGCTTCCAGTGCCTCTGCAACAAGGGCTACACGCTATATGGGCTCACCCACTGCGGAGGTAGGGCCAGCTGGATGCTGGCAGGAGGAGCCCAACACCCCACTGGGTTTGGGTCCCAGGGAGGCACATGGGGCACCCAGGGATGGGGCAGCCCCACGCCATGTGCTGTGGGGTTGCTGTGGGACCCTTGGAGATACTGCTCACGCGGTGGGTTCCCCACGTACCCCAAGCTGGGGCCAGGCAGGGAGGGGGCTCGCAGCCAGACACTGGTGTCTGCAACTTCAAACGGAGCGACAGGAACAATTTGCGACTTGTCTGCAGCGGGAAAGAGGGAGAAATCCCCGGCGTTTTTGGCAGGGAGCTGGGACGGGGTGGGAAGGGAAACATCAAAAGGGTTTGATTTAAGTTTCACAAGGCAGATAGCTCCCAAGGGCGGGGGCGTGCAGCGCCCCGGGAAGCAGGGAGGCAGATGAAACACACTTTGGGGAGGGTTGCTGGAGCGTGTCGCGGCAGCAGTGCCGTCGGCCCAGGGAGATGGTGGCACGAGGCTGGGTGCTCCACCGCTGCCTGGCCAGTGAGGGTGGGTGACCCTCCTCCTGCTCCCGAAATACGCAGCCGGCGTGAGCCAGCATGGCCCCTGGGATGCTCTTGGTGGGACCCTGAGGTGGAGGGATTGCTGGCTCCCACCAGTGCTCGCAAGAAGGGGGAGCCAGGCAGGGAGGGGTGTTTGCGGGGCAGCTCCATCACTGGCCGCTCCCCACCTCCACCCTTGCTTCATGCCAGACCTGGAGGACTGACCCTCAGTTTTGGGCTGGGGTGGAGGGTCCCCGCTGCGGAGAGAGGGGCTGGGGCTGCTGAGCAGCTGCCTTTTGAATTCGGCTGCTAAGTGCTTCCATGTCGTCTCCGTCTGCTGCCCCCCACAGCTCCCCAGCCCGCCGCGGGGCCAGGGCCAGGCTCAGCCTGGGTGGGCTTCACCCGTCACCACCCGGCCCTTGGGGACACCCAGAGTCGGGGTTTCCCTTGGCCCCATGGCTGCAGGGAGGAGGCACGGCTGAAGTGCCCTGGGGTGTACATTCCCCCATCTCCAGCTGGGCATGGGTCATGCAATTTATCTGTCCAAAATCACAGCCTTGAGACAATGCGGCAATTCGGTATCAGAGCCTCACGGGGGTTCCGGCTGCCCCTCGCTCACCTCCTCTCCCTTCTTCCCCGCAGATGTCGACGAATGCAGCATCAACCGAGGGGGCTGCAAATTTGGCTGCATCAACACGCCTGGCAGCTACCAGTGTACCTGTCCCGCCGGCTGCAAGCTGCACTGGAACAAAAAGGACTGTATAGGTACGTCGGGGCAGGACACACCACAGCTCAGGATGCTCCCAATGCCCCATGGCCCCTCTGTCACTTGGGGCTGTTGGGATTAAGGGCAGGGCAGGGGGGGCACAGAGGTTTTGGGGCATCCTGGTGAAGCAATGCTCCAGGGTGGACTGCTTTTGGCTGGAGCCCCATGTCCATCCCTCATGGGTCTGGATGGGAAGTGTTGTAAGGTGTTGCCCAGCTCCCTCTGCCCTTGGTCATCTCGTTGCTTTTTCAACCATGCTTGGGGCTGGCTGTGAGCTTTTGCACCAGCAAGTGTCCCTAAACGGGCTGTTTTCTTGGCTCTGGCTATGCCCTAGTACCCGACTGCCTCCCCTTCACTGGGGACAGGCTGCCCCCCCCGCAAAAAAATTGAAATCCCAGCAGTCACATCTCACATCTCCAAGGAGGAGCTGGGGGGGTTGGGATGCTCGTCCAGGGTCCCTGTGCCGCGCTCCGGTACCGTCTGCTCTCCGGTGAATCCCTCTGTGACCTGGGAGAGTGCATGGGTCCCTTGCGGGGCCCTGGGCTGTGCCAGCCACAGGCATCCCCGCTTGTCATCACCAGCTGGCGCGTGTCCCTCAGAGCTGGTGAAATGCCTGCCAGGTTCAGTGCCACCGCGGGCCACCCTCACCTGCAACAAGACGGGCAAGAAGGACAGCTGTGCCCTCACCTGCGCCTCCAAGGCCCACTTTCTGCCAGGTATCGGTGCCAGTGCCACCACCGACACGGGCCCCCATTTCCCTGCATGACCCAAACTGGAGGGGGAGAGGAGCGGCTGCGTGGCCGGGGCGCAGAGCACCCAATTAGTGGCCGGGGTGAGGGAAGGAGGTGGCTGCTTGGGAGGGCTTGTTGTTGGGTGTAGATCTGTGGGATGGGTCTCTGGTGCAGGATACCTGTGGTGGGATGCTGGGTATCATCCCCCCCCCATGGCACAGCCGTGCCTCCCTGCATCACCCTGGCAGAGCATCATGGGGACCAGGCAGCCGCTCCAGCATCCCCCTACCCCCTTTCCTCCTTCCCGCAGAGTCTGACAGCAGCTACACAGTGAGTTGTGGGACCCCAGTCCTGCGGCAGGGTAGCCAGCAGAGACCCACCAACGGCAGCCAACAGTGCCTCGGTAAGGGGGACCCTGGGTTGCCTGTGGCCACCACCAGCCAGGCTGCCCCATACCGGGGTTGTTGAGCACCCACTTTTTCTTTTAGAGACTGTCGCTGCGCCAATCAAGCAAAAGGCTTCCTTCAAGATCAAGGATGCCAAGTGCCACCTGCACCCGCGGGCCAAGGGCAAGCAGGATGAGGCTGGGAATGCTGGGGTACAAGGTGAGGTCTGATGGCAGGGGGGTGGCAGGGATGCCCGTCCCCCCAGGAGGGACGGGATGCTGACTACATGTCCCCCCAGGTGCAGGTGCTTCGGCACCTTGCTCTGACTGCCAGGTCGCCTTCGTCAACCTCAAGTGCGACTCATCCAAGAAGGGGAAAGGCCGCCGGGCGCGCAACTCCTCCAACAAGGAGGTGACGCGCATCACGCTGGAGTTCGAGGCAGAGATCAAGCCGGAGGAGATCACAGGTGGGCACAGCATTGACTTGGCCTGACTTGGGTGCAGGCAGGGGTGGTGGGACCAGGGGGATGGCTGATGGTGGGACCAGGGGGTCGGTGCCATCCTCATGCAGCAAGGAGAGCTGAACGAGTCCTCACCCTGCACTGGATTGGGATGTGCTGGGCAGTACTTACAACCGAGCGTTTGGGAGATGGTTTTAATCCTGCTGGGTTTCCCTCTCCATCCCCCCTTTCTTACTGCATCCCTTTTTCCCCCTGCACCCCCATTCCCCCCTGCACCCCCAGCCAGCTGCAACCTGCACTGCCTGCGACAGAGAGTGGAGAAAAAGCTGAAGTCAGCCATCAAAGCCCTGAAGAAATCCATCAACCAGGAGCGGTTCCTGCTCCGCTTTGCGGGGATGGAGTACGAGGTGGCAAGGAAGCTGAGCGTGGCCCCGGAGCGGCAGGAGAGCTGTGGGCCAGGCCAGCAGCGCCTGGGTGGCAAGTGTGGTAAGGAGCATCATGGGGTGCCCGAGGTGGGGGGGACCAGCCGCGTCCCCCCCGGCGCTGACAGCCTCCCACCCACTGCATCACTGACATCCCCCCCCGGCTCTCAGTTAGCTGCTCGCAGGGAACGTATTACCATGGCCAGAC
The DNA here is from genome assembly GCA_026212715.1 of Elanus axillaris. NCBI lineage: Eukaryota > Metazoa > Chordata > Aves > Accipitriformes > Accipitridae > Elanus > Elanus axillaris. The sequence continues at coordinate 4,936,991 of JANZLQ010000055.1, forward strand.
GGAGCAGTGCGTCCCCTGCCCCCCCGGCACCTACCAGGAGAAGGAAGGGCAGCTCTCCTGTGACCTGTGTCCCCGCGGTGATGCTTTCGGACCTGTGGGAGCCACTAACATCACCGGCTGCACGGGTGAGAGGGGGCACAGAGAGGGGCTGGGAGGCACACTCGGGGGATGTCCCGGGCTGCAACCTCAACCATCAGCTGTCAGCCTGCATCCGGAAGAGGGGAAAGCCCTGAGCATCCCCAGGACCCACAGAAGTTGCTATTTTGGGCATTTATCAATTAGAGGGGCACCCCAGGAAGGGCAACACTTGCTCTGGATATATTGATGCTACCGAGGCTGAGGGGAAGAGGAGCCAGGCATGGGTTGGGAGCTCTGGGCATGCAGGATGCCAGGACTGAGCGATGCCTGTGCCCGCAGGTCAGTGTCCCCCTGGGCAGCACTCAGCCGATGGCTTCAAGCCCTGCCAACCATGTCCCCGTGGGTCCTACCAGCCTGAGGTGGGTCGGGCACTCTGCTTCCCCTGCGGCGGGGGGCTGACTACCCGCCATGAGGGAGCCGTCTCCTTCCAGGACTGTGACACCAAAGGTAGGTGGGAGCTGGTCCCTGGGGAGGGGGGCACTCAGCAGAGCCATGCCGGTGGCTGACGCAGCACCCTTTGCTCTCTGATGGTGTGTGTCCCCCCTAGTCCAGTGCTCCCCTGGGCACTACTACAACACGAGTGTCCACCGCTGCATCCGCTGTGCTGTGGGCACCTACCAGCCCGATTTTCGGCAGAATTACTGCATCGCCTGTCCTGGTAACACCACCACTGACTTCGACGGCTCTACCTCCGTGTCCCAGTGCAAAAGTATGTGAGCTGGGGTGCGATGGAGGGGGGCAGGCATGGCGTGAATTGGGGTCTTTCCTCAAAAGTATCTAAAAGTCTCTTAAAATAAAGTTTTGGGTCATTTCTGTGATTTATGCATGCAGGCAGGCATAGGAGGATGCACGGAGCAGTGCTGATAGAGCAATCCCCACCCCCTTGCCCAGTAAACCTCCCCCTGTCCCAGTGCCTGTGCCACTGGTTCCCAGTTGAACTGCTTCTCCATGCTTTGCAGACCGGCAATGTGGTGGGGAGCTGGGCGAGTACACGGGCTACATCGAGTCCCCCAACTACCCGGGGAATTACCCCGCCAATGTCGAGTGCACCTGGAACATCAACCCGCCGCCTAAGCGCAAGATCCTCATCGTGGTGCCAGAGATCTTCCTCCCCTCTGAGGACGAGTGTGGCGATGTCTTGGTCATGCGGAAAAACTGTAGGTAACCGAGCGCGCCGCGGAGCTCGTGGGAGAAGCCAGGGGAGGAAAAGGCTGGGGTTTGGCAGAGCTGCTCTGTGCAAAGGGAGGAAGCTGTATCCCTGCGCGGCAGGAGGGGATTTTTGGGAATTGGGTGAGCAGGGGGATCGGCATCTCCCTGCTGCCCTGGTGTCTTGCTGGATCGGGGGATGTGCATGGGCTAAGCCTGGGCTGGGTTGCACACCCAGGTCTCAGCACTCCTTTTTGGGGGTAAAAAGCCCCATTTGGAGCTTTCCAGAGCAAGGAAGGAATGACAACATCCCTGGTATGTAACATGAGGGTTGGGGAGGACTCAGCCTTGTCAAACACGGACGATCCTCATCCCTGGTGTCTCTCTTCGCCCTGAGCATTTAAGCACAGTAAGGCAGGGGGTAGCTCTGCTTATGGGCATCCGGCATCACACAACCCCTTGCCATTCCCCACAGCCTCTCCGTCTTCCATCACCACTTATGAGACGTGCCAGACCTACGAGAGGCCCATCGCCTTCACCGCCCGCTCTCGGAAACTGTGGATCAACTTCAAAACCAGTGAAGCCAACAGTGCCCGGGGCTTCCAGATCCCCTACGTCACCTACGATGGTGAGCACAGGGTGCAGGCAGACGCCATCCCGGTGCACCGGTGCCTCCCTGACCAGTGTGGTACCCAGTTCACCCCCAATTCATACCTCCCATGTATTTGGGGGGGAGCAGACTCAGGGATGGGGACCAGAGGTTTGGGGACAAGTGACAGCTCATGCCCTCACTGTGTTTTTTGTCTGGGTGTTGCAGAGGACTATGAGCAGCTGGTGGAGGACATCGTGCGGGACGGCAGGCTCTACGCCTCCGAAAACCACCAGGAGATCCTCAAGGTGAGTGTGTCCCCACTAGGTCCTTGTTCCCTGGGGGATGCTGGCATGCAGGAGCATCCTTCCCTTCGGATGTGCCCCCATGCCCTCCCTGCACTTGTGGCTTCAGTTCGGAGCTGGGGGAGCACAGGGTGGGATGGTGACCCCTCCTCCGTCTTGGCTTCCCTGCAGGACAAGAAGCTTATCAAAGCTTTCTTCGACGTGCTGGCACACCCCCAGAACTACTTCAAGTACACGGAGAAACACAAGGAGATGCTACCCCGGTCCTTCATCAAGCTCCTCCGCTCCAAAGTCTCCAGCTTCCTCCGGCCTTACAAATAGCCCCCCCGCACCCCCACTGCCCCCAGGCCTCCCCGCAGCCAAGGAAACCCTCCTCTCCTTTCCTTCTCCTTTCTGAGTTTCTCCTTCCTCCATTTGGCTCCGGCAGGACTGCCACCTCTCGCCCCACAGACGTCCCCCCACGATTTCTCCATCACTCCCGGCAGATCCGTACCCCCGGCCGGGGGGGGGGGGGATGCTCCGGTCTAATCCAGTCACCAGCAAAGCTGCTCCTCTCTCCCGAAGCAGCTTCTTCATTTTAGGAAACTGAAGCGCTGGTCCTTTCGCCATCCTCTGTCCTCCCTTTGGTTTCCTTTATGCCAGGTCTGTCCCCATTCCCCAGTGCCACCAGCAGCCTGGGACATCAGGGAGGGTCATCGTTCTTCCAGCCCATGGAGCTGGCACCGGCTGCAGCCCCACCGAGCCCTTTCACAGAGGAGTGCAAGAAGGTAACGCCGTATTTATCGCAGCACCTGGGTCATGGGTATCGGCATCACTTATTTAAAAAAGCATACTTGATTAAAAAGAAAATTTAAAGGAGAGATCGGCAAAGCATGCCAGCGAACGGCAACCGTGGTGGCTCCAGTGGCCGTCCTGCCGGAGAGCCGCGCTGGCGCTGGGAGGAAAGCACAGCCAAGCCACGTTCCCGGAGAACAATGTCTGGCTGCACGGGAGAAAACAGGGAGCAAAGGAGAAGGACTTTCAGCCGGGTTTGGTTTTTTTTTTTAACCCCACCCCAGACACTTGTGCCAAGAAACCAGACTTTCTTACAAGCTCTGCCAAAGAGTAACTCGGAAAAGCAAGCTTTGTGAAGAGCAGGAGTAAATGTTTGTGCACTAGGATATCCTCCTTTCTACCTTTTTCATATGTATTAAGTGCAATCATTTGAGTCTTCTTTATATTATTTAGAGGGAAGTGTTTTTTTTCTACTAGAAACGACAATATTTATACCTGCCTGAGAAATGAGAATGTGCATTTGTAACAAGAGAAAAACCATCCACCCAAAGCAAACCCGGCCCTGGGCTGCCGCTGACCGGCGGGATGGCGTTTTCAGGTCCTGCAACCTTTTCTGCTGCATTTATCCCCGATAAGCCCCCCTGTTTGGGGGCAGGGGGAGATGGTGCCTCTCCTGCTCGGCGTGTGATGGGGTGAGTTTTTTCAGGAGGTTTGACATGTCTCAGTCCATCCACGGAGGAGATGGAGCGGCTGGGGTGGCTGTGTGCTTTTGGGCTGATCCTTCATGGTTTGAGAGTTGTTCAAGCGCCACTGTGAGGAGGATGCAAAACTCAGCCCCATCACCTGCATGTCACAAACCATTTTGCTTCGCCGCAGTTGCTCAGGGACGAGTTGAGACCCCGGGGGAGACCGGGGGTAAGTCCCAAGGCAGGGTCGGGGGGGAGGGGGGGGGCCATGCTAGGAGGAGAGGGGAACTGCCCCTCTGCTCAGCCCCAAAATCTCTCTCCCAGGTATGGAGATCGGTGGAGCGAGAGCCATCCCTCCCTGACTCTGGGGAAGCTTTGTGCTTCCAAGTCCCTTCAGGTGCTTTTGGCTCCAACCCTCCTCATGTGCTTATCCCACTGGGGTGCTGCGGGAGCCTCGCCCCAGGGAGCAGGTTGTGGATCCATTAGGGGACACGACCCCATCCTGCCACCCTCCCCCCTTCACTGCCGCCTGCCTTCCCCAAGCTTCGCAGACAGGCACAGCTGGGGACGATGGCCAGCTGGATGTCGCCAGTGGGTTTGTCCCCCTGGCTTCTCCACATGGCCGGACAGGACCCCCGGCAACAGGCGACCGCTGCCAGCAGTCATCCCTCTTCCTCCTCCCCAAGCCTCTCTCCCTCTCCAGCCCTGCCACCGGCTCTCCGCTGCCACCTCCCTGTGCCTTCATCCCCATCTTCATCCTCTCAAAGACCTGGAGCTGCCAGGACTAAATGTGGTCAACTTGCCTACAGCTTTCCTCTTGGCAGGTCCTCTCCCATCTCCCTGCTTGTCTCTCACTGTCCCTTTGACCGCATCTGGGGTGAGCCCTGCTCTTAATGAACCAATTATTTATTGCTCTGCACGTTCCCCCAGGCCAGTCCTTGCCGAAATCAGGAGGCAGCTGTTCACCCATGTCTTCCCTCCTCAATCCGTGCTGTTCCAGAGCTTCTTCGGGGCTCTGTTAGGGGCTGCAGGCTGGGTGAGCGCTGGCAAAGGGGGCTGAGGTTTGTCCCCAAGATGCGTCAGTTGGAAAAGTCTGTCCTGATTCATCCCAGCTGTGGATTTACCCCTCCTGCCGCCCAGCTCCCAGCCTGTTTGGAAGCTCAACATCTGTGGGCTGAGCTGTTTGTCACTTGGTTGGTGTCTGAAAGCAGCTGCTTTGATGCACAAAAGCTGTTGTAGGGATTTGGAGGTGGTGGGGGGGTTATTGCTTTGGGGCAGTCGCAGTGGAGCAGTGACCATTGAAATGGTCTTTCATATTTAGAAGGAAAAAAACCCAAAACCAACCAAAAAACCAACAGCAAAAATAAAAACAACCCAGGAATGACTAACCCCACTGCGGTGGCCCCGGTGCAATGCAGCCACTCATGCCCACAGAGGAGTTTGTTAATTTTGTGTGATTTAACGGCGGGGTTGCTGTCGCTCTGACGCTGTGGGGCACTGGGACTCCCGGAGATTTGGGGTGTCCTGGTTGCCATGGTTGTCACTGCACCAACCCCCTCCGCTCCCCTAAAGCAGTTTTGGAAGGGCAAGGTGGGCAGCACGTCCTGCTGCAATGGCCAAAGCCACCTGATAACATCTCCTCCTCCTCCTCCTTTCACCAAATATATCAAATAAACCCCAAAAGAAGTCCACGGGGCCATCAGAACCACCCCACTGCGGTTCAGTCCCTCTCTTCACCCACACCCACAACTCAGAAAGGGCTTGAAAGGCTGAAAACTGCATCATCAGCCACTTCTCGGATGTATTGAATGTTTCGACGCGGTGAACATAAATAAGGGTTGCTGGTTATTTTGTTTTTTTCATGTTGGAATATTTGTATCTGCCTTTTGCAGTGGGCCACAACTTACCATTTCCAGCAAAAATTATTAAAGTAATGAGAAAGATGTAGTTCATGAAGTTATTTGCACTTGATTAAAAGAAAAAAAATGTATCTGAACTTTGTAAAAAGAAATGTTTGCATTTTGTATTGTCTTTTTTTAATTATTAAATGGAATTTCTTGGTGTTGTGTTGATCTTTCAAAAACTGGCTCTGATGCTTATTTTAAAGGTTTCTAACAGCAGGATCCAAAGCTATTTTCATTGTTTTGTTCCCTCGGATGCTAAGACAAGCTCTTTTCAAGGGCATAGGGCTTTTTTTTCCCCAGAAGCTTAAATCCTATACGCTTCCATAAGGTCCCCAGTCATTACACAATGTATTTATTTATATACATTAATTAGAAGCAACATATCTCATTTTTAGCCCAGAACATGGAGTTGGACAAGCACTAGCTCAGTGGGGATGGAAAATACTCTTTACCTTGGCCCCAACCCCTTCACTGAGCTGCAGCTCCCACGCCACCCACCCCCGAGCACCCTCCATTCCTTGGGATCCTGTGTGTAACTTGGGCCAGCTGGAAGACACCCATCAAGTCCTCATGAGCTGCTGCTGCGCAAGACCCCACAGGCCCAGTCACTGGTTGGGGGGGGGGCAGCAGAAACCTATAAATGCAAGTGCCACCCCAGAGCAGGGAGGCTGCCAGGACAGGGCAGAGTCCCGCACACAGGGTGGCTTCACACAACTGCAGCACAAGGTAATGGTCCCCTCTGTAGGTGAGGTGGGGGATCTTGGGGCTAAAGCATGACTGCTGAGCAGTTCTGCCTGCACCATGTTCCTTCAGCTGCCAGTAGCTACCTCAGTTTTTCTTGGTTTGGATGTGAGTGGAGCTGTTCTCTCTCCCTGCCCTGCTCTGAATGTAGGATGATGAGGATCATTCCCTCAAAAGCTGACAGTCTGATATTCCACTTGAACTCATGTTCCTACCAGCTCAATACAGCACTTGAGACCTTTCTTGCCACAAGGAAGTGAGCAGCTCTTTAGCAAACCCTTCCCAACAAGTTTTGAGGAACACAACCAAACACACAGCTGTAGGTTTCCTAAAAGTTTATTGCTGCCCCATCAGTACAGGCGCTGGGGCTTCCCCATGGTGCTCTTGATATACAAAGCACGCACGTTCTGCCAGTTCTTCTTCAGCAAGGACACCAGAAAGTTGATGGCCAGGTGGATGTTGTAGACAAGTTCATCCTCTGTCATCTTCACGTGACCGACAGCCACAGCCAAACAGAGCACCTGGGGGACACGGACATGAAGGTCACTCATGCAGGTAAAGGTTTTGCAGGGAAATCAAACGTTAGAGCTAAGCAACTGACAAAACAGCATAGCACTGATCTAAACTCATCAGGCTATCAAATTATCTGATGTTCTGTCAGCTGGACATGACTTCGCCAGCTTATCCACAGGTGTTTCCACAGAGCTCATTATATTTGGCATGTGGCTCCCATGAACATGTCTGGTAGCATCTGGACAACTTCTCTTGTCTGAAGAACAGCTTGGGTAGGTCTAGCTTCCTCAGAGCGCAAAGGTGACTTAACAGAACGCAGAGAGCACTGCTGGCTCCCCGAGATGGGGAAACCAGGAAGGACGTGTCATGAGCTGTGCTGAACCAGCGCTGGAGTGGGAGCAGACCTCTGGTTTCACTCCGCTCCCACACCCTGCTCATTAGGCAGTGTTGGCATGTGCCCTGCAAACCGCTAACCCGGCGCAGTACAGACGATTAGCTCCAAACTTCACTGCTAAGCATGGCGCCAGCTTCACTTTTTGTTTTGAGCACCAGCCACCAGCCCTTTCTTTCTGCACATAACGCACACAAGAGGCCAAGCCTCTGCCTGCCAGCCTCGCAGAGAAGCTTGTAAGTCAATGTTCCCCACAGGCTGAAGACAAAAGGATTTACGAGCAAGCTGACAGGCTAAGTGTCAAGACATCGTTAGCTCAGTTACTTAAAATGCTCCAGCATTTGCAAACTATCACATTTGCTGTGTTCTCCCAGTTGTTGTGCCCCCAGGCCCAGATCAGCTGGAGTCCAAGGATGCACCTCAGCTAGCAGAGCTGTTAATTCTGGATAATATCCACGAGTCACATTTAGACCATTGACACAAGCTTAAAATGCGTGAACAGGGTTATTTTGGTTTTAGAGAGTCAGCACGCCTTGACATCTCTTTTGACACCAAGAGCAAATATCCGCAAAGCTGCTCCAAAGTTCACTTGCAGAGTCAAGTCCCAAACTCGCCTCTGGCAAAGCACTGCTGCATGCACAGACCCATGGGAGCATGCCTGGCCCCACCCTGCAAGTGTCACCCACTTACTGTAAGAATCATTATGACTGATTGTGCTCAGCACTAAAACACCAAATTTATCTCCTGATTATTTCCTCTAAGATCTTTCAGCCACAGATAAATTACTGCTTCTTTGTAGCTAGCTGCTGAGCACTCCGTGTTCTGCCTCCCTACGCTGCAGAAGAGATTGTCGCTGGCTGCTGTTTTAGGAAGACGCTCGAGAGACACCTACAGCCCAGACCAGAGATCGCAGCCACATACAAGTGACCACCCATCACAAATAACCCTCAGGTATGTAGTTGCCTTGGTGAGGAAAAGCCCCATTTTACCTTCTTCATCTGAAATTTGATGGTAGATTTGACCTCATCAACCTTGGCCACCAGGTTCTCATTGTGAGTGAGGAGAGAAGGGAATTTGCCGGCTTTGTTCAGACCCGGACCCAGGATTCGAGGAATCTGCTTGATCAAGGACTCAGAAGCCAGAAAGGCATCGTACTTCTTGGCTGTGAGAAGAGAACCAATGTAGGTAAGGATGGACTCTCAGCTCCTACAATGAGCTTGAAACTAATGGTTCAGCTGAGGCTGCGCTGCTCAATTTCCCTTGACATGTGCATTTCAACATTCTCAAGAGTCTTGCCTAGCTGAACCTAAGCTGTTTTTACCAACACTAGAAATTACTTCCGTCACAACAGCCAAACCCACCAGAACACAGCTTCATGTTCTGACAGCACACTCTTAACCGTATACAGCTCATTTCCCTGAAGAAACTGGCATTTGTGGAGCCACAGGTGACAGATGCTGAACTTGGAGCTCTACCAGGAGCCTCCTACTGCAGCCTGTGCATGTGTGGATGGATAGATCGTGTCTCTCAAGAGAGCTAGCAGCTGTGGTGTCCTATGTCATTTCCTACTTGCATATAGTTCCATGGCTAATTATGGATTAAGTAGGCAGTTTTTCTTGTCTGCTGAAGACATGCTTCGCAATGACTTTGACTTTGCAGGGAGGGAAAGATTTTATCGCTTACCAAGTGAAAATTGGCAAATTTCATTCTATTATTTAAGTACTGCAGCACTAAAGCAAACTTCCACCTCCAGCTTTACGCAGCTTTTGCTGCACTCCAGCTCCCTGACCAGTGGACTGAGGAAACAGCAGCTGAGGGTGAAACTTTCAGGTAGACAAGAACTATTTTCCTATACCCCTTCCTTCCAGAGGAGAGCAATCAGCTTACTTCTGAAGGGCTGCACTCCTAACAGGTTGTTTGCTCCTCTGGGTAGTTTCTAGACAGATTTCTGTACCTCAGGCTGACTCTGGTCAGCCTTCTATTCCCTGCAGTTAACTATGACATGAAAATCCAAGCACAGGGAAAACCACCCTGCTTACCCAGCCCTCCCAAGTTAGCCACGGTACTCAGAGCCCGATCCACACCACCACTCACCCAGCTTCTTCACCAGCTTCTTGTTTTTGTTGAGCTTCTTCAGAGCCTCTATGTCCATGTGAGGGATGTCAACCGCTTTAGCCTCATCACAGTGCTGCTGGTCCCCCAGCAAGCAGACCGAGAACTTGGGCCGTGGAGTTGACTTCAGCCTGGGAACAGAAAGTCTGAATTACTACAAACCACCAGCACCACACACACTTCCATGGGAGCCATCATGGAGATACCTTACCACACTGCCTGGAAATCTTCCTCCACAGCTTGTAACCTGCCTTCTCCAGCAGGTCGGTGGGGACAGCCCAGCGGCCTCCCACACCTCCCCTCATGTTTTAAGACCCAGGGTAGGGGTCCGTCCAGCCGCACCCACTTAGCCAGGGTGCTCTGAACTACCCGAGCAGTTCAGCGCTGCGTCCTCCCGCCATGGCAGCACCGGGGGGGGCGGCGGGGGGGCACAGGCCGAAGGCTGGGTGGGAGCAAGAGGATGCCGAACCTGACGGTGCCGGAGAACCGCTTGTCTTTCTGCGGGTCGTAGTTCTTCAGGCTGATCTGCAGCTCCACCGTCTCCACAAACCTGAGGGAGGGAAGAGGAGAAGGGGGTGGAGGTGAGGGCCGGGGGGGAGACCCTGGTCCAGGGCCGGGGCCTGTCCCACGCCCGGTCCCGTCACGGCGCACGGCTTCTTACTTGCGCTTCTTGGTCTTGCTGCCCTGCAGCACCTCCTTCACCGCCTCGTACAGGGTGTCGCGGGAGACCTTGCTGCTGCGGGGGGGACAAAGACAAGGCGGGCTCAGGGCTGACCCCCCCTGGGCCTCCTGCGGGCCGCGGGGATGGAAGGAGAGACGGGGGGACACGCAAAGCCCCTGAGCCCGCCCGGGCCCATCCGCGCTCCCCCTCAGTCCCCCGCCAACCGCCCGGACGGCCCCACAGCCCCCCGCCGGGCGCGGATGGCGCCGGATGCTGCAGCGAGGCCAGCACCCACCTCATGGCGGCGGCTGGTCGGGACCAAAGGGGTGGGAAATCGCCTGAGCGATATAAATTGGGGCGGGAAATCTCGCGAGATGCAGTCTCGCGGCGCGGCGGAGTGTGGCACGGTAGGCGCCATGTTGGGAGCGGCGGAGTGCGGCGCCGTGTGGCCGCCATACTGGGAGTGGCGGGGCGCGGCCGCCATACTGGGAGCGGCGGGGCGGGGCCGCCATACTGGGAGCGGCGGGGTGCGGCCGCCATACTGGGAGCGGCGGGGTG
>JANZLQ010000055.1:4947608-4976962 GCA_026212715.1 Elanus axillaris
CTGGGAGCGGCGGAGTGCGGCCGCCATACTGGGAGCGGCGGAGTGCGGCCGCCATACTGGGAGCGGCGGAGTGCGGCCGCCATACTGGGAGCGGCGGAGTGCGGCCGCCATACTGGGAGCGGCGGAGTGCGGCCGCCATACTGGGAGCGGCGGAGTGCGGCGCCGTGTGGCCGCCATACTGGGAGCGGCGGGGTGCGGTGCTGGAGGGCCGTACCGCCTTCCCCGCCTCTCGGCTCCCCTCGGCGGGCAGCTCCCCGTCCGTATCCCCTTCGTTGTTAAAGGAACGGCTGTGATCTCTTTGTCTCCTGTCTCAGTCTACCAGGCCACAGCGCAGTGGTGAGGGTACGCCACCTCGGAGCCCCGGCCTCCCCTCAGCAGCCGCCGGGAAGGAGACGGGCCGCAACCCCTGCGGGAGGAGCTCCCGGGGCACAACGCCTTGCTGCTGGGACAATGCTATAAAACCTTATTAAGTTTCCGCGGGCAGAGACTCGCTGAAGGGCCGCGCTACCCGCCAGCTGGGAAGGGCAAGGCTCCTGAGGGCAGGTTGTGCCTTTCGGCTTCAATGTCGGCACGGTGCATGCGCTGCCGGGTCTTGATCAGGCGCATTGGCCGCCCAACAGTTCTCTCCCTAAACAGGCCCTGCTAGCCCAGTTCCGGGGGGGGGGGCGGTGCCGCGGTACCCCGGAACCTGTGTGGCGGGCTGTCGGAGGCTGGGGCGCGGCGGTGAGCGCTGTCGCTATGCGGGTTGCGGGGTGGGGTAGGCCAGGGGCCGGGCTCCGGTGCATGGCGGTCAGGTGGCGGACTGGGTCCCGTCGGGTTTCCTCAGGTCGGTGCCAGTGGTGGTGGGGGAGGCCTGAGGGGACGCGGGGGGAGATGGCGGCCGAGGGGCAGCCGGGCCCCGGCGAGCTCCTGCCACCACCCCTGACTAACAACACGGGGGGGAGCCCCGCTGTGTCTCCCCGCCACCCCCTGGGGACCTGGGCCAGTCCCGCCCTGCCGCTCCCCTCAGGGCTCGCCACGGCGCCAGGCCTCGTCCTGCTCCTCAGGGCACCAGGCCCTGCCCGGCCCTGCCCTGTCCCCAGCTCACCCTGACGCGGGAGACACGTCCCTTGTCATACCCTGGGTGGCTTCCCACCGCAGCCTACACCTGGCTTTCCTCGGGCAGCGCCTGCCCCATCTCTTCCAGGGGTCGTAGCCCCTCCAGCAGTGCTGACGGCATGGCAGCCGTAGCAGCTCAAAGGGGCCTCGATTCCCCAGCGGTGCCCAGCGACCCTGCTGGGAAACGAGCTGCAAGGCCTCTCCGGAGGCGTCAGCCCTAAAAGCAGGTGGAATCTGCTGGAGCTGGAGAGGAGAGGAGCTGTCTGTCAGGGGCAGGGAGCACTGGGGGTAGAGGGCACTAAGCGTGGCATAAAGCCTGGCTTCAGCCCTGGGTGCTGCAGTGACAGACAGAGCAGTCAGATGTGTTCCTGGAAATCAAAATGATAAAATATTAGGCTATCTCAGAGATTACTCATGAGAAGAACCCACTGCAGCTGCTTTTAAAGATAACCTATAAGCAGAGTGCCTCTTTAGCAAAACATTCTTGTGGGAGTGTGGATGTCTTAACATCTTCTGCTTATAGCCTGAAATTCTGTTCCTCAGAAGGCTGGGAATTAGACAGGAAAGGGAGGAGAGAATGAGGGTGCTTCCAGGGACAAAGCTCATTGTCCTGCCCCTGTCTCTTGCAGCAGAGAACACCCTCAGCCTGTAGGTTCAAACTGTAAAGTACTCGGAAACCTTTCGTGCAGATCATTTGGGGGGTGAGAAGGCTTGAATGTGGCATTTGCACTATCTCTAAAAAAGACTCTAAAAAGAGTCTGTCTGTTCACTGGCTTGATAAGCTTTATCTTGTATATATGTCTGTGGAATAGATTGTTAGCCCTGCCTGCCATCAGTATGGGAAGGGATGCATCTTTTTTCCGGTTTAATCTTTCGTAATCTCCAAAATAGTTTGCCATTCAAACCTTTCTTAATGTGCAAAAGTGAGTAAATGTATGTTGGGAAAAGATAAAATTTGAATTCTTCTTTTTATTTAAGGCTTGCAACAAAGAAGACAACTTACTGTTCCACAGACCTCTTGCTCTGGGTCCCAGTGCTCTCTGCGAGCACGCTGAGTAAAGTGAAATTCATGTCTGAGGACCAGTCATCAGGTCAGGATGGAGAGCTTGGGCTTGCAAGCAGTGACCCTTAGTGACGGCACGACAGCCTACATTCAGCAGGCTGTCAAAGGTAATGGCTCATTTGGGCTGCAAAGTCTATAAGTCTCTTGACTGACACTGTGAAATTAAAGTCAGACTTATCAAAAGTGCCCTCACAGTAAGTGAGCTCTCATATATCTTGTATGGTTGCTTGGTACAGGAAGCTAGCAGCTATCTGTTAGATCTGTTAGAAGAGTGAGATGGCAGAAATAAAACATGCCTCTCATTTGGAAATAAAGATTTGGAGATGGAGAACTGTTGCTATAGAAAATGAAGGTTCTGTTCAGACTAGAGTGAGCCCTGTTCTCTCCAGGGTAACTGGGGAAATGAGAGTTCACGCTATGGCCTGCAGGACTCTATTCAACGAAAACTTCACCTGAAGCTAATCACTTACTTCACCGAGATGCAGAGAATTTGGTTCACAGTAGTGCTTTTCTCACTCAAATGGGTGCTGAGCTTGGCATTGGTTAACTGAAGCGATATTAGTGCCAAATTCAACACGTGCCCTTATTTTTGATGTTTGTGAGGTGCTCCTTCCTTCACCACCTGCTGTTCCTGAGAAAAGGAACACTGTTTTCCAGCCTGTGGAACAGGATGGTTGAGTTGTGAGGCTTCATGTCCTGGGGATTGCTGTCTTGCTCTCTTTTCTGTCTTTTCTGTCAAACTCACTGCAAGTTTATTACATGTGTGGAGCTCAACTATCTTGAAAACCATGAGGTTTTGTGACCCCCGCAAACACTGTACACCAGGTGAAAGCAACTTGGATCCCTCTGTTCAAGGGGATAGAGCAATGTTCTCTCTGCATCAAATAATTTGCTAACTTAAACATTATTACAGGGTTACTAGTTACACTATTTTAAGAGTCCAGTCTACTATCAAGGGTCCTTTTTTTTTTCCAAGAGTTCATCCTCCACCAAAGCAGAAGAAAATGAATCTTCAGGCCCTTGCTGATGCTGTTAAAAGCTCCCAATTTATTTTTTTTCTCCAGCAGAAATGTAATTGCTTTCTACTTTAGATCCAAAACGCTTAGCACACATCGTTCTTTCTGCTTCTTGGCTTACAGAGCTGTGAAGGGCAGCCTGTAAACAAGTGATGACTGAGGGTCTTTGTCTTGTATCCTCCTGTCTAGGAGAGGTGACCTCCAGCATTTCTGGGAAGTTAAGTGCCTCTATGGCTATTCAGGGGAAAGCTTGATAAATAACAGCTTATAAGTAACAGTTTAGCTGTCTTCTGTGCGACTGGTTTCCTTGCAAAGATGCGGCAAAGGAGACAGGTCATAGGACCAGGAAGACTGGACTCTGCAGGCAGCGCTGATGGCATTTTTTTTGTTTCAGGTGAAAAGCTGATTGAAGGGCAAGTCATTGAACTTGAAGATGGGACCACAGCTTATATCCATCAGGTGACAGTTCAGAAAGGTGAGGACCATAATTTCACCTCTTTTTAGAAGGATGTTGTAGATGTAACCACAATTGTCTGTGTTCCAACAGTGGGGTTCCTTTATTAGCTTTAAGAAGTCCTTGTAGGTGTAGGGTTTTTTTCTTGCCCGTGGTTTTGAGGTTGAACGAGCAAGGACATTAGAACATGTGATTTCCTGCAAAGTTTTTAGCAATTTGACAAGAAGGAAAATTTGCTGGTGGTGTGAGCAAATGCTTAAGTGTTGTCTCACCTGTGGGCTCTCTCACAGTTGTCAGTCTGACAGATCCCAAGTCTACAAGCAAGGCCGGTAAGCTGTGTGCTGTGTTTGTGCCAACTATAGAGCCCAAACAAAGCTTGTTTCATGTGAGAGCAGTTGGACAGGAATTTCCTCTAAACTGTGAGATAATATATTACTTCTGGAATAGATGTTTGCTGGGGGACTGTGGAGATTGTTGGAAGCAATACCACCTTGGTCATTGACCCATCAGCCAATGTCACCTCTGAAATGAGGTGACATTAATTAATCTGAGAGGTGATGGGAATTCATTTCATGTGGGAGACACCAGAGCGGCACAGAGGAATACTCCCTGACCACGATAAGGTGTAAAAGGGCAGGTAGTAGAAAGAGCTCTGTTGCTTTGTGCAGTCCTTCCTTCACCCTCCAAAGCAACTTCTATTCCACCTCCCTTTTCTGTTCTTAAAAAGTTGCTTGAAACCCACTTTGTATGCCTGGCTGTGTCCTTTCCCACCCTTCATCCTGTTGCCTGCCTCCAAACGCACAAGCACAGTGAGATGGGTTTTCCTTCTCACCTCTGTTGCCATGGGATGTTTGTGTTGTCCTTTACACACCCCTGTGCCAGAGCCGTCATTCTCGTCCAGGACTTAATCTGGCATTTCAGAATCAGTGAGATACTGCATTGCCCCAGTGAGCTAAAGAAGTGTGGTGAAGCTATGCATGAAGCTCATAATTCAG
This sequence comes from Elanus axillaris, assembly GCA_026212715.1. Lineage (NCBI taxonomy): Eukaryota > Metazoa > Chordata > Aves > Accipitriformes > Accipitridae > Elanus > Elanus axillaris. The sequence continues at coordinate 4,952,235 of JANZLQ010000055.1, forward strand.
GTCAGAAGGGATCAAATGGTGTCTTAAGCTGTCTATAGCTATCATTGACTTCAGTGCAAGCAGGCAGCCCTGCTGTGTCCTCTTCTGCGGGTATGAATACTGTAGGGTTTGGGAACCGATGCAGTATCCCCTCCATCCCATCTGAGTCTTCCAGTAAGGTGGGTGAATTTTTTTCTTTTCCTTTAGAGTCTGTGGCTTTTGAAGACGGTCAGCCAGTGGTGTTGGAAGATGGCAGCATGGCCTACATACACAACACAGCTAAAGGTAAAGAGTGTTCCCTGTTCTTCTCTTGGCAGCTGGAGTAAAAGCTGCTAAAGGGTCACAGATTTCCAAGGCTGTAGGTAGTCCAAGGAAATGAAGAGTGCCTCGCACTCAGCAGCTCTTTTACATTTGATTTTATTGGTTTCCTCTTACAGAAAGTTATGACCCCAGCACCTTCGAGGCCGTCCAGCTGGAGGATGGCTCCACTGCCTACATACATCATCCTGTCATCATGCCACCTGGCAGCACCATCCTGGAAGTGCAGGCAGAAACTGGGCTAGAGGAGTTGGCTGGAGAGGAGGCAGATGATGCCTTTGATGTTGAGACCATTAATGCATTAAAGGAGTACGGCAGTAAGGTGAGGATGCAACGCTTCTTTCATGGTCTGCCAGCAGCGCTGAGGGGCTGGTGTAGTAGTTCATATTTGGCCTGGGGTGTAAGTGTCCTCCTTCATTAGTACTGCTGTATATTTGTTTTTCAGCAGTGCCAGCTTCGAGAAGAGAAACTGGACAGAGCTTCAGTGAGAGTGCCTAGAAGGGGGCAGTTTCCTGCTGCACCCTCTAGCTAGTTCCTACAGAGTTCTGGGCCTACCACCCTTAATCTGCTGCAGACCCAGCTTTGGGAATAGCAGAGAGCTGCTGTGATACAGCTTGGATTATTTTTTTTTTCTTGCTTTAAATGTCCCTCCTTGAAGGTGTTCTCTTTCTGTTTGCCTGGGTTTCTCATAATGCCACATGGGTTTGATGTTCTTTTCTACAGATGATGGAGGCAGTAAATCAAGACTAGCCTTTTACATGTCATCAGGAGTTGCTAAGTTATGGCCACTGTTCCCCATGTTGACAAAGACCTTAAAAACCAAAATAGCTTCAGATCCTAATGTGTTGTCACTGCAGTGCTCCATCTGAATGTCTTGGGTGCTGCCATTTTCTCCCATCTTCATGGTGGTGTGTGAGGAGGGCTACCAGGAGTGTGCTGACACTGGGCAGCGTTAAGATTTGCTGGTGGAGACCTTTCTGCTGTAGTAGGACCAGCCTCCCCTAGCTCTCTGGAGAAGAGGCAGGTGGCACTGCTGATGGGAATGCCTTCCTGCTTGGGTTGCTGCATGAACAGTGCCTGTGCTTCTTTACTTGCAGGTGTCTGATGAGGAAGAGGAGGGAGTGACAGACACCTGCCATATGAAGAGTGAAGACTCCAGCAACGTCGCTTCCCAGGTCTGAAGTTTTCAGTGATGCATTTCTGAAACTAGGCCAAACTCCTTTTGATGCAGAGTACTTTGCCAGCTAGTAATTGAAAAAGCTTTGTGGCTTCTCTGCAACGTTAGCAAATATATTAGGTGCAAATTTTACAAATGAACTAAGTGAAGCACAGAGAGGCGAGTTACGTGCCTGAGAACACCCAGTGAGCTGGGAGGTGGGAATGAGAAATGCTGGTTCCTAGATTCCTGCCCTGTCATCTGGATTTTACCATATGAGCACAAGTTGTGTTTGTAGGAACATGGTTTTGTGAGAATAACTGAAGGAGTGCATATGTATGGCAAGGAGGGAAATTATTTGTGTGGGCTTTGCAAAGCCTGCTGTAGTGGCTTGCTGAATTAATTTCCATATGTCTCTCAGCAGGATTTGCAGGAGGAGGAAGTGCACAGCAATGAGAAGGGGCAGCAGGCTGGCAGTAGAGCTTTCCGTTGTGGGTACAAAGGCTGTGGCCGCCTCTATACCACTGCCCACCATCTAAAGGTAAAGCAGGTAACATGCAGTCATGCAGTGTGCAGACTGTAACATGTCGCCATGTTACAGTGCCAGATCAGAATGCTGCTATGCAAAAGGCTGAGTTGTATGCTGGGCTCGCCAAGAGATCCAGATGTGTTAATTGGCCAAGGTGAAATCCAACACATAACTTCAGATTCTCTCCACCAGCTAGATTTCTTCAAACTGTTTTCCTTCCTCCTTGTCTTGGACCTCGTTTTAGGGACCTGTTCTTTCTTTTCCAGGTACATGAACGTGCTCACACAGGTGACCGGCCATATACATGTGACTTCCCAAGCTGTGGGAAAGCATTTGCTACAGGTAACAATTTCTGTTTTGAGCAAATTTTGTTTTCTGTCCAGTCCAAACCACTCTTGAGTATCAGCCCTGGCTTTTTTCCTGCAGAGCACAATGAGCATAGCTTTTAAAGCATTCTGTGAAGGAATTGCAGCATGGGAAACTGCCTGGGACTTGATTGGTTATGGACAGATTAAAGGAGTTACAGGAAGAAGCTGAGTTGTCAGTGGTGTTGTGAGGCTGTTTGGATATTTCTTCCCCTTCAGCTTTGCAGACATAGGACAGACATTCAGAAATGCATGAATGAGAAGTTGTACGCATCTTGCCATATTATTTCCTTCTCGTTATAAAATTAATTGTTGTTTCTTTCCTGGACAGGGTATGGGCTGAAGAGTCACGTGAGAACACATACTGGTGAGAAACCGTACAAGTGTCCAGAAGATGTGTGTAGCAAAGCCTTCAAAACATCTGGTGATCTACAGAAACACATCCGGACACACACAGGTGAGCAGTACTGGAAGAGAACTGAGCTGCTCATTGAAAGGGTCTCCAAGATAAAGTATTGCTTCAGCCTTTGTCCAGGACATGCCTTTTTCTATCTTGGGTGAAGCAAGGCAGAACTGAAGTTGTCTTCAGACAGAAGTAGAAGGGTAGTAGAAGTAGCACTAGGGATTCTCGACTCAGTTATGAACAGCAGAGCAAAAAGGATGGGGATGCCAATGTTGCTAGAGGAAATGTGCCAGTAGTTGGGTCTGATCTGAGGTCTTGTTATAATACTGTGGAAGAGTGAAGGGATACAGGTGTCCAGGTCATTCCAGGTAGCTGTGTTGTAACAGAACTCTCATCCACGTTACTCTGTCAATACAGGTGAGCGTCCCTTCAAGTGCCCCTTTGTGGGCTGTGGCCGCTCCTTCACCACATCCAACATCCGCAAGGTTCACATCCGAACACATACAGGTGAGCGGCCGTACATGTGTCCGGAGCCCAACTGTGGAAGGGGCTTCACCAGTGCCACCAATTACAAGAACCACATGAGAATCCACACAGGTAAGAGGAGACGACAGTGAAATGCAGACGGCTCTGCCCCAGTCGGCTGGATGCAATGACAGCCTATGGCAGCAGGGAAATCTGTGGGACTGAAATGGTCGTTTCCAGGCCAGGTATTGCAGGGGTAGATCTGGGGGTAGCCAGGGAGCTAAGGGAAATAGGAATTACTTTATTGGACTGATTATTGTTCCACCGGTCTGTCTCCAGCTAATCCCTCTTGATGGGGAATCCCTTCCCAGAGCATGAGGAGGGTGAGTGGGTTAAACTCTGCTCTGTGGCCTCTGCCCTAGGAGAGAAGCCGTACATGTGCACTGTGCCAGGCTGTGGAAAGCGCTTCACAGAGTATTCCAGCCTCTACAAGCACCACGTGGTCCACACGCACTGCAAGCCCTACACCTGCAATAGTTGTGGGAAGACCTACCGCCAGACCTCCACGCTGGCCATGCACAAGCGCAGCAGCCATGGCGAGCTGGAGGCCACAGAGGAGAGCGAACAGGCCCTCTACGAACAGCAGCAGCTGGAGGGTGAGCAACCACTGCCCCATCACCTGCAGCAGGCTTGGGTCAGGCCGTGCGGCAAAGGGGAGAGAGATGACAGCAAGAGCCTGCAGCCACTCCCCTCTTGGACTCAGGTCTGTGCTGTGGCCTCCTGCCTTCCCCCATCAAACCCAGATCTATGTCACAGATAAGAGAAAAGGGCTCCCCATGGTCCTCGCTGTATGTCACGGGTCAGGAACAGACTCCTGCCCATTCTGTAGTACAGGGAGAGGTAGAGAACATTCTTCCCAAGCCAACACTGGGCTGTTGTCATCATGATCTTGTGTGCTTCTGTGCTGCCCCTTCAGGCAACAGGCAGGTCCTGGGGTCAGGTGTGTGCTTTCACGCTCTGATTAGTGCTTCTCACCCGTTTTGCTCTTCCCCTTCCCTGACTCAGCTGCTGCTGCTGACAGAGACTCCCCTATGAAAAGCCAGCATATTGCTTTCCTGTCAGAGATGGAGGAAGATGAAGAGGAGGAGGAAAATGGTATGCCTACGCAGGTCTCGCTTATCTCTCAGGATGGGACAGAGCAGGTATGGACACTGACGCCCTCCAGCATGTGGAGAACAGCAGTTACCTGAGTGAGATTCTGCCTCTACCCAGCCTTGGTGTTCTCTTTAAGGTTTTTTTTCAGTGTAAAACAGACCCTGGGCCTTCATGGGCTCTGTCTGTCATGAGGGCTCCCTTCTTACAGCCTTATCCCACTGCTGTAGTCTTGATGTGGAGGGTAAAGGACGGGTCTCTGGTCTCCAGCTCACCTTCTTGCTGGATGGGATCTTGCAGGTATTTGCCCAGACTTGTGTGAAGTGCCTGGCAGCACTTGCCTCCTGGACAGCTGTCAAGAGGCAGGTCCCAACCTCTGCTGACACAGGCTGGATTTGGAGATTGTTGTTTTCATCATTTGTATACAGCAGTGCTTTTCTTGTACTTCCCTCCACCAGCTGGTCTTGTGCTGACTGGGAAAAACTCCCTTCTGTGGCATGGGGCAAAGGAAACAGCTGCCACGAGTAACACTTGTTTCCTCTTAGTCTGAGATGTTCCTGCTGCAGCAATGCACAGGCTGTCCCTTCAAAGCCTGGAGAGAAGATGCTAAATGGGAAGGGGAAGTGTGATAGAAGGGGGAGGACTGGAGACCTGAGGTCTGTGAGTTCTCCCATCGATTCTGTCCATGACCCTGGGTGAAGTCCTTGGAGTTCTTTGTGCACTAGGTCTTGCATGCAGAGGAGGAGAGATTATTTCTTCCTTATTGAGACCTTTGTGTTGCTAAACTCAAGAGCTGGGTAAGGCTTCCTGAGAAGCCATCCTGGCTGAGAGCATCTGCTGTTATCCCGCCCAGGTCAGTTTGTCACAGGAAGACCTGCAGGCCCTGGGCAGTGCAATCAGCATGGTGACGCAGAGCGGTGCCCTCACCGTCCCTGAGGAAGAGCTGGCGGGTGATGACACACACACTGTGACTGTGGCCAACGCTGCTGGCACTGAGACGCAGCCGGTAGAGACAAAACCAGGACCTTCCCTTTTCCCTGTGGAGAAACAGCCTGCTAGAAGGGAACTGCGTTTTCTTTTAAAATGTGATTGTTTTTTTCATCTTAACTTTTCCTAGGTTACCATAGTTGCTTCTGGGGCAGTAGTGTCTGAAGAATCAGCCATCACATCCCTCCATCATCAGCAGGTGGCATTGCTGGCTACTGCCAACGGCACCCACATTGCAGTGCAGGTACCACACAGCATCTGCCACGTTCCCTTTTGTTTCCCCCCATCCACCCACTGGCTTCAGCACTTGCCCTCTTGCTCTGCTGCATTGCCTCTTGCTCAGGGTGCTTGCTCCTTAATTCCCAGATGCCCTGTGTACAGAGGAGAGCAGGGCCATGCTCCTCAGACTGCAGAATGCTCCTTTGTAAACAGCCTGTCCCCATTGTAGCTGTGTCTGTCTCTGCTTTGCCTCTCTGGTTCATACCTGTATCACCCACTGCCAATCCCTCACACCTCTGTCCTGCTGGGGGCTGCCCTCAGCGAGCCTGCACCTCCTGAGCCCACCTTTTGGGAGGGCAATGTTATCTCTCCCTCTTTCCTCCACTAGCTAGAACAGCAGAGCCTGGAGGAAGCCATCAGCATGGCCGCAGCAGCAATCCAGCATGAACCCATAACACTTGAGGCAGCCATGTCCGAGAATGGGTGCTGAGACCCTGCAGAGCCTCCCAGGCAGGGAGAGCGGGCAGCCTGAGCCTGTTCTCCATGGGGGGTGTCGGGAACGGCAGGAACTGGGCTGGCTGGCGCAAAGAGGTGCCGTACATGAGCGAGGGAAGGTGTCCGAGACCAGCAGCCAGCAAGTGCACCACGCAGGTGGTGAGAGCTGGTGCCGGCACCGTTGGGCTACCAGAGTGACGCTGCTTGAAGGGTTCTTCTCTCCGTGGAGGGATGTCAGACTCTTGGCTGCTGCCTTCTCCTGGAGGCTTTGCTGATTTCCTGGGCTCTGAGCAGCAACTTCCCTGCTTCTTGCCTTGGGCACTGATTCCCTCTGTCTGGAGGAGATGGAAGATTGCATCTTCTAGTATTTATTTCTTCATGGCTGAGATTTCCAAGACCTGTTAGTCTTCTGCAGTAGAGGTGGAGCCACAGAGATTTCAGCAGTCTCTGGGAGTACAAAATTTTTTTTGGAGAGGCACTTCTTGCCCTCTCCCTCTAGGAATGGTCCAACAGCTCCCCTTTCCTGCCCACCCCTCCAGGTAAGGGACAAGTGGGCAGCATATGCACAGAAGCAATAAAGCCCCATCAAAGCAAGCCTAGGCTGTCCTGGGCTCAGCGTCTGGAGTGGTGACCAGTTCCTGACGCTGGAGTGAGCACCTGGGCTGGCTCCAACAGTAATTCTCCTATCTCTTTATCACACTCTGCTCTCAAGCAAACTTCCTTGACAGTCTCAGCACTGTGGAGCAGAGCAAAGCACTCCCTCCTCCGAAGCCAACCAGCACTTGTTGGGTGCTGAGCTAGATTTGGATGTAAATACCAAGTTAAAATAAAACAAAATCTTTTCTTTTTAAAAAAAGAAGCACCTTTCTCTCTTTCAGTCCCTTGGGGCCAGTGGCTGGCAGAGGGTGGGAGGGATGTTACTGTTTTGTAGATGTAAGGATTAAAGAAGTTCAGGAAATTTGTTGGCTTGACCAAAAGTGCAGTGATTGTCCAAAAACAGCATTGAGGAGTGATGCAAACAAGATGAGTTGTAGCCTCTGAGTTCTCAGCATGTGTCTTAGAGGGGCTAAGAGCTGTCTCTTGAATCCCAGATCAGGCCTTGACTCCTCCGAGGACTCCTGCAAGCCTAGATTAAGGGAATTGTGTCAATACAAGAAAACGTGTCTGTGAACGCATGCTACAACCCTCTGAGTTGGGGAGAGAGACCTGGGCTGGCTTCCTCGACCCAGCAGGAGTAACCTCAGCCCCTCTGCTGCGTACCTCTACCTGGGGCAGTTTGTGGACACAGCCAGCATAGAGAGCACCATAGAATCAAAGAATAATTTATGTTGGAAAAGACCTTTAAGATCATTGAGTCCAACTGTAAACGTAACATCAGTGCCGGCTCCCAGCAATTAGGTGGTTTATTTTTTGGGTATACCTGAGGAGTCTGCAGAGGAAGAGGTTTCTGCAGGCAAGGAATGGGCATAACCCAGGAGGGCTGCAGCAGGCTGGATCTCTGCTCGCCTTCCTTGGTGCGACTGATTCCAAAACAAGCAGGGCTGGAGCCTTTCCAAAAGGCACAGCCCGTGCTCGTGATGCAAGGGGAAGCTCTTCATTTAAATCCCAGAAGAGGAAACTGCTATTTGAGTCAGGGAGGGGATTTCTCTCCGCAGAACGCGAATGCCGAAAAAGCTTTGGATCTCTAAGCTGAGCTAGCAAAGGGTTACGAATCCCTGTTCAGTGTGTGCTCCCGTGAGCACTGGATTGTGCTTCCCTGGGCGTGGGGGATCTGTCAGTGGCGGGGCAGGGGGAAAAGACCTGCAGCCCAGGGTCCGTGGGGCTGAGGGAGATGGGGACCGTGGGCTTCCCCGGGGTGCACCCAAGCAGATGGCGCTCCTGCTTCGTGCGTCCCCCGCCGCCCAAGGCTGTCGAGGCAGGCTGTTTCCTGGAACCGGATCCCCGGCCTTGACAGAACCTCCTCTGCCATCGCTGCCTGTAGCCATGGACCTGCGAGCGGAGCTGCTGAAGTCCATCTGGTACGCCTTCACCGCCCTGGACGTGGAGAAGAGCGGCAAGGTTTCCAAATCGCAGCTCAAAGTGAGTCCCCAGGGAGGCTTGGACGGCCCCGGTGTAGGCTGGTGGGTGGGCTGCGAGGGACAGAGCGGGTCCAGGGATGCTTTGCATCCCCCCTCGGTTTCCACGGAGGAGCTGTTAACTATTAAGATTAATAAGATCTTGCTGTTGCCTCCACACAGGTTTTAGTGAAGTTCTCTGTCTCTGCCTCATCTCCCTGTAAAAAAAAAAAAGATGGGGGTCGTTGATGCTCAAATGTATTTTCTAGGTGAAAATGTGGAGAAATCTAATTTTTAGTTTTCAGTTTCTTATGCTTTTTTATGCCCAACTAGCAGCCCAAACTCAGTTTATATTTTCTTGCTTGCCAGAGCACCCATGTTTCTGCTTCCTGTTCAACCAGCGGGTTGGTAGGTAAAGGCAGACCATTTTAAAACTAAAACTCCTCAGTGGTCTGGCCAGAAATAACACAGCACTTTCAAAAAAATCTCTGCTTTCCCCTCTCCCCTACCCCCTCAGCAGCTTTGTAGAAAGCTCCTATGTTCAGCCATTCATCAAAAGCATCGTGGCTTTAAAAGACTTTTTATCTGCCTCTGGGACAGGGTCTGGTCAAATCTGCCAGGTTGTACCTTGGCTTTGACAATAATTATTGATTCTTATTTTATATTTTTTCCCTTTACAAATGATGGGACTCCTTTTTTGTTCGTGTGTAAATGTCCCGTTGTGGTTCTTAGGCTGGCGCTGGGGTTGGAAATGCCGGTTGGAGCAGGGGGCTGTGATGCAGAGGAAAGACCTGAGCTAGAAACATGCAAAACACAGGGAGATGTTGCGTCAGGACTTGGCAGCTGCTGCATGTCTGCAAGATGAGTTGTGAAATGCTGTGAAGAAACCTCTTTTCCTCTATTCCCTCTGCTTTATAGGGCTTCCCCCGGGACAGACTGCAGGGAAGGTGCTGGGCTTGGCAGAGGGGGCATGTTTTGCCCAAAAATCGAGGGTTTTTTTGCAAGCCTGTGGAGGAGAAGCAGCCGGAGCTGGGCTTCTCCTGATAAGCCGCTGCCTTTGCAGCCTTTGGTTACTCCCCAGAAATTCATTGCACGTGAGCCACGCTCACCTACTTAAAACTGTAGAAATATCTGAAGGAATTAAGGAAAATCCCAAAGTAGGCCAGAGCCTAATTCCCCTTGCTAATCCCCAAGAAGGGCTGCTGTGCTCCTGTCGCAGCATCCCCTGCACCCAAGCCCCGGGTCCTGCGCCCAGCCCAGGTGTGCTGCCAGCTCCAAAAGTGCTGAACACGTGCAGCACTCGTCTTGCAAGATCTTTATCACCGGTGAAGATGCTGAGGCCACAGAGACCCTAATTTTAACGGCAATTTCCTAGAGAGTTAGTGCAGGGGGGCTGGGAGAGCCGCAAACCCTTGTGCAGGATCTACAGGGGTGCTGGGGACGGTGGCAGTGGCTTTGCCCAGGGTGACATTTCAGAGGGGAAGAGACATTCACCCCTCACTGTTTTTCCACCCGCCTTCAGCTATGGGATGGGATGGCGGCAGGTCAGGCTGCGCTCCTGCACAACGAAGCCCAATTCTGGATAACTTTCCACCCGCCTCAAGGCCAGGGAGAGCTTGTTTCCATTCCCCATTGCTGCCAAACACTGGCTCAGGTTTGTCCCAGCCTACACAAGCTGGCAGCAGCGTTTCTGCTTGTTCAGTGCAGTAAAAATCCAGGGTCTCACAGGTTTGAGTAACAACGTTAAATCCATGGTGGCCATGCCCTCTCCAAACTCCTCCTGGGTTGTGCGAGCCAGGCTGCGCTCTGTTCCCTCACCAGGCATGTTGCTGCATGAAGGGTCTTGAACAAAGGGGGAGAAATGCCGGTGTTCATAGCATTTGCACCTACGGAAACAAAACCAGCTCCAGGAGCTGAGGTGGGATTTTGCTGGTAGACGAGCAGCATGCTGGTGGGAGCTGGGTGTTCGAGTCCTCTGACCTCTCTCCAGCCAGATGTAAAGCAGTGTTTCAATTTAATTTAGCAGCGTTTCAAAGCGTGATGGCAAAGCTGTGGGAAGCCGTTGGGTTCAGTAGTTGAGTTCTTTGCATGGACGCTCCTATGCAAGCAAGTATGTGCATATATATATGTGAGTGTAGGTGTGTATCTGCACAGGAAGGAAAGAGTCTTGTGGTTGAGTGCTACACATCAAGAGATGTTGGGTAGTTCTGTTCCCAGCATGGGCACATACCTGCCCTGCTCTTGGATGAGCATTTATCCTCTGTGCCATCACATCCTCCCTGGCTGAGCTGGGGGAGCTACTCCCTCTCTCTGCGGATGCTGACTGGGATGTGGGAGGCGGCTGCTGCAGCCAGGGCAGAGCTGAGCCCTTTGGCGCAGCTGAGCCCGGCTGGGGCAGGCGGGTGGGAGCCACTGAGCACCGTCCTGGTGCTTTTTGGCACCACTGCTCCGCTCCTCTCCCTGTTCTGGAGGGAGAGGAGCAGTTTGCTTGAGCGTTCCAAGAACTTGGTCTCCTGAGGCTGCCTGCTACAGCAAATCCCTTGGGGAGTGGAGAGGAGGCAGGGGGGCAGGCGAGTGGTTTAAATGAAGGGCTGCATGCCGGGGGCATGGGGATCCCCCAGCCACTGCATGGGGTTGCAGGCTCAGGGTGCAAATGGCAGGGGAGGTGGCTTTTGCTTGCTTTTTGAGAAAGAGCCCATAGCCTGTGCGGGTCTCTGGGTCTAACTGGTGCCTTGGGGGGGTGGGTTATCACAGCAACAGCCTTTTATGGACCCCCCGGGGGCAGGAGGGAGGTGCCTGTCTTGGACTGAAAGCGCAGACCAGCAGGTCCCAGTTTGGCCGGTAACGGGTCTAAGAGCAGCTCATCTGTTCAGACAGTGGGGAAAGCCTTCCCCGAGGTAGAGAGCTGATGGACCCGGGGCTGGGCTTGAGCCAAGGGGTCCTGGCTGAGGGGGGGGCAAGGCAACCATCCCCACTCGTGTCCTCCTTGCTGCAGAAAATGGGCAGCTCAAGGGACCCTTGCCACCGCCAAAAGCTCCCAGCACTAAGGGTCCCCTGGGGCAGGACTCCCTGCACCCCCAGCTCTGGGGTAGCTTTGATTTTCTCAGCAGGGCTGGTCTGCTTGCACATGGGGAAACTGAGGCAGCAACAACACTCCCTGCATGGCACAGAAGCCCCAATCCCCCTGCTCCCACCTGCCGGGGCCAGAGGGGCTTGTGTTTTACACGAGGAGCCAGACTTCAGCCCCAAAAAAGTCACCCCCAGCCCTGGCATCGCCCCTGGCATCTCCCACAGGGGAGAAGAAGAGGGGCTGCCATTCTCCAGCCGAGTTAAATATTCCACCCCAGGCTCCGGCTGGCGTTGGCAGCAGCTGTGGGTGGCTGCGGAGCAGTGGGAGTGGGGCGTGATGGGGGCCAGGAGAGCAGGGGAGAGGGTGGAGAACAGCATGGGGGCTGGTGCTCGGAGGGATTTGGGATGCTCGGGGGTGTCGGGCAGACCTCTGCCCCTGCCCTGGCCATCCCCTGCACACCGCAGGGGAAAGGTGGTGTCACCAAACCACTTTCAGAGCATCCCTTCCCTTCCTCGGCCCCCCCTTATTTTCCCCTCCTATCCCTTGTTTCAGACCCCGGGGCGGGGGGGTTCCCACTTCTCCTCTCTCTTCGGGGTCAGGGCAGCCACAGCCCCACGCACTCTGCCATCAGCCTGCCCGGGGTTTTCCTCTCCACCCTGCCCCACTTTCATTTTGTAGGTGACCGCTCTGGCGAGCAGCAAGGCTCTCGTTCACAGTGTGCCGGGGCGGATAGAGGGGCTCAGGGTGCCAGCCACAGCCAGGGGCACATGCAAGACCTCTAAGGGCTTTTTGGGGTGCTGTAAGAGGAGGTGCAAGGGATGGGGAAGAGGCCCCACGTTGGAAACGGGGAACGGGATGCAATTCCCAAACTGTCCATCCCTCCTGATAGATTTGTTAGCCATCCCAGAGGATGCCCAGGGTGTTTCCATCCCTCTCTGCCCCTGTGCAGACCCCGGGGTTGCACCGAACCCTGAGAAGTGCAGCTGTAGCAGCAGTGCTCAGAGCTACAGCCCGCTCGGTGTTTGAGCACAGGGTGGAGTTCTGCTGATAATATCGGTCCCGAGGGTGAAAAAGAGAAAGAAAATCTGGTTGAGCAAGAACTGTCTTCAGCTGCAGCAGCCGGCATGGCCTCTGGCGGCTCCTCTCCTTCTGGGAGGAAATTTCCAGCCCTGCACGGAGAGGAGCAGAGATGCCGCACACTATCTCCTCCAGCCCCTCTCTTGAAGCCTTGGCAAGCTGCATCTGCAAACCCTAAGAGCCATCTCTGCAAACCCTGCTGCAATGGGACGGCATCAGTTTGGGATGCTTGTTTAACCACCTCCTGCTTGCTGGGAGGTAAAGACGAGAAGACAACGGCTTGGCCGGCATCATGAGCCGGAGATGCCCGTGGTGTTCATGGGCAGCCTTGCTCCAGGCTCTGGCAACTGGCCCAGCAGCGGCGTGGGCTTTCCAGCATGTGGGAAATTTGGGAGCTTGAAAACATGCTTTGTTTTGGAGGATTTGAACAAAAATGGGCTGGTTGGTGACACTTGCAGACTGCTTCTAGAGATGGTGTCTCCTGATCTCTGTGGTCTGCTTCCATGCCAGACAAAACCTTTTCTTAGTTTCTTATATGTCTTTTCTTATTTTCATCTTTGTGTCTTTCTGTGTGCCATTGGCAGAAAGCAACTGCTGCCAGGCTCAGCACCGTCATTAGTTATGTTTTCAATAAATTGCTAAAGGCAGATGCCAAACAGCATGGCTTGGGGTGGCTTATCATCTTTTCTAGATCAAAGCATGTCCTGTTTGTTCTCTAATGTTTGAAACAGCCTTTTTTAAAAAAAAAAAAAGAAAAATTTCCCTGTGTGCCAAGAAGGAAAAGAAATGAATGCAGAAAAATCCTCAGTTTTTCCCTGTTTCTAAATGATTCTCTAAGGTATAAATCTGGGAATATTCCCCTGTCCTTCTGCCAAATCCAAACCATGCCTCAATGCTATGGCTGCAGGGAGGGGCACAGTCCCCAGGTGGGTGGGTGGCACCGTGGGGATGTGCCGGGGCAGGGTTGGAAGTTGTTCACCTTCTCCCTGTCCCTTGTACTTGGCCAGGTGCTGTCTCACAACCTGTACACAGTGCTGTGCATCCCCCATGATCCCGTGGCGCTGGAAGAGCATTTCCGTGATGATGATGACGGGCCAGTATCCAGCCAGGGTTACATGCCATACCTCAACAAGTACATCCTGGATAAGGTGAGCCCCTCGGCCATCCCCCTGACCTGCTGCATCTCAGGTGGGGACATCACGGTGCCTGGTCTTCTTCTGTACCCTGTAGCAGCCCCACGGCTCCACTTTCCTCTGCTCTTGGAGATCCCATGCCTTGATGGGTAGAAAAAGGATACAGAGGGTTGGGGAGCACTCAGGTGAATGCCAAAATGAGTGAGAAATATTTAATACCCAGTGTCTCCTTGGCAAGAATGAAGTCAGCCCTTTCCATTAAGGCTCTGGATGGAGGTGCATCTCTGCCCACATTTCCTAGAGCTCAGAAAAAAATCAGCCCCTTTTTCCTCTTCACCCCAGTTCAAATTTGAGGTGTGACGTCATTTGGCAAAGAGGAGGAGAGGGAGGAGGACGAGGTGCTGAGGCAGGAGCAGAGCTTGGGGTGGGCAGGGGCTTTCTCCCTTTTTTTCTGCGTGGCTCAAAGGCACCTTTGTTTGGCACAGCAGACTTTGCGGCTGGGTGCTTGTTTCCTCCAGGCATGTGAGGAGAGGAAAAATGACTGACAACTTTCTTCCACTGTGTGCTCAAAAGAGGGGGGGCCCAGAGCTGGGTGCAGTAACCCTTCCCTCCCCTGCTGCCTCCCCAGGGCTGAGCCGTGCCTCTCCCCGGTGTGCGGTGCTCCATGCCAGCCTCTGTGCCGGTCTTTGCCTTGCCCTGAACTGGTCAGAAGCTGCCCAGCCTGGTCCAGGGATGCTGATCTCAGCTGTGGGGATCTGGTCTCCAGCGAGCAAGGGCAGACCTTCCACCAGCACCCTCTTCCCCCTGGGCAGGCAGCTGCCCAAGGTCAGCCCAGCCCAATCTCCCCATCACAGAGCAACCAAAATCCTTCCAGTTTCCCACTGGGTTCTTTGGGAGATGACCTTCTTCTGTTTTCGCTGCAGCTAATAAAATCCCAGAGGCAGCCTGAGAAGGGGAAGTGGTTTTTCCTAGTAAGAAAGGCTTTCAGCTTTCCACCACCCAAAGGTTTTTCTCCAGCTCTGCCGCTGCAGGCTGCAGTTTGCCCTCATGCTGGCCGTGTGCAGCTCACACAGCTGGGATGGAGCAGCCAGATGCAGCCAGGCTCCTTCAGTCCTCATCACAGTTCACCAATGCCGCACCGAAACTGCTGCATGAAGCATCTCACGCTGCTGGGCAAGTGGTCACAGAAGCTCATGGACAGGCAGCAGGGCCGAGGTTGATGGAGGTGTCATTCCTGCCTCCATTGTTACTACTTGCTTCCCTTCACTGAGCCCCAGTTCCTCTTTATGGTCAAATGGGATAATGAGAATGACCCAAAGCTAGGGTGGCACTTGGGAAAGCACCACCACAGTGCTCCATGTGCTTCACTGCTGGGTTCCTGCTGGTGCTCCAAAGCCCGGCAGGACATGGCTGAGCCACCGTGGCCGTGCCACGCTGCCCAGGTGCTGCAGCGGTCCCCTAGCATCTTCTCTCTGAGCTGGGACACCTTGCTTGCCGGCATAAGGGACCTGTGTGGGTGACGCATACTCTGGCATCATAGGTCAGTGTCCACTTACACTCTAGTTGTGGGTCCCACGTATTAATCACCCCGTGCTTCTTGCCAGCAGGGACAAGAGATTTCAGGTGCAAGGGTTTCTCCCCTCCAGTGCTTCCCCGTCCAGAAACCCCCTCCGTAGCCCTGCAGCACCACGCTCACCCCCGTGACTCCTGCCCACAGGTAGAGGAAGGTGCTTTTGTCAAAGAAAACTTTGATGAGCTCTGCTGGACCCTGACAGCAAAAAAGAATTACAAGCCTGACCGGAATGGGAATAGCATTGTATCCCACCAAGATGCCTTCAAGCTGTGGTGTCTCTTCAACTTTCTCTCTGAAGACAAATACCCTCTCGTCATGGTGCCAGACGAGGTAGGACCTGTCTCACCCCCCGCCATCCCCATCTTCCCAGGGCTCTGCATGCTGGCAGAGCCCCGTTTGGGAATGACACATCCCGCTATCACTTCCTGGCATGTCCCACCGCATCCTGCAAGATGTGGTGCTCCAGCATGTGAGAGAGTGTGGTCTGCCCTGGGCAACGCCCCCGTGCTCATGGCCAACCCCTGCTGCCCAGAGAGAAGGGGGTGACTTGGGAGCAGCTGGGATGACCCCTCCAAAATGCTGAAGCCTCTCACATACAGATGTGTCATAAGATGAGGTGTGGGCTGGTCCATATTGCTCTTCCATGGTCCGAGCCTATGCCAACGAGTTCTTTTGCCTGCTGTGAAATCAATGTGCCGGTTCTCAGAGCCCCAACCAAAGAGCATTGGCAGCTCAGCTCCCCCTGGGCCTGGTCCCTTCCCTAAAGCCCTTGCATCTCACCCAAGGGTTGAGTCAAGCATAGTGTCAGAGGACTCCTCCTGATTTTCAAGGGAGAGCAAGAGAAGATGATAAGAAACCCTTAAAGTTTGGTGCAATGGGACGTTGCTCCCCATGAAATCGCTGTCAGGCTGGATGGGGCTGTGTCTCTTGGGCTGGTTCCTGTGCCACCACGAAGGCAGTGGCTGAGCTGACCTGGTTGTCCCTCTCTATGCCCGCTGCCACCAGCCACTCGCCCGCTGCCCAGCATCTGGAGAGTTAAGAGCAAGGCACCCGGGTGCAGCAAAGCTGCTGGCAGTAATCTCCAAATCTCCAAATTCCACGCGGCATTTGGAGGGGGAGGTTTTCCCTTCTGCGGGGGTCAGATCAAACCCCCATGAGAAGTTGGGCAGATCTGGGGAGGAGGGATGAGCTCAGAAGCTGAGCAGCCTCATCAGAAGGAGCTCAGCTGGGCAAACAGCTGCCATCTGCTTCTACACCATCAACCTCCTGAGGTCAGCAGAAAAGCCAAAAAAAAAAAAAAAGGGCAAAAAAAAGACAAGTAGTGCAGTGCTGCACAGACGTAGGAGGGCAACCGCACTTCCTGCTCCCCAGGAGAGGTGTTTCCTGTTCCCCAGACCATGACAAACTGAATCA
This sequence comes from Elanus axillaris, assembly GCA_026212715.1. Taxonomy (NCBI): domain Eukaryota; kingdom Metazoa; phylum Chordata; class Aves; order Accipitriformes; family Accipitridae; genus Elanus; species Elanus axillaris. The sequence continues at coordinate 4,968,623 of JANZLQ010000055.1, forward strand.
TGTTTCAGCTTATTGGGCTAAACTTGAAAAAAAAAAAAAAAGAAGAAAAAATAAACTACATTAAATTCTTGCCCTTCTCCTAGTTAGATGATGTGAAAAAATCCAGCTGGGTGTGGGGACTCCTGTGTTTCACCTTTCTGTGTGGCTCTCTGCAGTCACCCACCCTCCTTCGTCCCTATATCGTGGGTAGAGGAGAGCTGGCAGCAAAACTTGAGCTGGAATAAGTCTTCCTGACATTATGTCAACCATTCTAGCTCTTTTTAAAGGAATTTATTTACAGTTTCAAAATGATACTCATCTCCTCTGTAGGGACCTCTTCCCCTGCTCCTCCTCAGTCTTTTTAGGATGCCAGCTGGAAACCAGAGTGGTGCTGAAGTCAGGGCCATGGTCTGAGACACCTGCCTTGCAGGCTGGGTGTTGGGGGACAGCAGTGTTGGTCTGTTCTCCCTCAGGCCCTTGACTTCTGCACAGTTTTCTCACTTTGCAGACAAACAAGCCAAAAACATCTTAGCCTTGTAGTTAAAAGGAAAAACCTCCCAGTAGTGGTCAAGCTCTAAACCAATGTCAACATCCTGAGCCTGCCTGCTGCCTGGAACACCTTGGCCATGACCATCAACCCTTGTAAGGGGTGATAGCTCTCGGATAAGGGTCCTCCATCTCCAGGCTGGAAAGCGATGTGGTCTTAGGCTCTCCAAAATGGGTTGGTGGGACAAGGACAGTTCTCGCTTTCCCTCGCCGCTGAGTTCCCCATCCCTGCAGGTGGAGTACCTGCTGAAGAAGATCTGCACGGCCATGAACGTGGAGCTGAACTCCTGTGAGCTGGATGACTACCTCTCCCAGGAGCCGCAGGGGCAGGGAGGGCTGACAGTCTGGCAGTTCCTGGACATGGTGAACTCAGGGCGGTTCCTGCGAGGTATCGAGCAGGAGGCTGTCAGCATGGCTGTGGAGGAGGTGTACCAGGAGGTCATCGAGGATGTGCTTAAACAGGCAAGGAGCCCACATGTCCTGGGACACAAATCCCATCATGCCCCCCCACCCTGTTGTTGATCCCTGTGTCTCTCGAGTGCAGGGCTACCTCTGGAAGAAAGGCCAGCTGAGGAGGAACTGGTCAGAGCGGTGGTTCACACTGAAGCCCAGTGTCCTGTCCTACTACATGAGTGAGGAACGGAAGGAGAAGAAGGGGAGCATTGCGTTGGACAAGCACTGCTGCGTGGAGGTACAGCCCTGGCCATGCTCAGCTCGAGGATAGGAGACCCAGGAGATCCACTTTAGACCCCAGGAAGGGGTACCCAAGAATACACAATTTCACATCCATGAGCATGGGAGAGCCAGTCCTATGGCTGAAGGCAGTGGGGATAAGGTGGGGTACAGCGCAGGTAACACCATGCTGTGTCCTCTCCCTGCAGGTGCTGCCCGACCGGGATGGGAAGAGGTGCATGTTCTGTGTGAAGACCTCCTCCCGCACATATGAGATGAGTGCCTCCGACACCCGGCAGCGCCAGGAGTGGACGCTAGGTCTGTGCCCCCTCCCCAGCTTCCCTGTGCCCCCCACCATGTCCCCACTGACTGTCCCTTTCCCTCCCCAGCCATCCAGACAGCTATCCGGCTGCAGGCTGAGGGCAAGAAGTCCCTGCACAAAGATCTGAAGCAGAAGCGACGGGAACAGCGGGAGCAACGGGAGCAGCGCAAGGCGGCCAAGGAGGAGGAGACACAGCGGCTGAAACAGCTCCAGGAGGAGAAGGAAAGGAAGCTGCAGGAGCTGGAGCTGCTCAAGGAGGCCCAGCGGCAGGCAGAGATACTCCTACAGGAGGAGGAGCAGAGGCGGAGGCAGCAGCATGAGGAGATGCAGAGGACCCTGGAGATCCAGCTGCGGGAGGCTGAGCAGGTGGGTGCATCCTCATGGCGTGTCCTGCAATAGGGCTGTGTCGGTCATGGAGTGGGTGGTTCCTTCCTCTTTCCTTGCCCATGGCGGCTCAGGGGGTTTGGAGGAGCTTTTAGGAGCACATCCCAATCTTGCAACAGCGCTGCTGCCACCCATCACCACTGGGGTCCTGGGGGTGTATGTGACCCAGGGACAAGGGATGGAGGGGTCAGCACCACCGTGCACGAGATACTTGAGGAGCAGGAGATGAGGACAACCTGCCCTGGGGTGTACGAAGCTGGGGGACAGGTGAGAGGCAAGCAGTAGTGCCAGGATGGCCAGGGAGCTCATTTCTCACCTTGCAGCCAGCACTGGCTCCAAATGATGTGGTGTGTCTCCTGAGCAGGGAAACAGCCTTGCTTTGGAGCTCTCTCTGGGGGCTCTCCCTGGTGTGGGAGATGTCTGGCCCCATCCACCCAGGGTCACAGGGGTAAGGGGGCCCTGGGGATGGCCGCAGTGGCTCTGCCACCCACCCACGCTGATAGCTCCTCTCCCTGCCGCAGGCTCGTGCCTCCATGCAGGCAGAGATGGTCCTGAAGGAGGCAGAGGCAGAACGTCAGCGCAAGCGCATCCTCGAGCTGGAAGACATGCAGGAGCGTCTCCAGGAGGCCCTGCAGCAGGAGGTGAAAGCGCGGCAGGATGAGGAGTCAGTGAGATATGCACAGGCCAGGTAGGACCAGGGCATCCCTGCTCCTCCTCAACTAGCCCCATTCCCAGGGCAGCAGCTGGGCATGGGGACATGCTCCCCACGGCAACACAATGCTCCCTGGGATACTGTGATGTGCTGGTGACTTCCTAGTATGCCAGCAGAGATGGGGAAGCTAGTAGAAGAAGTGGCAGAGGGATGTCCTGACCTTTTGCTCTGTGTTGACAGGCTACTGGCTGAGGAAGAGGAGAAGCTGAAGCAGCTGATGAAGCTGAAGGAGGAGCAAGAGGAATATATCATCAAAACTCAGCGAGAGAAGCAAGTCCTCAAGCAGGAGATGGAGAACAAGAACAAGTGTCTGGAAGAGGCACAGAAGCAGCTGGAAGAAGTGAGAGTGAACAGGCAGCGGGTGGACCAAGATGTCATGGTGAGCATCACATCGGTGCCACATCCCTTTGTGCTGTGAGCCCCGGGGGAATTCCCAGCCCTCCCTGAGTCACCTCCACACTAGGGAGGACTGAGTAGCTTTGAGGACCAAGCTGGCATTGCCTCAAGGGTTTTCTGAGCTGTGCCATGTGGAGGCACCTGGTGGTTCAGTGGCTGAGATGTGACAAGCATGTCCTGCTCTGGGGGGACAGCGCTGGTGTCCAGAGCAATGTCAACAGTGGGAGTGTGTGGAGAGGGCAATATTGGAGGAGGAGCAGAAGACCTAGAGCAGGGTGAATTGGGTCTCCATCCCAGAGGGAGCCTCCAATCCAGGCTTACTCAGGGAAGGGAAACTCCTGCCCACTGTCCTGGGATGGGGGCTGTCGAGCAGCTGGCTCACCCCTCTCCTCCATCCCCTCCCAGGCAGCCCAGCGGAAGCTGCGACAGGCCAGCACCAACGTCAAGCACTGGAATGTCCAGATGAACCGACTGATGCACCCCATCGGGCCGGGAGGTAGGAGACTGGCCATCACACCCATCTTCCCCTCTTTAGGGGCATCCGGGAGCTGGAAGGACCCCCATCTTTCAGAGAAGATACCCCAACACCTCTAGCAAGGAGAGACCCTGCAACCTTTTTCCTTAGCTGAAAGGTAAACAATCCTCTTTTTCTCTCCATCTCCAGACAAGCGTATGAACGTGAGCGGAGGAGGCTTCACTGGCTACCAACCCCTCCTCTCCCAGAGAGATTCCTCCCTCAAATTCAGGCAGAAAGTGGAGGATAAAGGCAGCAGCCCCACAAGGGACAACAGCAAGGAAAACGTGAGCAATGGTGGGAACAGCAGCCTGCCGCCATCTACGGATGGAGACACCATGACCACAGAGCCCACCAACTAGCCCAGCAGGATGGCAGAGCCCAGCACACCCCTCCAAGCGGACAGTCAATACGGCCATCTCTGGATGGAGACAGGTGGGGACCAGCACAGAGCCTATAGGTGACTACATGTAAGGCAGAGATGCTCCCATTTTCTTCAAAGAAGGGCTGCAGTCACAACATGCCAGGAGGCTCAGACAGCCCAAAATTGGGGAGAAGGCAGTGGGTCCATCTCCTCTGGGCTGCCCAGCCGTGGGACCTTGACTCAAGTCCCCAGACTCTGGTTTCCACCCTGCCTAAAAAAAACCAAACCACCAGTGGGTCTGGACCACGTGGCCCACGGCTGCAGTTCCCCCTTGGTTTCTACCAGCAACCCTTCTGCATCGCCTGCTGCGCCCCTGGGTGCATGGCCCTGTAACAGCAGCTGCCAGGGAAGCCTTGGCAGACTGAGTGGTGCCTTCTTGCCACCCCTTCAGAAAGGCTGGGGTGTCCTTAACTAACATGTGCATTCCCTGAAGGTGGTTGTTAGTCACTGGAGTCACATAGATGTTAGCAGAAGCCAATAAGCAATAAAGCTTTTGGAGCTGCTGGCCTGCAGACCTCCTTTCCTGCACATCTGTGGCCCTGCAGCCACCAGACGTCCCTCCTCAGCAGTGCTGGGTTTTGATTCTCGCTATAGAAAAGAGGCTGTTAAAAGAAATCAGACACCACCCGTGGAAAGGGGCTCCACCAGTGGATTTTGGGTTGGTCTATGGAGGGCCAAGAGGGACACAGATGCTGGTGAACTGGCCATAGACAATGAGCTCCCCTCTGGGTGGGAGGACAAGCATCGGGGTAACATCTCGGAGGGCCAACACCTCTATATGATTAAGTGCTCATATACGAAAGTAACAGTGCTCTGGGCTTCATTTAGGTCTTTGCCCTTGGACTGCAGGACTCCCTGTTTCAGGAGCAGTCCAAGGCCCACAGAAGGCAATAGTAAAGACTCCCAGGGTCCATCCGAACTGGGAGCCGGTGGATGTGGCAGCCCCCTTCAGTAATGCTGGCCTGGCCTGTCACCTGCTCCCTGAAAAACTGAGAAAAAAAAAAAAGCCAAGTCTGCTGGCAAAACTCCCTGCACAGAAAAATAACCAACCCACACCAACATGGGGGTTAGTTTTTCCAAGCACCTCTGTTTAAATACAGTCCCATTCACCTGTGGGTTTGGGGTCTTTACTGTACAAGGCACAGAGCCCCCAGTCACATAAGGGTCCCCTCTGGAAACAGGCACTGGTAGCAAGCCCTGCATCAAACCCCAGTTCACAGTTGCTCATGCTGATTAACTGCAATTCGTTAGCGAGATTACAATCTGTTTCCTACTCCTGCGGCTTTCAGCATTTGCTCACACAGCTCTTCTACACCCCCCCCAGTTTTTACAGTGTTTCTTTTTTACAATTATTTTTCATTGTGCCTGACTGCGAAAGAGACCATTTCTGCGGGTAGCCAGTGGAGCAGCACGGCTGCCCCAGGACAAAGTGGCTCTGTGTGCCCATGAGGGTGACCGGGTTGCCCCATGCTCTGGTCCCACACAGCCTTGCCAACGCACAGGGAGGCCATGGGTGGCTGCAGCCCTTGTGGTGATGGCCGTGGTGGCCTTGGCCCTGCAGGGGCTACAAGTCAAATTCACCACCTCTCCTCCTCCTTCCCACTTCACTGGGATGCAGCAGAGTGGTCCTGAGCTGTGGTGTGTCCCCTAGAGCCCCATGCAGATTTGGGGTTCCTGCCTGGCCCTGTGCCATCCTGGCTGGTCTGCTTGGACACAGGATCCCTCTACTCTGCACAGGTTTGCTGGTAGAGCGAGACCTTCCCAACATACAGCCCCGGAGGCTGGGGCTCTGTCTTACAAGGAGTGCGGGGGCCGTGGTACAAACGGCTGCAGCCTCTCAGGATGACCCTGGCAAAGCTACTCATTGCTCCGTGCGATCCGCAGGCAGAGCGAGAATGGGGAGGGTGCCAAACGCTGGTGTCTGTGGGGAAGGAAATGGGCTGGGTAGAAATGCACTGATGGGAGACAGCATCCTCCCTTGTCAGCTTCATTTGCTCAACCTTGTATCTGATCAGGCATCAGGACACACAGGTACCATGCCACGCCACACCTAGGCAGGGAGGAGAAGGGCCACCTCCATCCATCTCGGTGGCTCCATGCCACAGCCTTGTCGCAAGGGCTCTCTCATCCTGTGCACAGCCCTGCATCCCTCCTGGTGACAGTGCCATCGCTTCTCACCAACTCTGGGGCTGCATAGTCCCTCCTTAAAGCAGCTCACCAGAGCATTGCTTTTGCTCCTGAGAGCCAAGTTCCCACGCAGCAAAAAGCTATACATTAATTGCCACAGGCAAGGACAGGCGTGGAGGGAACAGCCGGAATCAGTGTCAGCACCTGCCTTTGATCCACCACCAAGTCTGGATGTGCCCAGATCTGTCTCATCCTCCCGGAGCGGCCGACTGAGGGTTGGAGCTTACTTAAGTCAGCAAGCAGTTGATGCGCATCGTCGGCATGCGCCCTGGCGCTGCCAACTAAGAATAAACTGCTGCAGCAGGATCACAAGGAGAGCTCATGAGGCGCTGGGAAAGAGCAACACTCTGCAGCTCTCACCATCCCGCCCCTGCACCACTGCACATGCACACAAGGTCTGCATGCCTGTGGGGGTCTCCTGTAGGAAACTCCTGGAGCTCCCTGTGGGGTAACATCATGTGTATGAGCATTTGCAGACTCACATGCAAACCCTGCCACTCTCCACATGAATCTTTTGCAGCCCCAAACCCACAGCTCTGCCCAAACTCTGCTGTCCTGGTGCACTGGCCTGGGACTCCATATTTTCAGGAAGGACAGGTCAAATCCTAATCGTGGCTGCATCTGCATTAACAAGGTGCACCATCTGAGCTCTGTACTGCTCCTTGAGTAACTGTAGCGGGAACAGGGCCTGTGCTTTTTAACCATAACATCACTTACCAGATTAGCCACGGCCGTGGTTTACCTAGGATGTTATCATGGTTTAACCCCAGCCGGCAATCAAGCCCCATCCAGCCGCTTGCTCACTCCTCCCGGTGCGACTGGGGAGAGAATTGGAGGGGTAAAAGTGAGAAAACTCATGGGTTGAGACAGTTTAATAGGTAAAGCAAAAGCCATGCACACAAGCAAAGCAAAACAAGGAATTAATTCACCACTTCCCATTGGCAGGCAGGTGATCAGCCATCTCCAGGAAAGCAGGCCTTAACAGTGACTTGGGAAGACAAACACACCACTCCGAATGTCCCCCCATTTCCTTCTTCTTCTTCCTCCAGCTTTATATGCTGCGCATGATGTGACATGGTCTGGAATATCCCTTGGGTCAGCTGTCCTGGCTGTGTCCCCTCCCAACTTCTTGTGCACCCCCAGCCTCCTCCCTGGTGGGGTGGTGCAAGGAGCAGAAAAGGCCTTGGCTCTGTGTAAGCACTGCTCAGCAGTAACAAAAACATCCCTGTGTTATCAACACTGTCTTCAGCACAAATCTGAAACATGGCCCCATACTAGCTATTATGAAAAAAATTAACTCTATCCCAGCCAAAACCAGCACAGGTATGAAGGTATAAAATTAGCTCCATCCAGACCTCAAGTAATGGCACCGACAGCAGAAAGCTTGCAACAGCTCCAGCGGGCAGCTGGTCTAGCCCTGAGGGGGTGGAAAGTAGTGAGGGGCTCAGATCGGGAAGGGGAGGAGAGCCCCAGAGCTCCCGCAGGCACCAGGAATGGTGTGTTGTGATGGTCCCACATCGTCCAAAGAAACACCTGGCCCAGCAGAACTGGTGCCAGCAGGTCTTTGATCCTCAGGTCCCAGTTTCACTGCCTGAGACAAATCCCGATTTCCTTCCCATTTCAGTGTGGGCTGGAGCATGCTGGTTACTGCTCAGCCTCCTGCCCAGGGCTGACCGCTGAGGACTCAGTGGCATGTCCCTGGCCCGTTTCTGCTCCTGCCATAGGGCATGCCTCCAGATGAGCCAGCCTGCCTGTGACACGGAGCTCAGTGCCAGCTCCGTGCCACCTCCAGGGCTTTCCTCTCCCAGACACATCCCCAGTTACAGCCATGAACCAGCCTGACCCGAGAGGGTTTAGTGGAGAGGTTCCCAGGGACGCTGCCATCCCCTCTGCCCTCACTTCTGCAGGCAGGATACAAGTCGTACCCCCCAGCCCGCGCTGCAGGGACACGGCCGCCTCTCTCTCCACGGCGGTGAGGGCCCAGGGGAAAAGGCCTGGGCCCAGCGGCGGGTCCCTGTCAGCCAAGGCGGGACCCAGTTAGCCGCGGCGGGGCAGCCCGCAGGCGCTGGGATAGGGTGACCGTGACGCCGAAGGGGAACAGGGACCACTCAGGCTGCCCTGCGCGCTGGTGACCCAGCCCTGCAGGAGCCCGCGACAAAAATGGCGCCAGAAATGAACCAAACCCCACCCCCATCCTCCCTCCC
>JANZLQ010000055.1:4977864-4989544 GCA_026212715.1 Elanus axillaris
TTTTATTCTCCAAGTTGGAGGGGGCTGGGAGGGCAGGGACATATCAGTGACTTTAGGGTGCAGGCTCTTGTTCCTGCTTGGGAAATGGGGAAAGATGGAGGATGGAATGTGGCCCAAATGGGGGAGGCTGGGGGGGGCAGTCTGCCTTTCTTCTCTCCCAGGGGTGGGGTGGCAGAGGGGGAGTTGGCCTGTGGTTTTAGGGTACCAGTGAGGAGCACTGTGGGGGTCTGGGGCTGGAAGGAGGAAGAGCAAGAGGGTCTGGATGGTCCATCAGCGTTGCATCAGGTGGAGGGTTGCTTGAGCAGAAAGGATCTGAGAGCCCTTTTCTTAGCCCTTGTATCTCCACATTCTGCTCCTGCTTTTCCAGAGATCCCAGATAAAAGATGCTTACTTGTGCTGTGTTTTTTCCACCTATAAAGTAGGGGCACTGCCACCTTTATTAAATAGTGGCTGTAAAATACTTGAGAGTTCTGCACGAGGTTGCTTGTCCCGTGCTGTGAATGCTCGTAGCTGAATGCAGAAAGGTGGCACCTGCATGCTGGCTGGGTTGAGTGTAACTTAATTGGCTTTAAAAGCGCTTGTAAAAACTCCTAGGTGAAAGGTAAAGAAGCATGCAGAAGTAGGTGGCAGGACCTTGAAGCAAGAGACCTAATTTTCTTTCACCTCCTGCTTCCCTCCTTTGCTTTATTCTACCAACCTGTTGCATTTTTTCCTTCCTTGTTGGCTAGCTCCACACTCTGTAATTATAACAAACTAGGATCCTATCATTGCATTGAACTGTTCCTCCCCAGATGAGTTTTGACCTCTCCTTTTTTTGTGAGGGCAAAAGTCCTCCTGGCCTTGCTATACTTCCAAAAGTTTGTGTGCACTGACTCCACCTCAAGTGATGTTTAACAGCCCTATTTTTTTATGATCAGAGATCCTCCAACCTATTTACAGAAGCCAGTGAATTAACGTTCAAAACCTATTTACGAGGTAGGTGTGTTTTAGTGTCCCTGTGTTGTCCCTCAAACAGGGTTCATTTACCCAGTGTGCAAGCCAATAACACACAGAGCCGACGTATTTTCAAATTAATTTCACTGATGTGCATGAATGGGTGCCTGTCTCAAGACACCACACCTTTGTCTCAAATATTCCCACATTTATACACTTAAGTAATATATATTCATTATTTCCTTTAATCAGTTCTTTCTTCTTTGCCTCTCATGTAAATTAGTGTGCAGACTCTGTCTTCTTCCTTCATTGTGTTCTTTTGAGTAGGTGGCATCATTTGAGTAGGTGGTCAATGAGTCCGGTGGTCACAATCTCCCCTTGTAGGAATTATCTTTTACCTACTTCTTACTCTGTCTTGGCAGTTTCAAGCATTTCTTCAAGGTTTATTGATCAGACCACAATCCGTTACCTTTTCTGACATAAACATAAAACCCCATTTTCTAGTAGTTAGTTCCTAAACCCTAAATCATGTCTAGTTATTGTTTCCCTATTTTAAATATTAACTAATGGGGGCTGTATACAGGACTTTAGCAGTTCCCTGGTTATGTCAATCATATTATACATATTAATTGATAACACCTGGATGGAAAATCAAGGCACAGAGAGGAAAAGCGGCTGAAGATGCAGCTTGTCAGTGGAGCAGGAGAGAATACACACCCTCTGAGATGATCCCATCTATGCTTTTCCCAAAGCATCTGTCTGTCATCAACCCTATTGTATCTGCATGGCTTCAAACAGCATCCCCGTGTAACTTATATCAGTCCTGGCCACCTTCCCCTTCAACAGCTGTGCTGGGAGGCCTCTTGCACGCAAGTGACGATTGTGCTTGCAGGAGGCAATCGGTCTCCTGAGCTGCCATGTGTTGGGAAAGCCCCTATGAACAGGCTGTGGGTGGGCAGAGGAGCAAGCAGGCTTTGGACGTGCCATAGGATCCGGGCAATGTCCATTGTGGCGATGCAGAGGAATCTGAGCATAGAATGAGGATGCAGCAGTGGCCACCCCATAAACCAAGGTCCCAAGGCTTGTAGCAATGTTGATCTCTTGAACCAGTGACCTGCGGGGTTGAAGCAGCTCATGTCCCGTTTCTCGTTTGTGCTCCACTCGGCCCCCCTCCTGCTGTCTCTCTTCATGCAAGCTGCCTTGCTACCTTAAGTGGAGAATCCTTTTCCCCTTCTGATACAAACGTGCTCCAGGCTGTGCTGAGGTGGGAGTTTTCTCTGTGACTTAACATGTGTCAGCCAGGGATACAAGAGGAAGCTTTCAGGAGGGATGTGCTGGCAGGTTTCCTCTGTGCCCTGCTGAGCTGGTGCAAGTATTGCCTTGTGTGTGATGGGGCATGCCCTGGCATTTAGCTGTGAGCTGGATGAGGTGAGCCAGTAATTTAGTTTTAATTCTTGGATCTCTGGCAGCAGCAGCAGCAGCGAAGTGCTCTGATCTGTGATGGGAAAGACCTCAGGGTGTGATTCGTGCTCTCCCAGCATGTGATTCATGCCCTCCTTGACAGTGTCAACGTTACACTTTGTTACTGGATCAGGGACGGGCTTTATTGCTGGTGGAGATGAGGAAAGCCTGCTCCTGAAGTGCCAGTGGGGTTGTAATGACTTTATTATTGTTTCTCATCAGGAAGGTTAAAGAAGAACTTTGCCTGGGCTGTTTAGAAAAACTACCTTCTGTTTTGGGAGGGAGGGGGATGAGAAACCTGCTGTAGCTTTAACATCCTGCTGTGAAAGTGAAGTTACTGAGTGTGGTTTTATGGCTCCAACTAAAGCAAAGGACTGGGCACTGGGTCTGCACTCCTCTTGCTGGCTGACCTTCAGGCAGGCTTGTCGCAGCTGATATCTCGGACCCCTGCCTGTAAACCACGGGCAATTGCCTTCTTCAAGGGGGGCTGTGATTTTTGTATCGCTGACAGCAAGGAAGAGCAATCCTTATGGGAATGATGCTTCAATGCAAGGGACTGGGGTTATTTTTTTGGAGCTCACACTCACGCCCTCCCCTGGATGTACATGGGCTGCTCAGCGATGTAGGAAACACCCTCCACACTCCCACTAGTGTGCAGAGAGCCTCGGCTTTTTGAGCAGGGGATTTGTTTTCTTTTTTCATCCTCTTCTGAGCAGCTGCAGCTCCCGGTGCCATGTCAGACCTGGGAGGTGCAGGAGAGCATGCGGCACTGGGTGGGATCCACTCCCTGCACTGAACTTGCCAGCTTGCCTGCCGAGTTGCCCCTCTTGGTGGGGGGCTGGCGATGCCAGGTTCATTGCCAGTGCTTGGCTGCCTTGCAAGTCATCCTGTGTTGGAGGTAGCAATAAAAAATGGGGCTTTTCTGTTGGGGTTGAGGAGCAGCTAAGCCTGGGTAATGTCAGGGAGGGTACATGGGTTCAAGTAGCATCATGTTCACAACATCTTTGTTTAATATGTTAGTCCAGTTAGTCTGCATAACTGTGTCTAAAAATAGAACATATTTTCTCCAAGTCCTCTAGTTCAAAGCCTCATAAGCCTTTTTTTTTCCAGTGTTGGTCTCTTACTGCTCTCCTGAGCCTGTAATTCATACAAGGCTATTTGCAAAGTTATCAGGAAAACCAAGAAGCGTGAATGAACTCTGTTGAATCCTTAAGTTTCAACCACCCGAGAGGGAAATTCATTAAAGTTGCAGTAACTTTCTGGCAGCCTCTTAAAGGGGGGTTAAGCAAGCTGAGTAAACAAGCCACCTTATGGCCACCATAGACCTTTTCTAGCATCAACTTCATGCATTGTCCTAGAAGCTCGGGGTCATCAGCCTCTGGCTGTGGGTGACATGAGGCAAAGGTGACATCCTGATGCTCAAAGCCTGGTGAGGGATTGGGGCCATCTCTATTGGGACACCCATGGGTTTGCTCTACCCTCCTGGTTTGCAGAAGCTACTGGAGCCCAAGGGAGATGGCTGTGATTGCATGTGGTGGCTGCCTCCCCATGGCGCAAGGGGAGTCACCCCAGCCTATGGTTTCAACATGCGGTAGAGGGAGTGTGTGTTTAAACTTCAGAGCTGTCGCTGGATCCAGCCCAGTCCTCCCAGCGGCATAAATATCTGGCCTTCGGCACAGACGTGGAAATTCATGTTGTGTTCTCTTGCAGATTACTTCGGTTTTCAGCTCTCCGTGCTGACATGGTAACTGAAGGGTGGCTTTCAGCAACAGGCAGATGAGGACAGCTGCTCCGGAGAGGTAACCCTTCCCTTTCACAAGCGGGCGATCTACCAAAGCACTTATCCTACATATGTTTTTAAAAACTTGGGAAGGGGAAGAGCCTAGGAAGTGAGGCTTGCTTTCAGCAAGTTTCACTTTTGTCCACGAGCTTAGACTTTCTTAAATTTCTTTTAAAATTTAAACTCTATGCCTTGCTTTTCTTCAGTTTCTGAATACAATCTTTATGGATTACACTTAGTAGTGTGCTGTGAGTGTCATGGTCTAATCTGGTTCTTCTAAGCCGGCTGTTACCAGTATAACGGTTAAGTATAGCGACTTAACATTTGATTATTTCACTGATTTTTATGACTGAAATTGGCGTTTGTAGATTGGGGAAGGTATATGAGGTCAGGGACTGTACTTGGGTAACCAATCACCTAATGATCTGGACACATGATCTTGGTGGCAGTACCAATACCGTCTGTCGCTATCTAACTGCCTTACTTGGCAGGTTACAGCAGAGCTGGGACACGGGTTTTGAGGAGGTGGTCAACACAGGCTCGGGCAGACGTTGTCCTGCCCACAGCCCTCTGAGGCGATGCCCAAAAGTCTTCACTGTGGTCACCCGGCACCCAGATGCTGCATGTAGCTTCTAATGGTGCTGTGGCTGTAGGGGGTGGATTTATTTTTGCTGCAGCACACATCTAAGGTAGTTAGCTGGACAGAGATGTGGTTTTCTGTGTCAAGTTTGTGCAACTGTTGTGCTGTCTCTGTTCTGGCATTCGAGACATGGACTTCCAAGGATCTTCACAGCGTGCGGAGAGGATTTTGAAATGAGCCACATGAGGCTTTGCTGATCAGAAGAGCATTGTTGTACAGAATTGCTTACTGATGTTAATGGTCTCCATCTCTCTAGTGTGTTGCCTGTTGACAAATACGTATTTTTGTACAGTACATCTTGTTGCCTTTCGGGGAATATTTCATCTGTGGCTATTGAATTATGAACTGGAAATCTGCAAATGTTCTTCGAGACTGAGGAATTAGCACAACAAGAGACTCTTGGGCTCCTTTGTGCAGCAGGACCTGGCATGCAAATGATTTTTTAATTGGGTGAGATGATGTTATAGTGCTTATGCTTGAAAGGTTATTTGCTGTCAGAACCCAGCCTGGCTTGCCTTGACTATGAAATTTTAGAGATGTTGGTTTATTTTGTGATTTGTATTGGCTCCCTTGCTTTATAGCAGGAACAACTGCCCTTCCTGATACCCACAGATTTGTCAGGCTGTGTAGCTGCTTTCTCATCAGGTGCTGCAGAGCAATCTCTGCTTTTCTAGAAGGGTTGCTATTCTGAGATTTACTGCTTATCACTGCTGCAATAATTTTAGAGACTCTGGGAAAGTCTAGACAAGCAGAAGCGATTTCCGTAGTGAGTACAAATAAGATTTTTCTGTAGAACTAATTTTTTTTTTTTAATCCTATACTCTGAAATGTGCTTGCATTGGCAGAATGCCTAGGAAATTACTTCCCCAAAGCAGGGTTTAGAGTGGAATGATTAAGACCAATATGAAGCCTTTTGGTCAAGGAGATTGTGAAATGCATCTTCTCCAAAATGTATGTTTTGGGATAGCATTCCCTGCAGCCCTGCTTGGTTGCAAGAAGGATTCAGAGAAGAACTGACTTGAGTTGTATCTTAGTTTCAGGATGACTTCTTGAAATGCTCTAATATTCATTGCTATGATCTGCGTCTGGAAAAATGTCTGTGTCCTCCAAGGCTTAGCCAAGAGCTTGTGAACATCTGAGATCATTTGGGTCAGGTCTTTCAAACGGGCTTTGCAAAGGGCTCCAAGGTATGTGCGTGTGTCAGGGTGCTTCCTTGGGGATCCCCGTGGACAGGTTCTGCTCAAAGGTTTGGGTTTTGCGGAGGCTGTGGTTTGCAGGGGAATCCCGACAGGGGAGGAGGTGGCAGGATGAAAGTACAGGCCAGAAACACAAACATTTCTTGTGGTGCTGGGTCAAGCCAGAGCACATCTCTGAAGCTTGTGGATAGCAACAACCACATAATGTCTGTGCTAACCAGAATCGTTGCCTTCATGCTGCATTTTCTGGTTTGGCCTTGTCTGGGAACTAGAACTTAGAATAGTAAAAAACAGAACATGCAGGTTCAACCCCATAATGGAGATATGGGATGGAGACAGGGAACAGTTCTGGTGATTTAAAAGGGTGGATGAGCTTTCCTATCTGTGCTGATAGGGAAGCGTTTCTCTGGTGGCCTGTTAAGACAAACTTTGCTATGAACCATACTACTGCCTAATGAATGTCTCATTAGGAAAAGCTTTGTCAAGCTACAGAGAGGACAGGTGATATGGCTTCAAAATAAGCAGTATTTTGTGCAATCACCTTGGTGATGGGAACCTAAGCTCAAATCCATATCTTGCCTGCCTTTTTAAAAACACTTTAATGCAACTCTTGTTTTCATCTTATTGCAAATCTGCAATATTTCTGAAAATGCCCAAATCTGATTTTCACCTTTAAGTTGATTATATGGGTTCTGCTAGAGCTGTTGGACCTTGAGAGCTGTTAACCCCACAGGGCTGATGGCCAGAGACACACATCTCTGAAAGAAAAAAAATTTGGGGTTCTCATGTCCGTAGGGTAGGTGTTATGCTGTGGTGCATGAGGATTTCTGGAGAAAGGTTGTTGGTGAGCATGAGCTTGGGGCTGGAGCTGGTGGAGCCCGCTGAGCTCCCAGCAGCTGGCTATGTTGGGAAGTGGTGGTTGTTGGCTCACTGTGTACCTCTGCTGCTCTCTCCATACCCCCAAGACTGTGCCAAAGACGTGAGGATGTTATGAAAGGTGCTAATGCTTTGCTCAGGCGTTTTTGTTTTCTAGGGGCTGAGGTGGAAATCCAAATGGTCAGAGCACACTGCAATCCTCTAATTGGCAGAGGAGTCTTGGCAGGATCATGCTGACACGATCGCTGCTCATATCGCTGCTGAAAACACAGGGAAACTTCTGTTCCTCCAGTTGACTCTTGCTGTGTGAATGTGGCCAAAAATAGTAAGGAAACATCATTCCCCTCTAGTTCCCTAAGAGGGTGTTGAACTAGTTTGTGTAACAAAGTTATTCTAATGTTCTCTGGAGTTTTCTGTATGGAGTAGGCAGTCAAACTCAGACTCTTTTTTCCTGCTCTGTGGTTGAAATGGAGATGCAGTGAACATGGTGATTTGTTCTAACCGTTCTGGTGTGTATGTTCCCAGGCCCTGCTGAATCATCTGAACTTGTGCCTGGGCATAATCGCTCACTGTCAGCTGCCTCCTGGGATCAGAGCGGCATGGCTGGTGCCCAGGCTATTTTGCTAAGGTCCACAAAATCAGTAGCACTTTTCTGGGAGTCCAAGTGTAAGCATAAGAAAATTTATAGGCTGGTGGATTTTTTTTTTTTCCCCGGGTTAGTCCATGGGATCTAAAAATCTCTGTCACTGCAAAGAGGAGAAGGCCTGCTACTGCTTTTGTGGGCATTTTCCTGGATCTGGGAGCACTGGCAACCTAGCAATAAAGCTTACTGGCCTCCTGGATATTTGGCTCCAGACTGCACACACCTGTGTATGATCCAATGCATTGGCCTGCTGCTACTTTTCTACCCCTCATTGCTTTTCTGGGGAGCTGATTTGCCCCACCCAAAGCAGAAGTGACACTTGCTGGTGCTCAGTGACACTGAGACTTTGAGGAAAACTAATATGGGTCCTGGTGTGCGCAGTGCTGCCAAATGACGGCCTTACTTGCTGCCAGCAGTGCTCCTGTTTGCAGTGACAGCTTGTTCCACTTGCCGCTTTCCTGGTTTTCCATTTAAATGCTGCTCTGAGTATGTAACACCCTGTGCCCACTGTTTGCCTTGGGAAGTGTTGTTGCTGTTCCCATGAACTCCTCCCTCCACAGCACTGTTCTATAATTACTGGTGTTCCTGAAACCAGATCCTTCCACGTGTCCTGCTCAGGTTTGGGAGGACAAGGGGTCTGTAGGCAAATGGAGTGCCCTGGAGTAAAGCACGAGAGGACTTCAGGAGTTTCAGAAGGCACTAGCTTACAGTGGTTTGATGGGTTCTCTGAGCTACCAACTTCCTTGCCTTCGGGATGGTAAAGGAAAGGAGAATATATCCCAGAGAGCTTCTCTGGCACTTCCAGAGAAGAAGCAGGGATTGTGAAAGCTGGCACTTGCGGAGCAGCAGCAGAGGCTGCTGGAGGAGCACAAATAGGAGATGCTGTTCTGGGTGGTGGGTCCCTACCAGGAGACAGGAGCAAGCCCATGGGTTCAGAGTCCCCTGTGGACACTTAACGATCTCTGCAGCCTTGTGCAAGCTACTCTGTGCCTCCCTTCCAGCAGCATGTGTGCTAGGTTTGCAGCCATGTTCCCAAAGCATTGCCACGGCTTCACAGCCACCTCTGCTGTGCTCTGGGGATGATCCTCTCTCCTTACCAGACTTAATGATCTTCTCAAATAGCAACACTTCTATGCCATTTCCAGCTCTGAGAAGCCCCAGTGGTGTCAGCTTTCTGGTAGCTGCTTGTTTCCTGGCTGTGGTCCTCATTCCAGCGGGTCAGACCCACGTGTCCCTCCTGTGCCTGGGTGCTCTGTGCTGTCCTGAGCCCAGAGCAAACACAAATTGCCAGGACAAGACGTGCCGGTTTATTTGCTAAAAGTAATCCTGGAAATGCTTTGTATAGGAATGTACAATGGGAGAAGATGGTCACAAGCAGTGTGGTGTGCTGACCTGGGGCCGGGGAAGCCAGACTTGAGAGCGTGACTGCAAACAGGTGTCAAAATCCATAATATGGGAATAAACAATGACACTTGGCACTGATGTATTCCTCTGCGTTTCCAAAACATGCTGTCTCTGTGAGCTAATGCAGCAAGGAAAGGATCAGGAAGGAAGCACTATTAAAGTCCTGCATTTGTTTTTTTGGGGGGTGGGTTTTTTTAGTGGATTTTGGTGGGGTTCTTTTGATAATGAAGGAAATGGAGGTATGGGGGTTGACAGGATTTGCTGAAGGTCATGAAGCAGGACTTCAGATAAGAGCCAACAACTGCTCAGCTCTTCGCTGCCCATCCTGCTGTTACCCCTTCTGCAAAAGGCAGCAACAGAGGCCGGCTCATCAGAGGCTGAAGAGGGCAAGGAGTCTCTCTGCTGGAAAGGCAGGTAGGGAAGATTCCTGTAGAAGTATTACCCTTCTCCCAGTATCTGCCATCTCAAGATTTTGGAGTACTTCTGATGCGTGCTCGGAGAATGAATTGAAAGAGAAGAGCAGCCCAGCAGAACACCCTTTTGCATGTGGTTGTGAGTTCATTGCCCAAAGTCTGATTTGCTTCTGTTTCTGCAATACCACTTGCTATCTGAAGAAACCCAGCACAGGCAAGAAAGCAGGAAGTTCCTTTCGGAGCAAAATACCATGATCTGGTTTTGAGGACAGCATCAGTTGTGGTATGAAAAGAGAAGAATCTGGCTAGTTTTGTAACCTCTTTAACTTTTTTGGTTGTTTTTGGTTTTATTTTTTTTCCCCCTCAGTGTCCAGGAAGTAGGCGAGTTAAAACATGTGGTAGATGTGTGATGCATTTTGGCAAGCCTGGCTGTTCAAGGCAAGCGAGGGAATCTCCTGCACGCTTTGTCACATGTTCCTGAGTAATTAGCAGCAACACGGTAATAGCAGCTCTGGCAGCATCCTGTTGCTTAGTCGGCTGGGCTTGTACTTGGTGAAACGCAGATAGCCTGCACAACAGCGTTGAAGAGAAGATCACAGGACTGGACTGGGTCATGCTACAATGTCTGAGCAGATGCTGCAAGGGGAAATCTGGCCCTGAGTGTCAGCACTGGCCAGGGCTGTGTGGAAGGGCTCTTCCTTGCTAGCTCTAGTAGTTTATTTCTGCGTGTAGCCTGCCATGCGGCCAAGACTTTGAGTAAGGGAGGAAGCACTTGGGTAGTAAGTACTGCTGAGATCTCATTAGCTAATGAGGGGGTATGTTGATCCTTCAGGAACAAAACCAAACATGTTTTCAATGTTTGTGTCTCCTGTTTTGTGCACTTACTTACCTTTCCTGTATTGCAGCCTCTGCTTAGCTATTTTATTTGGCTTTTATTAATTGTAGCTGATGTGTAGGAGGAGGAATAGAAGCTGGTACTCCATCAGCAGATATTGGAAGCAGTGACAGTGACACAACCCAAGGGACGTCTGCAGATGATGGCCAACAAGCAGCAATCACGTTTTTTTATGGATTCAGTTCAGTTTTTGTTTGTGGATTCAATATGTGCTGCCATACAGAGGGCTGAGTTCTCATCTTGACCCTTCCGAAAGGATTCACTTCTGTTGACTCTGAATGTGGCTAATTTTTCTGTCCATAGGAATAAAAATTCAAGCCAGAAGTGCTCCCGTGGTAAATTGGTTTCCTTTCACAATTCCTGGTGACCTCTTTTACAGTAACTTTAACAACTGCTTTGAGCAGCTCAACTCTGTGACTTGGCCCTTGGAGGAGGTTTGGACCTTTTTAGCATTTTGCTTTGCCTGGAAACTCCCATCTTCCAGGGAGGGATCTTGTGTGATGACACTCCAGACTGCAGTAGGGACTTGATCAATCCCGTCGGTATAAATATATTAGAAACAAATGTATGCTGTCATGGAGGGGAATGGGGGCAGGCATCCTCACTCCACCCCCTTGAGCACACTGAAATTACCTCTTGTTTGAGCTCATCACCAGTGAAACTACACCTGGTTTAAAGATGAGGTCCTTCTAATTACGAGCACTTCCTTGCTCTCATTTTGTGGCTGTCTGTCTGCCAGCGCCTGGGTGTCTGTGTTGAAATGCACGTCCCCTTCTTGTGACATTTCACTCTCATACAGTACTCGAACACTGGTGAGAAACTGGGCTTCTCCATCACATCTCCCCACCACCCTTCCTGCCTACAGACCACAGGGAAGCAGGCACTTCCTCGACAGTTAGTCAGCTTCTGCTTCTCTGAACTTGGCTCCAAGGTCTACATGCTAATCAGTAGTGAGGAGCTGTCAGGACAAAAGTGTATAAGCTGTGGGTTGATGAACTGGATGTTTGGATCTTGGTCAGCTCCAGAGAAGTACTGCCTTCTTGCAGGGGTCCATGCTGAAGATTTGTCTCCTTTTAATTTTTATTCCTGTTTTTTACCTCCTCTTGTTGTGCCATATCTCTCTCCCCATACTTGCCATATGGTTTAGCCTGGCATAGGTGCCAGCCCCTGCTTCTAGTAAAGATAAACCTGTTGCCCATGCTGTTTGCAGTATGGGAGCAGGACAGCCAGCAGGCATCTGCCCAAGCCTGGAGCCAGCAAACAAACCCACCCTCTGCTGTCTGCAGGCTCCCGGGAGGGAAGCTGCTTTCACAGCCAGGGTTACCGAAGCTCCTTGGAATGGGGATTGAGGCAAGTCATGAGATGCTTGCCCTCTTGCTCGTTCCCATCCTGTGGGAAGAGGAAGGGAAACAGCTCTGCCGGATTCTCTGGAGAAGCTT
>JANZLQ010000055.1:4989671-4999870 GCA_026212715.1 Elanus axillaris
GTGTGCTGTGCTCTGGTGGGTGGCTTTTTAGCCAAGGACAGGAGACATTTATCCCTCCTCTGGCCCTGCCTGCTCAGCAGCTGGATGTGGAGGCACCAAACAGATGGAGAGGTCCTGGGGTTGAGCTGGACCCTTGGGCCATCCTCTGCCATCCACACAGCCATCCCTGGTGTCATCCCATAAAGATGCAGGGCTGCGATGACCCTGCACATGGCAGTGGTGGCAGGGCAGCTCCCTCCTCATGCTCAGAGGGACAGAGTTTGGACAAACCTCTGGGGAGCTCCAGCTTCCCAGGATACCCCACTCTGAACCACCAGGCTCACCGGGGAATGGAGGAGCGTGTGTGAAACCTCAGCAAATCTCCACAGTCTCTGCATGCTGCCATGCCACTGGCCCTGGCCTGGAGGGGAGGGTTGGGGGTCCACATCTCTCCGGGGGCCCTGCCAAGCCAGCTTGTTCCACGCTGGGGTGTACAGGCGTGGTCCATGCCCTGCCTTTTATCTGCTGAAGGCAGGGGGTGCAGCCTGTGTGAAATCAATCCTTTTTTCCCCCTCCTCTCCCTCTATCTCTGTTGTTTAGAAAACAGAGGAATGGCTAAGGGAAAAGCAGGTGCGCAAACAGCTCTCACAGCTTCCCTCTGCCCAGGCCCCTGTAGTCTTGGCCTGCAAGGAAATACTAAAACAATACATTTGGAGCCTTCTGGTAAAAGCTTTTCTCTCTCTGGCCCTCCAGCCACTCTTGAAGGGTGGGATCTGAACCATTATCCTTCCTGTAATGCCTGTGTGCACATGGGGAGCCCTAGCTGGAGCCTGGTGTTGCTGTCTGTGCACATCTCATCCTCTGCTTTCCTCCTTCTTGGGGCTGCATGCCTGTCTCTATCTAGACTGACTCCAAGCACAGCTTTGGGGTTGCTGTTGAGGGTTTTGGGGAGCAAGTTGTGTGTCACAAACTCATTGCTACCCTGGGAGTACATGGCACTGAGTAGACCTGGTGGATGGATGACAGCATGCCAGGGAGGCAGCTGAAGGAATGTGCCGATGTTATTCCAACAGCAACATGCCATGAGGCAGCTGGGGCAAAGCAGAGGGTTCCATCTGCACTGGGTTTAAAGCAAGTGGACTGTGCTGGATGCCGGAGACAAAGAAGAGCTAATAAGAAGCTCATTAAGCTGCTGGTGGTTGTATTTTCCACTGTAGCCTAGTTTCTCCTGCCACAAGCTTCCCCCACTAACTGCTGTTCCAGGCAAAAGCATTTTCCTGATGTTTGTACATTCTTTTATATATAGCCTTCAAAACGATCAAGCTCGTTACCCTCCATCTCCGATGAATAGGTTTTCCTGCCGGCGTGCCATGTCCCACCGCGCGGGATGTATGAGAGGAGGCCAAGGATAACATGGCCCTTCAATGGTCCCTTAGTGCTCTTGCAGAGGCACGGGAAGGGAGCGCTCTGCCCTTGTCTAAGCACCTCTCTGCCTGCTCCTGCTGTAAAGGAGAGCAAGGCAGTTGTGCTTGCAAGTTGCCTCTAACGTACCTCTCCTTGAAACAAAGCTGTCTGTCCTGCAGTCTGAATTCCCAGCATGGAGGGGAAAAAGCAAGGCTCCCTTGCACATCGTAGATGTAAGCTCAAGGGGGTGACTTCAGTCCAGGCTTTGCAATGTGTTTGCACTGAACCTCCCTCTTGCAGGTTTTATCCTCTCCCTCGGCTGCTTGCTTGATCTCGCAGGGAGCTCTGACCTTGCCTGGCACTGACAGCTTTCCAGTGAATCCACGGAGCTGGCTGTGGCTCAAGTTTGAAGTGCCAGGTGTGAAGGTCTACAGCGAGAGAGAAAATGAGCCCAGGGAGTCCTGGGTCACTGCTGCCCTCCCCCAGCAAGCCCTGTGCTGTGGCACGGCCTCGGGCATGGGTCACAGACCATCCTAGTGCTTGGTGGTTGTCCTTGTGCGAGTCCTCTGTGAGTAGCTTGAAAATGTGGCATCATTTTAACGTATGCCTGCAAATTGAGGCTTTCCTGGTGGAAGCTGGATTTCAACGGCTTTTCTAATGGATATTTCTCCACTTAAAAATAGCTCCTTTAAGGAAGTGGATGCAACTCAACATAAACTGGTCTTGAGATATTAATTACTCAAGCAGGAGTCAGTTTAGGAATCAAGATCTGGAGGTAAACGAGTGCTGGGATGTTGCAGTGTGAGCTGGACACTCAGGGAAGATCTGGCATGTTTAGGAAGGAGGTGGGAACGGCTCTGTGATGGTCATGGTACCACTGATGCCTTGTTTGCATGGCTTGAGTTTTTTGCGGGCTGTTTGGGATGGACTAAGGCAAACAAGGAGCGGAAGCGTGCGGGAGGAGGACAGGGCCGTTCCTCCCACAGGAAACCCAGGATTAAGACACTAGCTGGATTGTGTGGCCATCACAATCATGCTGCTGGACCCTGTGGCTGAGCACGGCCCAGCAGCTGCATGGAGCAACAGCAACACATTCAACCCAGCAGCTCTTGGCAGAGGAGCTGGAGCCAGTTACAACACGACAAGTGAAAACAAACACAAATGCTGTGACTGGCAGTGCTGTAATGGGAAGGAGCGTGAGCACGGGGGCCGGCAGGAAGCAACCAGTCTTGGGGATGGCTCGCATGGGCCAGGGGCTTTCAGCCACTGCCTGCTGCTGCACAGAGCCCTGCTCCCCCAGCACCTCTGAGCCACTGTGCCTTGATCAGCCTCTGCCATCAATCCGAGCTCTGCTTTGGTTGGGTGGGGATGGAGGATGAAGCCAGCCCTACCTTAATCTTTGTGGTGGTGTTGGCTCTGTCAAACCCTGGCCTTGACTACCACTGTGGCGTCCCAGGGTGCTAGTGACTCTGGGGGACATTGTCTGGGGCACTGTTTCTGCTATGGGGCTTGCAAGCTGGGGAACGCAGGTCCCTGAGTGGCATCTGGGCTCTGTCTGCTGGGCTTTAAATACGATTCTGGTGAGCTTTTGCTTCCTTGAGTCCTATGGGGTGTTTATACCAGAGTGCCAAGCAGCCTTTAAAAAGCCCCAGGTTCTGCTTGTCTCCCTGGATAAGGAGAGAAAGCAGGGCAGGACTAGCATGGTTTACACATTGCCCTGCTGCTGAGATGCTTTGTGTGGGTGTTCAGAGCTGACACTGCACGTTTCTCCCTCTGTCCCACAGGCTAGCAGGAACAGCCTGGTAGGGTCCATCTCGGATAGACGCGGATGATGCCAGAGCTATGACAGGGATTGCAGTCTTGGCACTGAGGGGTGATCAATTATGGAACAACTACAGGAGGAAGTACCTGAGGTCAAGGAAGAGGAGGAGGAAGAGGCAGTGATGGTGGCAAGCGGAGCCTCGGACCCAAGTGGAGGACCAGACAGCTCGCTGCCTTCAAGCAGCTACACAGGTGAGTGGAGCCATGGGAGTTCATCTGTCGCTGGAGAGTCCAGGTATCCACATCCCCTGGGCAGTGTGCTCAGCTGCAAGGGCAAAGGATGTGCCCATGAATGGAGTTTGGCTTGTTTTAATCTCTTCCCTTTGTGAAATAATGCATCAAGAGCCAAGTTAATGGAGAGGCTTATTTCTTCCTCTGTGGTCGCTGCACAGCTGTTGGCATCAGGTTGGGAGATGGAAATTAAAAAGACAGGCAGGTAACGTTGTGCCCCAGAGTGAGGGGATTCCCAGGGTGCCTGAGAATGCTTCCCTGGCCACTTCTTGAAGTCCTCAGTACAAACGAATTTTAAGAACTGGGGGAGAAGGTTTGTTGCTGCTGAAGAGACTCCTCCACAGCCCTGGGTGTTCCAGCTGGGCAGGCCTGTGCCAGACGCCTGCCAACTCTGGATTATAAAATTTGCTGGTTGGGTTTCATTGCCTAGACGTGAATGCCAGAGGGAAGAAATCAGCATTGATGTGGAGTCTCTCAGCTGCTGGGGACACTCTTGGCTCTGTGCATGGCATCTGCCTGCAGCCAGTGCCTGATTTCAGAGGTTAACTGCCCAGATGCAATGCCAGTGGCAGGCTGGGACAGTGCTGGAAATCCCTCGTCAGCTCCATGGCTGGAGGAGTTAGGCACGACACTGGGCTTGTGACTACTACACAAAGGTACATATCCCTTTGTGTGTTTGCAGACCTTTCGCAGAGCTCCTCTCCCTCCCTGTCAGACCAACTGCAGATGGGTTGTGAGGAGGCAGCCTCGGGAGCATTGAACGTGGAGTGCAGGGTCTGCGGAGACAAAGCCTCGGGGTTTCACTATGGCGTGCACGCCTGTGAGGGCTGCAAGGTATGTACACCTTGGGGAGGGCTGGGTTCAGCAATGCCAAGCAGAAATTAGAACCAGGGACTGTGCTGTCTCTTCAGACAAGCAGATTTGCAGT
This sequence comes from Elanus axillaris, assembly GCA_026212715.1. Classification (NCBI taxonomy): domain Eukaryota; kingdom Metazoa; phylum Chordata; class Aves; order Accipitriformes; family Accipitridae; genus Elanus; species Elanus axillaris. The sequence continues at coordinate 4,994,035 of JANZLQ010000055.1, forward strand.
AAAACAGGGATGTGGGATTGAGCAGTTGTAAAAAACTCATTTGCAACCTGTCCTGAGAGGGTGGAGAGTATAGGCAGGCAGGCAAATACTGTCCTGCGGGAGGCAGCTGAGATGCATACGGCCCAAATCTTGCCCTGTCATGCTTTACTTTGCAAGGCAAATCCGTCTACTGCCATGGGGACCCTGGCTTTGCTTTTAAAGATGCTCTCTGTGCTGCAGATCAGCAGTGACCTGTGTTTATCCCCCTGGGATCACTGGCCACAGCTTGGATGTGCCTCTGAAATTCTTTCCCCCACAGCAGATGCCAGCGGGCCTGTGTTAGTGGCCCAGGTCCTGCCAGACATTCTTGCAGACTGAGGCCGGCCCACAGCTTGTTCCTTCATCCCTCCCTGCTGGCTGCCTGCAGTATCACACACGCAGCTCTCCAGCACCTGACCGTGGGCTGCCCTCCACGGTTCCTCCTCTGCAGCCCCCTTCTCCCACTGTACGACCTCTCCTTGAGACAGAGATTCTTCTTGTGTCAAAGAGACCCAGGGCTCCTCCTCCCCACCCGTTTGAACCTCCATGAGGTTCCTGGGGATAATAAATCAGCCTGGTCCCAAACCACAGGTGCTAACACTGCTGCTCCCTTGTCCTCCTGCTCCGCATCCTCCTCTGTGCCACCTACTTGTAGGGTTTCTTCCGCCGGACGATCCGCATGAAGCTGAAGTACGAGAAGTGTGAGAGGAGCTGCAAGATTCAGAAGAAGAATCGAAACAAGTGCCAGTACTGCCGCTTCCAGAAATGCCTCTCGCTGGGCATGTCACATAATGGTGAGTGTCACCGCTGTCCACAGGCCTGGTCAGCTGGGTGCCACAGGGCCATTTGCCCTTCTGTGAAGGATTCGCACAAGGAGGCTCTATGTAGCTTGCTTTATTCCATGGCTCTCTTCTTGCTAAGGGATCATCTTTCAAACCTAGTGCTTTGAGCCTTTGACTCTTCATCCCCTTCTTCTGTACAAGAAGGGGCTGTTTTATGTACCATGCAGGCTGGCTGTTGACATATGGCTGTCCCTTTTGGGTTGACCCAGAGGGAACTGGACACACAGATTGCTCTTCTGTGCTGGGATTTTTAAACTTCAGGTGTAAGCATCTTGTTCCTGGCCAAGCAAAGGTGTTTATGTGGGAGCCCAGAGGAGTGGGGATGGGAGCTTAGTATGAGGCTGTGTTCGCAGTAGTGGCTGGTTCATGAAGGTGTCAGTGCCGGAGGAGCTGCAGCCCTGGAGAAGCATCATGTTGCATAACTGCAGGTGTTCACCAGCAAACCTCTGTCTGCGGTGGCAGAGCAGACTGCTGCCTCCCTGGATGCCTCTCCTGGGATCATCCCCAGTGTCCTGACCCACTGGTTTTTCCCCCCCACAGCAATCCGCTTTGGCCGCATGCCAGAAGCAGAGAAAAGGAAGTTGGTGGCAGGGCTGACGGCGAGCGAAATCAGCTGCCAGAACCCACAGGTGGCTGACCTGAAAGCTTTCTCCAAGCACATCTACAACGCCTACCTGAAAAATTTCAACATGACCAAAAAGAAGGCGAGAGGTATCTTGACTGGGAAGGCCAGCAGCACCCCAGTAAGTTCCCTCCCCAGGGCAGGCGGGGTTGGCCATGACCAGCATGAGGGGGCTGTTCTCTGGGCGATGCTGCTCAACTCCCTCCTGCTGTAGCTGTTCCACATGTACTATTTCCCAGCTGCAGCCAGGTGGACTCTACACGTTCTGCCCCTTGCTGGGAAAATTCTCATTGCTTTGCAGACTTGTGCTGTTATGGGTGGGGTGCAGATTGCCCAGGCACTGTCAGCCCCAGTGGGGAAAGAACAGCAAAGGGACAGGCAGACAAATGCGAGTGTCCTTGGCAGAGCTGATATCTCGAGTCCCCACAGCAGGTTGCTAACTGCTTGCTTCTTTTTCAAGCAGCCATTTGTGATCCATGACATGGACACCTTGTGGCAGGCAGAAAAGGGGCTGGTGTGGAAACAGCTAGTGAATGGCATTCCCCCCTACAAGGAAATTGGGGTGCACGTCTTCTACCGCTGCCAGTGCACCACAGTGGAGACTGTGCGGGAGCTCACTGAGTTCGCCAAGAGTATCCCCAGCTTCATAGGACTCTACTTGAATGACCAAGTGACTCTGCTGAAGTATGGGGTGCATGAGGCCATCTTCGCCATGCTGGCCTCTATCATGAACAAGGACGGGCTGTTGGTGGCCAATGGGAACGGCTTCGTGACCCGCGAGTTCTTGCGTAGCCTGCGCAAGCCCTTCAATGAGATCATGGAGCCCAAATTTGAGTTTGCTGTGAAGTTCAACGCGCTGGAGCTGGATGACAGTGACCTGTCTCTGTTTGTGGCTGCCATTATCCTGTGCGGAGGTGAGCGGGCACCCTTGGCCATGTGAGTGTCAGGGAGAGTCCTCCTGTACTTAGAGGTGGTTTGGAGCGAGCTGGGGAAGCTGAGCTGCAGCTGGCCCTGAGATCAGCCAGGGGTGTCTTAGGGGGATGAGAGAAGAAGTGAAACCAAAGCTTCTCCTTGGTGGTGGTGCCTAGCAAGCTTGGACCAAGAACAAGGAGCGTAGAATTGGCATCTCCTTCTCGTGTGCTGCTTGTGGGATATGTTCTCCAAGGGCACACTTCTCCCCTTGCCTAATTGATGAGGTTGGAGTCACGGTGGGTGGGATACAATCCCTGTCTCCCTTTCCCCAGGAGGAGCAGGTACTTTGGAGGGCTACACCATAACACTACAGCTACCATGCTTCCTCTCCACAGACCGTCCTGGCCTGATGAACGTCAAGCAGGTGGAGGAGATCCAAGACAACATCCTGCAAGCGCTGGAGTTTCACCTGCAGTCCAACCACCCAGATGCCCAGTACCTCTTCCCCAAGCTGCTGCAGAAGATGGCTGACCTGCGGCAGCTGGTGACAGAGCACGCCCAGCTGGTGCAGAAAATCAAGAAGACAGAGACGGAGACATCTCTGCACCCACTTCTGCAGGAAATCTACAAGGACATGTACTAAGGACCTGTTATTTATGAGAATGAAGCCATGGATTCACATCAAGACTCTTTGTACAGAAACAAAGAAAACCTTTCCCCATGTCTTCCATTTCTTCTACTGGAAACTCTTTTCTACGTGACCCTGACGTACGGTACATAGGGCAAGATGCTGTAAGATTTTGCAGCCACCACCTGCTAGGCCAGGGCTTCCGTTAACACACACTAACAAATTTACCAAGGCAAATTGTAAGCTACTGTTTCCGTTACTACAGCCCAGCTCTTTAGTTGTTCTCTGGGGCCCCTGAAGTGGCCAGCCAGTTTACATGGTCCGGACGGTGGGGTTCCTGTGGCAGCCCAGGGACGGTGGGGGATGCTGTGGTCATCAGGAGACCTGAGCACAGTGCGGGTATCTGGCAGGGCCAGCAACAGCGCTTACAGCGTGTCTTTATTTTCTTTTTTGTATTGCACTCCGAAGACATAGTCCTGAGCCGTGAAGTCTAGGACAGTGTAGTGAAAGGAATTTTCTCTCTTTTCCAAAGAAAAGCCAGAGTATTTGAAGACAGGTAGGGCTGTCCTAGCCGAGGCCCTCAGCTGCAGCCTCCCCCTTGCTGTGCGGTGCATTCATGTCTCCCAGAGGGACTGTGTGATCTCTGCCTTGTATGGGAGCCCTTGCTCCCGGTACCCCTGTTTCCGAGAGAGCCTACCTCTCAGTATGAGAGAGGGAGGGATGAGGAGGTGGGAGGGAAAGGGGGTGACTCATAAAAATTCATCTTCACAGCAGAGGCCAGAATTCTGTGTGCTTCCCCAGGCTGTTCTGCACAGATATGAGTTACCAAAAAGGTCTGTGCAGGGCCAGCGGCAGGCCTGGGACTGATCGGGGTTTAGGTGGCAGGGCTTGCAGCTTGTCCTGCAGCTCCCTTGGCCAGGCCCAGGGGGGCTCTGGGTGTGTTGCAGGGCAGTGTGGGCAGCAGAGGCTCCCCAGCAGCACAGCTCCTGTGAGCACCAGAGCAAGCAAAGCCTTCAGCAGCACCAGCAAGGAGAAAGCCATGGCCAGCCCACAGTTCTCATGATGCTGAAAGGGCATTGACCTGTCTGCTAAAACCCTGCCTCAGTTTCCGCTCTGTGAAAGGGAACTGGATTGTCACCTGCTATCTGCTCAGAGGGGGAGCACAGGGATTAATTAGTGCATTGCTAACAAAGAGCTTTGCAGCTGTAAAACATAGTATAAATGCCAAGTATTTATAAAAGGGGAGGGAGAGGGTGGGATGCTCACAATGAGCAAGAGCTTTCTGGCGAGCGCGGCTGGGTCAGGGAAGCTGCCCTGTCCTCCTCTGCCACTGTCCCGAGTGTGGGGACAGCTCCAGGCTTCGGGGTCTGCCTAAACCCAGAGCCATTCTGGGACTTTACCTCGCAACATCGCGCAGCTCTAGTGAAACACCACAGTGCTGCCTGTGCCCGGGATGGGACCCCTGCCGGGAGCGCTGCATCACCTGGGCTCTGGGAGAGAGGACGGATCTGGGAAGGGCTCGGTCCCCTCTCATGGTGATGGTGTCTGACCTAAGAAGTGGCACTTACCCGTCTGCAGCTCATGGTCCCGTGTGTCCCAAGCAGCCTTATTAAAATACTGATATTCCCAAGGAGGGGTTGCGGGAGCAAATCAGTTGGTTTTATTTTCTTTTCCTCCTCTTCAGGGTAGCAGCTTTCCCTGGTGCAATAATTCCTTTAAAACCCAAAGGGGAAGAGCACTGGGCTTCCTCTCCGTGTCACAGGGCTGGCCAGTCCCAAACCTGCCCCTGCTGCCACCGCACTCTGGCTCCTTGCCGTGCCTCAGTTTCCCTGCCCTCTGCCCACCCAGCCCCTTCCCCTCCCTACCTCGCAAGGGTGTTATGAATTACCGTTTCTAAAGCACTTTGAAGCTCTCTTCGGGAAGGCACCAGAGATGTGCGTGTGCTGGATGGAGCCCGGGGGATGCGAAGCCCCCAGTGGCATCCCCCACCGTGGCTGGCATGCAGGACTCACGTGCTCATCACCTGGGGAACTTTTTGCTCTTCCCTCCTTGACAGTGTAACAACCCTCAAACTGAAATGTATATTTTTGCTAGAAGTACAAACCTCCAAGTGTTTTTAATAATATAAATAGTGTCCACAAACTGACTTGACTTTAAATAAATCTGAACTAAATATTTAAGAACCCTTTAGCATCCAGCCTTTCATTGTGGGATTCTCTCAGCCCCTGGGGGGCTGTCCTTGAGAGGGTTTCCAGCAGAGGTGATGGGATTTGCTGGATTTGCCATGATTCCCAGGTCTCTGTGATTCCCAGGTCTTGTAGCTGCTGTGGTTTTCTTGCCTGCATTTGCCATCAGACCTAAAGGCAGCAAAAGCCAGGCACCAGCAGGGTTCCAGCCTCAGAGCCAGGCACTCCCTGCCCCAAATCTTTGCCGTAGCCCTTGCTGTGGGGTGACGCAGGGCAATGAGCTGAGCCCGGTTGTAGCCACCCCAAGATGGGCAAGGGTGGGCTCAGGGACAGCCTGGCCATGTGCTCACACTAGGGTCTGCTCTTGGCTGGGTCTGAACACCTGAGAATTTGTGGGGAGTGGCTGCAGACCCCTAGGCTTCCCTCTGCCCCCTGCCCCACGTGGTTCGAGGGCCCCCAGGGAAGCTGTATGGTTGCCCCCAGCCCTTCCCAGGCAGCTGGGGGCACAGAGAGCCCTAAGGCTCCCAGCTGGGCTGGGGAGAGCAGCAGGGTGAGGGTTAAGCCGCTGTGCCTGCCTGAGGGTTACCAGGCTGAGGCCACCAGCCTGTCCATGGTTTAAACTGGGGGG
>JANZLQ010000055.1:5004417-5032236 GCA_026212715.1 Elanus axillaris
GGGAATACACCACCCCCCTGGGGGCTGGAGTTGGGGGTTGTTAGGGTTTGGCTTTAAGGGTTCATACCCATAACTTTTGTATGCGGGGTTGATCTGCATACGCGGCGCGCTTTTCTAGAGGGGCGGAGCCGGAAGTGGCGCTCCCGGCCCGGGGGTGGTGCCTACGGGCGGAGGGGGCGGAACCGGGCACCGGGCAGACCCTGGGGGGCACCGGGCACCCTCTCCGTCCTTCTTTTCCCCGCGGTGAGTGTCTGCCCGGGAACGGGAGCTGATAACCAGGGCACGGTAGTAGCCTAGCACCCCAGTAAGCGGGGCAGCGCACGGCCGGGTGGCTGCGGGCCCGGGGCCGGTCTGTTCCCGGAGGACGGGGCCGTAGTGGGAGGGGGGCAGCAGTATTCGGGGGGTTTTCCCTCTCGGCCCCCCGGGAGGGCAGTGGGGGGACCTGCGAGTGAAGTGGTTTTCGAGGGCTCAGAGGAGCTCCTGGTCCTCTGGCCTGGCTGTGATCCTCTGTATCACTTCTGTATCCTCGGGTGATGAGGATAATCACGCCCCCACCCACCCTGCACGCAGGTAAGGGCAGCCCCCCGAAACCGCAGCCGGTGAGGGAGGTCTCCAAAGTTTGCTCCAGAGCACAGCTGGCCAGGTCCTGGATTTACTGATCCTTCCTGCACCCTTCTCAGTGTGATCCATGTCAGGCTTTCCCCAATTTTCTTGCAGGTGGCTGTGAACCACACCCCCCCCCCCGCAGCAGCAATGGACCCCCACTGGCTGCAGAGCTTCGAGAAGCCGTGCCGCCTCCTGCTCCACACACTTGCCTCCGGCTCCTCTGGGGTACTGGCCGCCCTCCGAATGCTGCAGCGGGTCCAGTCCCATGAGGGACAGGGGCAGGCATTTCCCTGGCAGGCCTTTGCTGCAGCTCTCTGCGCCGAGGAGCCCACACTGGAGGGGCCGGAGGGGGCCCTGGCTGTGTGAGTTGGCTGTGTTTCCAAAACTCGGTGTTTTGTGGAAGTTTTGGCACATTAGGTGCCCAGTTCAGCACCGTGCATCCTCTTCCTCCCGGTGCAGCAGTCTGTACATGGAATCAGGATCGTAGCGAGGACCTGCCAGTCTTCCAGTTTGTGTCTGCAGAAGCTGGCCAAGGCGTTTGCTGCCTCCTCTTGCTTCCTAGTCCCGTTAGACCCTCCTCCATGGGGCAGGTTGGCAAGAAGGACTCGAGGCTTTGCTCTGACTTGTCCCCTCTCCCCTCTTAACAGCAAATCACGTCTGCTGCTGCTTCCTGTTGTGTGCCAGAGAAACCTCTTCTCCCTGCTCCTTGTGGTGCGAGCCATGGTGCCAGTGGGCTGCCTCAGCCGGCTGCTCCAGGCTGTGGAGCAAGATTCCCATGTGGATCCCTGGGTGCGGACACTGGGGGATCTGCTCCAGCAGGGATCAGGGGGAGAGGAGTGCTCCCCACCTCCTGCTCCCTTGTCTTCCACATGCCAGCAGCAGCTTAGGTGCCTGTGCCAGAAAATTGCCCAGACCAAACCAGAGGGGCAAAGAAAACTGAGCTGGTGCTTCAGCAAGCAGCGCAGTACCACTGGGGGTGTGGCTGACCCTGTGCTTCAAGGTGTGAAGCGCAAGAAAGTGTCAGAGGAGAGCCTGGAGTTGGATGAGGAGAGAGAAGGGAAGAGGTTGCTGCTGGAGGAGGCAGTGTTTGACACCCCGGGAACCCAGGAGAGTGGGGATGCAGCAGGGGTGGAAGAGGAGGTGCCTGCGGAGCCTTCAGGGGACAGATCTGCTCAGAGCCTGGCCGGAGCTGCTCCAGAAAGCTCCCAGCAGGATGCAGCCAGGGAGCCCAGGAAGATTTCCCAGGCAGAGCTGGCAGCAGAGGTCCAGTCCTTTCTCCAGGTACTGGGCAGGGTCTGCTTTCCCCTTCCAGACAATGAGCCTTTACAGTCTGATTTCTGTTCCTTCATCTCATTTTCCTCAGATGCACGGACAGAGGCTGAAAATGCTGCTGCAGAAGGAGTCCAACGTAAGTGGTTGCTTCTGTCTCTGTTCTGGAGCTGATGGTCTAAACAGGCTCATGCTGGGGCCTCCAGAAGGGATGGGAGATGAGGTGGGTTTCACAGGGATGACTGGAGGGGGATAAAAAGACAGCCCTGCTGCCACCTCCTCTGGGCTCTGGTACTAGTACCTGCTTCTATCTCGCAGGGATTTGCTGTAAGATGGGCAGCCTGTGGGGTCAGTGCTGGCTGAAGCAGGGGACAGTAGGGAAGAGAAAAGCCCTGGAGCTGTATTTTGTGGGTTGCTGTATTTGGTGTATTACTCAAGGACCGTGTTTTCCTGCAGCACTCGGAGCTGAGTGTCCCACCTGAGCTGCATGTCCTGAACAACTGCTCTCCCAGCCAGGTGAGCCTCAGCATCCCTTACTGCAACCGCTGGTGCCATGGAGGGCCTGCTGCTGTCCCTAATGTCTCTGTCCCTTCTGTCCCCAGCTCGAGGGACTATGCTCCTTCCTCCAGCTCTCCACATGCCCAGAGCAGCTCCTGGTGCGTTTCTGCAGCTGGCTGCTGGCTCTCACCCCTGACCTCAGCTACACTAGTGCAGCCATCCTGGCAGATCAGCTCTTCCTCCAGCGAGTAAGTGTGAGGGTAGCAGAGGTTTCCTGCACCCCGTTTCCCTCACCACCATTCCCATCTCCTGCCTTTTCTGTCCATAGGTCCTGTCCCTTGCCCAGCCGCCCTCCCGCCACCTCATGGCCGCCCTCGCTTCATTTTGCTCCAAATATTCCCAGCCCTTCTGTCGAGTCCTGGTGGCTGCGGTCCTGCAGGAGCCAGGGGAAGGTGCGATGGGCTCGCAGGACGCATGGCTTCTTCTGGGAGCAGCTGAGGGAGCTGGAGAGGGGCTGTGGGCTGCATCCAGCAGGAAGGGAAGGCCCAGCTCCAGAGTGCCGTCTTCTGGGAGGCATTTATGACCCAAAATATGTGTTAGGAAGCATGGAGGAATGGTGCTGATTTTATCTGGGCAGGTGAACACTTGGGAGTTAGGATGGGAGGTGGCTTTACAGGTGTCTGAGATGGAGAGGGAGGGGATGCCAGGCTGGTTTCCAGCATCAGTTCTCCCAAAGGACAGCTGCCATCCCTCCATGGACTTGAGGATTCCTGACAGCTCCTAATGCTGGGGCCAAAACTGCCCCAGGGTGGCTCTGCTGGCATGAGAAGAGGGTCCTGCATGAATCCCTGCCACAGTAGTATCCTCTCTTCCTAGGGACTGGTGCCAATTAAACCCTTGCTGCAGATGGGCAAAGGAAGATGGATTATCCTGAACAGTAGAAGGGGGCACTGTGTGGTTTCTGGGTGTCCTGACTGGGATGTACCCCTGTGTGAAGGGGTGCCAGGAAGGGTAGGGCACATCCCCATGGATTTGGCAGCCTCTGGAGGCTCTCCTCTTTCTGCTTTGCCTTTGCAGGTGCTGAGCAGACCAAGCTCGTGTGTGAGCTCGTGGAGGAGTGCCTGGAGCCAGACTGTGTACAACTGGTGCTAAGGTAAGAGATTACAGGGGTGACAGCTCCGCTTCGGCCCTCGTGCCTGCCTTGATGGGTCCGGCTGGCTCCAGCCGCTCAGGAGCACCAGTGAGGCCGTGTGAGCATTGCATCTCCTCTTTAACATCCTTTGCAGCCAAGTCCTGGAGGTGCCTTTGTCAGAGAAGCTCCTGCCAGTAGTGCAGGCCGTGCTGGGGCGACAGGTGAGGGAACACCCTCTTGTCCCACCCTGGTTTCCTTAACGGCTCCAGCAGCACTGGAGCAAGGACCAGCTCTCTTCCCCGCTTGTGGCTCTCTTCCAGGAGATGCTGCCCTCCAAGCTCTTTGATCTCCTGGTCCTGACTCTGTGCCGGCAGGCTCCAGCCTTCGCCACGTCGCTGAATTATGCCAAGCTGGTGACGGCAGTGCTCACCAGGTACCAAAGCCAGGTGAGTAAGACCAGGCTTCGGTCCTGCAGACCAGCTGGTGAGCTGCAGCTGACCCAGGACCTGGCCCAGAGGTCTCAGGTGGGCTCCTGGCAGTGCAGATCTCTGAGCTCCCTGCTTCTCTCCATCCCAGGTCACCCCAGCCCACCGGAGCAGTCTGGCTGCTGCTCTGGATCAGAGCAACTCGGCTCTGAAGAAATCACTGCAGGCTGTGCTGGAAGGAGCCAGGTGAGATGGATGCTGCACCCTCTGGGCTGGAGTCTCTCCCATAGGGGGATGACAGCCTCCACGCCTCTGGTCTGCCCCAGGTGGTGGGAAACCAGCAAGTGCTGGCAGAAGCCATGCCGGAGTGTGGTTGGCAGTGGGTTTCTCTTTTCTTGATTTCTCTCCGCTTTTTCTCTCCTCCTCCCAGGTGAGCGCCAAAGGGAACCACAAGTCAATGGCTTTCATGGGCAGCACATGCTTGTTAGGCAGTGGTAGCTGCAGCCCAGTCCCTCACTGGGTTTCACCACCAGCGTGATGGAGCACCAGTAAGCATGGGCTGTGGCACACAGAGTACTCACACCACTGCCCAGGGCCTTGCAGCAGTGCCTTGTGCTCAGCTGGCCTGGTTTGAGATGGGCTATTGCTGGGCAATGCCATCCCAGCCCCTGCATGCCCTGAGGCTTGAAGATGAAGGTTGTCTTGGTTAAATAATGAATACATTTCCAGTCATCTCTGTGTCTGCTATGTCTCTGGGCTGCCGCTCAGCCTCGCCACACTCAACATGGCAGCTCCCGTCTTCTGCCCTGGCACGCTCAAGATGGCGCCTCCTTCCCCGCCTGTCCCAAGATGGCGGCGGAGGAGGAGCTGTGGAGGGGCAGGCCTGTAGGATGTCTCAGGGCTGGGGCTCTTGTCTTCCTCTCCCAACCTCCAGCGGTGTGGGCATGTCCTGGTTTTGGCTGGGATAGAGTTAATTTTCTTTCTAGTAGCTGGTGTAGTGTTATATTTTGGATTTAGTAGGAGAATAATGTTGGCAACACACTGATGTTTTCAGTTGTTGCTGAGTAGTTTTTATACTAAGTCAAATATTTTTTGGCTTCTGGTGATTTTGTAGTACCACAAAGCCCTGGATTGCTCCACATTGGCACTAGGCCTGTGGATGTGAGGGTGGCTGGGCAGAGTATAGCCTGGAGGGTGGTAACTGCATAAAGGTGACTCTTTTGTAGATGGTTTGTGCCCAAAAGGTGGCTTTTTTGTAATCAAAAAAACAAAAAATCCATTATTTTTGCATTATTAATAGAGTAATGTTGGCACACAAGTACTTGAGGAGAGCCTGAAGGTGGGCTGCAGTGATCCTGGGCCCTCGGCCAGCTGCCATTTCCCCTCAGAGAGGAAAGGTTGCCCATTTTGCCTGTATGTTCCCTTATAAAAAAGGGTTTTCTGTCTAGCAGGTCCCCACATTATTTGACTGGGCAGCGAGAAGCTGCAGAAGAAGCAGAAGCCCCTCTCTGTTTTCGGGTCCCCTTTGGCTTGATGAGTATGCTGGATGACGTGATATCCCCTATCCTGTGCCAGCATCTCTGATAACTTGTAAATCGAGCATCTATGTGTCTAACCAGTCTGGTTTGCAGGTGTCCCTACTTGTTTGAATCAACCTATATCCTCTTCCTGGTTAAAAATGGAGCGACACGGCTGCAATATTTCCTGTGTGTACCTGCACACTTGTTTTGTTTCTCACAGCTGAGAAGTACAATGTCTTCCTAGTGTCAGCCCTTGATGAAGCAGGTTGCTCCTTCCTGGCTCCAGGTCTGCAAAAGCTGGCAAACCTCCCTCCTTCCTCACAGTGGCAGCTTGGTAGCCAAGGCAGAATCATCTTGTTGAAAACCTTTATATTTCAAGTGTTTTTTCCAACGTGGTGGTGGCCCAAAGCACCTGGCAAGCAATATTGTATGGTGGAGTTCACAGGTTCTTAGTTCTTAAAGCCCTTAACACATCACTGAATCAAGACATAAACTGATTTGAGGCTGTTTGAAGATGATAATGCTGGACTAGGCTTAATTAACCATCTTGACTTTGTCTTGGCTCAAAGGAGCCAAGGCACAAGTATTACGTTTTGTGCTTGTTGGCTTTTCTCTCTGACGGCAAAGCTGATTTTCAGGTGATAGAGCAATGATGTTTATTTGGTCTGCTGAGATTTACAAATCTCAGAATGCAGAAGAGTGAGGTTTAGGTGAAGAACAGGTAAACTTGAATTTTCCACATCAAACCTGCCTTTTTTTTCTGTTTTGCTGGGGCCTGCAAGCGGCCCTGCTGTGTCACATTTCTGGTTTTCCACATGGTGATGATAGCACTTGTCACTGCAAGGTATTTAATGGTACACTAATAAAAAGTGCCTCTATAGCGTAACTGTTTCCAGATTTCTATCCTGTACCCTTGAAAACACCCACTGGAAACCTCATCTGGGCACCTTGTGACTGGGGGACTGGAAAGATAAGGATGGGAGAGGGTGGATTGACTCCAAAGGAGGTAGTGCTAGAGTTTTAATGGAGGTTTTGAAGCACTGCGTATTTCAGGAGCTATTTAAAAATTCATAAACATTTACATCTGCAAAGGGAGAAGAGGGATTAAAACATGTAGGTGTGACATGTTACTGCTTCTAGTTTGCTCATTAATGTTTAGATCCAGCCAGAGGAATGAAACTCTGAAGTATTAAGTGATGCTCTTAATGCTGAGAGCACATACTTCTTTATAGTAAGAATCTCTTAAGCTATTTTAGGTGACAGTGGACTGATGAGGCTTCAAAGTATGTTAGCTGGAGGAAAGAAACCTTCAGGGAGCCAAATTGTTGATGTATTTGCATACCAGTGAGTTAGTGGCTGAGTATATTGAAGCTATTGTAGGGCTGCCCAAAATATGACATAAATAGAAATTGTGCCCTGATCATCAAGGTCTGAGCCTGCTGTTCTGGCTTTATTAGGTAGAAGGCTGCGGTCTTCACTTTTCCCCTGCAAAGCTTCTACCAAGTGACCTTGGTGTCGTTGTCCCCAGTGCTCAGTCTGGCTGTGGCTGATAGTCACATGAAGATGACAGAGGAAAAACTCATCTCCATTATTCACCTGGTTGTCAGCTTCCTGGTGTCCCTGCTTAAGAACTGGAAGAATGCGCGTGCTGTGTATATCTAGAGCGCCGTGGGGAAGCCGCAGCACCTCGATGGACTGAGCAGCAATAAAGGGTTTGAAATCCGGCCACAGTGTGCATCTCCCCCCGATGGATGTTTGGTTTTGTAACTGCTTACTGGTTTCTTTAGGCAACAGTCTCATTTTGACAGGCTGTTCTTGGCTGCTACATGCTGCATGCAGCTTGCACTTCCAACTCATCTGGATGTACTGGGAGCTGCATTTTGGGCCAGCCTACGTGTTTTTTGCAAGACACAGTAGTCAGGCAGGGATTGGCTTTGCAAACTGCGAGAGGGGTTACTGTTCTGCTGGGAAGCATTATGCTGGCTTGTAGAAAGAGCCTTCTTAGCCCTGTTTTTGCTCTTGGCTGTAGCTTATCAGGTACCGTGGATTCCTCTGGGGCGTATGTGCGAGATAACAGTCATATTAGGAGAACTGGAAGCAAACCCTGGAGACACTAGACATGCTGGTGGAAGACTGCTTGTTTATGTGGTGGTTGGTAGCACCCACATGGAAAACTTTACTTTTTGACTCCTCTTGACCCTCTCAAGAACTTTAAAATCCAGCCTGAACAGCACAAAAAGGTGGATACAGCATAAAACATCAGTCAGGTTTTACAGTTCAGCAGAACATTATTCAGGAGTGGAGGGAGAGCCAGGCCTGGGTTTGCCTTTGTCCTGGCTGGGGTTGGGAAGTTCTGAAGCTTTGTCTTAGACGTTTCCTAGGCTGTATGTAGAAGGCAGTGTAGAAATTTCACACATTTTACTTGTGACGTTTGGTAGTAGTTACTTATCTGCTTCCTCTTCTGTAGAGATTTGCTTCCTTCATGGTATGAAGGGGAATTCCCTTTTTTGGCCTAACTGTTTGTTTGTTTGTTTTTAAAGGAAATTAATATTGTGCAATTGCATGGGCTATCTGCTCTGCTGCCTCCTCATCCTCCCATGGTGATTTCTGAACCAGTTTCATAAGAGGATCTCTCTGGTCCCCAAGTGGCACCTTGGTGCCATGATTGGACAGCAGAGAACCTCCTTCCTTCGGGTGGGCAAAGGCATGCAAATGCTGCATCCGTGGGTGTTAAATGCCAGACATCAGAGCCACACAGGAGCCAGACTACCTTGGTCCCTGCAACACCTTGCTGGAAAGGGCTGAAACTCATCTGCTTCCCTGAAAATGGTCCATTTCCATCCCCTGAGGGGCTGCCCCTTTCCAAGCAGGAGCTGCAGGCATGTCCAGCTAGTTGCTGTGTCTGCTCCTGCAGCAATGCTGGGAGCTGATAAAGTCACCCTGCTTCTCCCTGGAGGTAACTGTGTTTCAGTGACACCCTCTTAATCACATGCACTTAATCCCCAATATGCTGATGCAGTTTTGCATTGAAATCTGGTGGCTGTGACATCCAGATTTAAGGCTGAACTGCTCTGGGGAAGGTTCAGCAGTCTTTTTTTTTTTCCCACCCTGGAATTTAAAACTGAACCAAAAGAAGCAAAACCACTCTTTCTTACCTGTTTTTTGCCTGTAACCTTTTAATTGTAGTAAGAGAATCATGTTCTCCCTTGGGTAGTCTGGTGGCTGCCAGGTGCCTGTCAGCTGGTGAGACCAGGGCCACAGAAAGATGAATTTGCTGGAGGGCTGGGGTGTTGCTTTATGGTTGGGTCCCCTGCACAAACCTAATAAATCACGTTTGCCACATCAGCAGTAGCAGCCAGTGTTGGTCTGAGCAGCTTTCCTCCAAGAAGTAGATAATCCAGATGACCACAGTCTCTGTGATCTGAGCTGCAAGTTCAGCTCAGCTTCAGGAGAAGCCCTGGGAAGATGCCATCGCAGTAGGCTGCTGCGTCGCCGGTGGGACCTTGCTGGAAGGAGATACGGGGCAAAAACAGAGCCCACAGCCCCTTGCTGCTGCTCACCTCTCTGGGCTGGAGATATCCCAGCAGGGTCTTTTTCGTCCCTGCTTAACAGGTCTGTGCATGGGGAGCTGGGCTGCTTTTGCTTGTTTGAGGCCCTACAGTAGCTAGATTGTAATCATGATGCTCCCAGGTTAAAAACAAGAAAACATAAAAATCCCTGGGTGCTTTTAGTAAATGCTTTTAAGAGGCTCTTTGAATGGGATGGGTTGCAAAGAGGAGTATTGCCTCTTATTGAACCCCTCAGCACCTGTGCGTGGGAGGGAATAGAGGAGTCTTTGAGCAGAAAAGTTCTGTTCTGGTGTGGGGAACCAACGTGATGGTGTCCTTAGTTCTGTGTCTCCCACAGAGCAGCCACAGACCTGCCAGGACACTAAAGCAGAGGCTATGGAGCCTGACCTGCTGCCTGCCTGGTGCCAGGCTGCTGCTTTCAGGGGAGGAAGAAGGTTCTCTATGAGGATGGGGCCAGCAGGACCAGGCTGTGTTGACAGCAAGGCACTGGTTATATCAAAGGTGTCCATCCTCCATCCCCCCGGTTTTGTATCCTCTGTCTGCTCAGCATCATGCTTTGAAGGTGCTTTTACTTCCATGCCTTGCTACAGGACCCTTGACTGCAGGCTCTGTTGAGGAGAGACCTTGTGCTTGGCTTGAAATAAATCACTCAACAACAATAAATAGTTTAGACCTGTGTGTCCAAGCAGACCCTGCATATAGGGGGAGGTCCTCGAGGAGGGGAATGGCATCGGGGTGATGAGGCACTGGGCTCTGTCTGATGAATGTCAGTCCAAAGGAAGGGTCTTCTCATCTGTTTGGGTCTCTCCTTTCTGAAATTAAGAGGTGCCCAGAGGCAAGTTAGCCCAGTGACAGGACTGGTGGTGCTAATGCAAACCTGACTTCATACCTGGAGAATTCACCTCCATTTTGAGATACTAGCCAGCTGGGAAACTTGCCGAGTTGCTGGGAAAACACTGGGGGCAAGGGGCAGGAGGAAGCTCTGCTGCTCGAGTTTATCACTGCTGCACAGTACCCAGGGATCAGCTGCCTCCGTGCAGACATGCATGGATGTACTCACCTGCAAGATGGATCCAGCCCTGCCATCACAAGCCCTGAGCATCCTCTCACTGCTTGGGCCAGGCAACCTGCTAGCTCCAAGAAGTGTGTTTCAGCAAATCCTTCTCTAGAAAGAAGCACAGTCAGGCCTTGCACCTCGAAACTCATGGAGATGGACAGAAAAAGGGCTGGAGAAGTCCTGGGGGAGGTATTTTTAAGGAAAAGCAGAGGGTATATAAGGCAGAGGGTGACAGTGTCAGTCTGCCTTTCAGCATGTGCTCTGTCTTCCTAATGCTGGCACTGTGAACTTATGATGTGCTGTCATTAATTGGCGCTAATCATGCATGCCACAGCTTGTGTTGCTAGGTAAGTGTGTTACGGGGAAGACAGCATAGGAATTTGGGGGTATCCTTCCCCTAAGACGACTCATCATTTCTCAGCAGCTCTGCTTTTGGGTCAGGTACAAGCAGGAGGTGTTTGCCCCAAGAGGGGAAAACCCATCCCTGAAGGTTCAAGGACGTTTGAAATCCTGACCTGGTGGGGACCATTGTTGATGGCCTCATCAAAGCCTCATCCCACTGTGGCACAGCACAGCTCCCACTTCAAAGCTGCAAATGGGCTCTCTCAGCCCTCCCTGTTTGTTTCCTGGCCCTGGGGCTGCATCCTGTGCTCTCACTCTCAGCAAATGGGTATGAAGCTGGGCCAACCCTGCACCGGGGCTGGGAGATGCCGTTTGCTGACTGACCTCTCGGGGCTTAAGAGATTTGCAGACCCCAAGGACCTGCCTTGTTCTTCACGGTACATCAGGGTCTCTGGGCATGGGGAGGCTAATGGTGGCTGCCTGCCTGCAGCCTGGTCCTCTGTAGTGCTGAGCATCAAGTCTGACTCCACGTAAGCTCATTAGGGGAAGAAAGCAGCTTTAGAGGATATGACGGATTTAAGCAAAGGAGTTGGGCAGGGGAAGGGGCAGTGGGGGTGATGGCTGGGGGGCAAATGGGGCTGCTGAGAGGGGCAGGAGGGATGGGGGGGTCCTGGGCAGAGTGGCTTCCCTGCATCATCAAACAATGCTACAGGGGCTCCTTGTCAGCCATCCTGGTTTAGCCTTATGCTATACCCCCCATGAAGGCACGGGGGGATCCCCCATCTCCACAGAGGTTCTGAGTGCCACTGCTCTGCCCTGAGCCCACTGCCAGGGAGATGCTGAGACTCAGGTCTGCTCTGCTCTGCAGACACCGGGCATGGAGGGAGCAGTCGTGGTCTCTCCCGGCTCTGGGTAACAGCTCCCGCTTCCAAAGTGCGGGTGCAGGATCTGGCCCTGCACTGAAAGCAGAGGTTGCCTGGCCACCTGCAAACCGCTCAGCTTGCCCCAGCCCCACGCAGGGAGCTCCCAGCTGCTCTTGTGCATGTCCTTTAAAGGCCTTCTTGCATCGAGCTCTTCCCTGGCAGATCCTTCTGCAGCAGATGCGGTCGCTCTCCCCTCTGGGGAGAATCTGCCGCTGGCAGCTTGCACCGTGTGGGGCCCTGGCACCCCCCGACCCACCATCTGCCAGCCACGTCGCGTCCCCTGACCCTCTTCCTGGGTCTGCCGGGGACCCCACAGTGCCGAGTGCTGCGTCCGAGCTGGGTGGCCCCAGCGCCCATCTTCAGCTGCTTGAGACAAGTTCAGGCAGGTAATGACCCGGGGAGTGTTTGGTCAAGTCACCAAGCCAAGGGAAAGCGTTTAGTCTGGCTTCCTGGGGGATTATTTATGCCACACTAGGCAAACAAGCTGCGTGCATCCGTTTTTCCATCTGTAAAACAATGATATGGAGTGAGTGGCTGTAAGGCTGTCTGAGCTGTGGTAAATCAGCAGGCTGCAGGGTCTGCTGTGGCCGTTGTGGAGCGAGTGCTTTGCAGCAGGGACCAGCCCTCAGGAAAACTCTGATGCTCACTGCTGTGATGATGAGTTTGGCTGATCCTTGGTGGCCAGGGGCTCCTGAGCCCCTGGGAAGAGGTGTTGGGGACAATTTCCAGTGTATAGGCATGAAGTGGTCTTGTTTTGACAGATGCCAGGTGCTGCTTGCTTTTACACCTCCATCAGGGCTGAGCCAGCTCTGAGAGATGGGCGATGGCCCCACTCAGTGCTGGGGTGACTGACCTTGGCCAAGGCTTTGCACAGGCATGCGAGGCTTCAACCAGTCCCTGCTCTCTGTCCCCCTAAATCTCTGCTGCATTTTGTGTCCCGGCCAAAAAATACTATCTCCTTCTGCCCCATATCTTCATGTCTGTGGGCACAGCTCCCAAGGAGACATATTCTGCAGGAGAGTCTCTTCTGCACAGTGACTTTACCCTGGGCTGGGAGAGGGATGCTGTGGACTTTCTGCTGGCTTCCTCTGATTTTTAAATATTGCAAAACAGCTTAAATGAGATGTCCAACCTCCCTTGGACTCAGGAATCTCATATTTGTCTATCTGGGAGCTAGCCTGACAGGGGGATCCTCAGGGATTGGACTGTCTGCTGCCTGGGGTACAGCAGGTTGCTCCCACTCTGCAAAGGGTGCTTGCACTGGTAGGTGCGTGCAAACATATCTCCCCCCCTGGAGATGACCAAAGCATGAGCCCCAAGCAATGATTGTCCTGTGGGAGGGAAATGGGGGCAGCAAGTGGGAAAGTCCACCCTCGGCGCTGTACAGAAATGGGGCTTGTATTAAATTCCTCGTTTGCCTTGCTCTGTGCCTGCCCGAATCCCAGCAGCATCCTCCTGAGTCGCAGCAGGCCTCCCCACCTCTTTTCCCACAGATGCCTCCACGCTAAGCAGAGGAGCTTGGAGCTCCTGCTGGGTGAGAAAATGCTTTAAAAATATAACATTTAGAGGCGTTCTCCCATCTGCGCACAGCTAATATGTGTCTCTCATGATAGGTGTGCTGGTCCTGGAGCCTCCGCGCTTTGCAAATGAAGCCGCTCGCAGGGACCTCGCTGGGAGAGGGGGAAGAGGAGGCACAGGGACTCACCCAGGGCTGCTGCCGGCGGCAGCGGCAGAGGACGAGCTGCCGACCCAGCCCCTTGCCTCGGAGGTACGTGCACAAAAGGCTCGCCCCACGGCCCTCGGGGTGCTAGCAAGGATGGGACGGGGACGGCAGTGCCAGACAAGGGGGGATGCTGGCTGGAGCATCACCCCACTCTGAGGCACAAAGCATCATTTCAGCACAGCAACCCCTTCTCCTGTGGTCACTGCTCCCGGGGAATGACCCCCCCAGGTTTGCAAGGAGGAGAGGGAAAAGCCTTTTGCAGCCCTGTCCAGAGCCGAGGGGGTTCAAACCATTTCCCAGATGGGTGCTGAGTTCCAGCATGAGGCCGCAGAGGACTTTGCACATCAGCCCCTGTATCTCCATGCACCGGTGACATGCTATCCCTGGCGTTCTCCAGCATCCCTGGCCCCAGTGAGTAGGGACGCTACAGAACTGCCAGATTTCTTTGCACCCAGGACAGGGTTTTGGGGTGGCAAGGCCATCCCGGTGCACTTTTGGGGGGGCAAGAGTGTGTGCTAAGGCCTGTCGTCCCCGTGGCGATGACGTGAGATGGCGCCTGGGCTCTGCCGGCAGCCGGGTTTGTTGTGAAGATGCCTGGGAAGAGGCCGGCTTGCAGCAAGGTCCGCTTGGCAGTCAGGGCAAAAAAAAAAAAGAAAAAAATAATGTGCTGAAGAGAAGCACGGCCGTGGGCCGGTGACTCATTGCTGGCTGGAAACGGCTTCGGCGGGCTCCTCGGTGGCGGCTCTGCGGCGGCTGTGGGAGCGGAGGGGGCTGCTGCACCCGTGCCAGGGAGAGCGAGGACAGGGACGGAGCAGGCTGCAGAGGATGCTCGGAAAGGACCCAGGTCCAGAGCAGCATCCCATGAAGGGGTGCTGTGCCGGCTGGGGGAGGGCAGAGGGGGTCGGATGCTGCCTCTGCTGCCGGAGTTTCTTTGGGGTTTACCCAGGCTTCTCTCTGCAGGGAGCAGCAGGCAGAGCTGGCCGAGCTTCCCCCATCTCCGGATGAAGGTAAGGGCAGCCCAGGGTGGGGATGGGGGGAAAGGGGTGGGTTTTGCACCCTCCCTCCCTGGGCAGCATTACATGGGTCCAGCGGGAGGGTGTCCCCTGGCCTGGCAGCACCTGCGGGCAGCCCCACACCCCTCCCAGCCCTGGGACCCCAACCCCATCCCCTGGATCTGTCTTGCCAGCTGTAAGCCCCTTGCCCCTTGCTGTACCAGATCCCTTGCCCTCCTCCCCCTGCCCTGGCCTAGCCTACCTGCAGCACCCCTAACCCCACAGGGGTATTTTGGGAGGCACCTGCCAGTGTCCCCTGGGAGCCTGCAGGCTGCAGAAATGCCAGTGGTGTTTTTGGGGGTCTCCACTGACGAGGTGCCAGGCTGGGGAGGGGACACTGCTACCCAGCTCCCACCACCCTTTCTGTCCCCAGGGAGTATGAGCAGTCCTCAGGGGCACCCGGATGGGGTTTTGGCCAGGAGCGAGCAGAGCGAGGAGCACATTGGCGAGGTGAGAGGGAGGGGAGGGCGACAGTTTGGGGGTGGCCCTTCCATCCTCAGCCCCTTGGGCTCAGCTGGACCCCCAGCCTCTAAGTGCTGCTTTTTTCGGGATGCCATCCAGCACCAGGGAGGGGTTTGCTCCAACAGCAGCCTTGTGCCCCCCAGGTGCCAGGCACGGACAGGCAGGAGTTGGCTGTGCGCACCAGGGACAGTGATGGGACCGAGGAAGGTAAGTGAGTCCCCATCCCGTATGCCAGCTGGGTCTTCTTAGTGGAAGGCTTGAAGTAGCTGGGGACAAGCGTGGGAACAGCATGGCCTGATGGGGGTCATCTCCCTTGGTGGGGACATGGGCAAGGGGCGACTGCCCTGGGGGGACCCAAAGCCCTGCTGATACTGGGGGAAGGATTGGGATGGTCCCACACCATGGGCACCTGCTCCCTGCTAGGACAGGGAGGGCAGAGGGAGGAAGACAGGCCAAGGAAAAGCCTTCCTAAGTGGTCTCTCCCGTGGCATCACTGCCTCCCTGCAGATGCAGAAACCCCAGAGGAGCCGCTGCTGAGTTTCCCCAGCGAGCTCTCAGTGCTGGAGAGACTAGGCTTGCACAGGTAAGACCAGTGAGCACCTGTGTCCCTCCAGGGGCTACAGGACAGGGGGGTCCCAGGGCACTGTGTCCTCCAGGGACTGGACTTCCCTCCTTTCCACTGCACAAGAGCTGCTCTCCAGGTGAGGGGCACTTGGGTCCCCACTTCTGGTGGTGGCTGGCACCCCTGGGAGCAGACCAAAGGCATTTTCAGCCTGCAGTCCCCATGGTGACTCCATCCCTGACAGCACTTCTCTTTCTGCAGGGTGGCTTTGACAGAGCAGGATGTGGAGGTAGGGGCTGCTGGGGACCATGGGTGGGGTGGGGAGGAGGGACAGAGGGATGAACGCCTTGCTGGCTCACAGTCCCGGGGCTGTGCCCTGCTCCTGGCTGCCCTCCAGGCACCGCAGTCCTCTGGCAGCCACCTTACAAATCCCTTTCCCAGTGATGCTGTTGGCATTCAGAGGCAGCTGCATTTCCACAGCAAGATGAGTCCATCCTCTGCATGCTCGGCAATCCCACAAAGTGCTCTGCAGCTCGCTGAGAGCGCCCTTAGCCGGGGAGGTGGTGGAAGCCGCGCTAATAAAAATAATTTTCCTGCGAGCGCCAGGGCTGAGTCAGGCTCTGATGTCAGTCAGGACCGACCTGCAGCAAGGGCTGGCGTCTGCCCGGCATGTGCTCTTGCCAGGAGGCCTTTGGATTTCCAAGTGATATCGGCTGCCTGGGGGATGTGTCTCGGCCATGCTGGCATCTCATGGGGACTGTCCCCAGTGTGCAGCAGCCTAACGGGTGCTGGGGCAAGGCAAGCGCTAATTATCCTTAATGCTGCCCTGCTTGGTGGCATGCTAGGGAGGTCTGTCTGTGCCTTGGGGATAGAAGCGCATGGCCCTGGTGGCTTCCCCTAAGCCCTGTGTCCCACTTCTTGCCCTCCCACCCCACAGGCAGCTTTTGCCCACCTTGCCCTGGCTTTTCGCTGTGATGTTTTCACCCTGCGGCAACGGGTGCAAGTGGAGAAACGGGCACGGGACGCGGCAGAGGAAAACATCCAGGAGGAGCTGGGGCAGTGCCGGGCTGCCCTGGAGGTAGGTGGGCACCAGAGCAGGGGGCTGGCATCTGCTGGGAACATCCAGCCTCAGAGGGGTTTGCACAACTCAAAGTCCCGGCTCCTGCAGCTCCGTCTCCCTCCACAGAGGCTGGGCCCATCCTGCACTGATGCAGGCTGCAAGGAGATGCTGGAGCAGCTGCAACACAGCCTGGCTGTGCTGGCAGCTGCTGTCGAGCGGGCAACCAGTGCTGCAGAGAAGCTGGGGGCTGTACATCAGGTCTGTGTGTAGCCTGGGACTCCTGCCAGGGCTGGGAAAGATGGAGGGTGCTGCGGCTGGGCTTGGGGATCCATCCCTGGGCTTGCTAGGGTTTGTCCCTCCTCCTCGTGGTACTGGCATTGACCTCATGTTTGGATGTACCGGGGTGCAAGGGATCTGCTCGCCCTTGGGAGCAGGAAGGGAATGCATTTGCACCCCCTGGGTGGAGGCACTGTGGGATGCACGGTGAGGGACTGGCAGGGACATGGATCCTTATGGACCAGGAGATGGGGGACCTGATTTTCCCATCCTGCCCGGCCTCAGGAGGCCCGGATGAGCAGAGCGGCGGAGGTGATGGTCCAGCATGTGGAGAACCTGAAACGGCACCACATGCGGGAGCATGCAGAGCTGGAGGAGATGAAGCGCCTGATCCAGCAAAACTCCCGCAACCGGCAGCTGGCGGAGACCCAGGGTGAGGTGGGCTCTGCCGCCAGGGCCTGCACGGGGTTTGCACAGGGTCACCCTGTGGGATTAGGGCCCAAACCTCTCCGGGGGGTCAGTGTGACCCCACACTGCACAGCCGGTGGGTTGTGTGAGCTGGGGACCAGGGGCGGGTGACAGCTGGGACCTGAAGACAAATGCGAGGGGCCAGTATAACAGCAGATGCAGCGTGGGAGCAGGTGCTGGTGGCCAGAGAGCCATGGTCCCATGGTCCAGCTGGGAATGCGGGGCAGGGGTGCACAGGACACACAAAGGACGCTCTGTCCCTGGATGCAAACCCCATGCATGCCATCACCATGCATGCAAAAATGGTCCCCCTGCCGAGGCACCCCTGTGACTTGTGCCAAGCACAGAGCATGTGGCCAGGACAGCTTTTGACAGGAGGGAGGTTTGCAACTGTCTATGCGTGAGCCACATCTTAATTTTTGGGGCTGATGTAAGGCTGCTTCTCTTTGCTCCCAGATGACGCGGAGCCACGGCTGAGGCCTCACCCTCTGATGCGAACTTTCCAGCAGGTAACTGATCCCAGTTCAGTGGCCCTGGAGCCACCACATCCCTGTGCCCTGCCACTCTCCCTTGCCTGGTGGTCCCCATGCACCCACTAGTCCCCGAGCAATGCCACTCCTGCCAGCTGCTTGCTGCGGGCAAGGTCTGCTAGAAATGCTGGGGATGAGGCAAAATATAGGGACAGCCTCAGAGGGCTGTGGGGAGACAGGGTGCCCGGGGTTGGGGAGACAGGGTGCCCAGGCTTGGTGGCTGCTTGTCCAGGAGATCTCAGGCAGGTCCCTCTGCATTGCAGGGTCATAGCGCGAGAGCCGCAGGCTTGGCTGTTCTCTAGCACCAGCTCGAATTCGGCACTGGTTCCCCTACAGCTCAAGAGGTAGGGGATCGCTCGGGGAGGGGGTTAGGCAGCCCCGCCAGCATGGCTTGAAGCAGTAAGGACAGGCACAAACCTCTTGGCTTTGACCTTCCCTCATCTCACCAGCTCTCTGGCTTCTCCCCCTTAGCACCAGGGCCGGTGGGAGGCTGGCAGTGTCCCTTCTCCTCAGTGTCCCTTGCCTGTGCTGGGGAGGCAATGGGGAGGGAAGGGGATGGGGAGCACAGGAAGACAGCCGGCACAGTGCTCACCCCCAGCCCCTTCATTGCAGGGGTCTGCCCGCCGCAGAGTCAGCATCGCCGTCATCCCCAAGCAGCTCTTGGTAAGGACACGGGCAGGGGGGACAGACAGGAGCTGTGCCCTGCTGTCAGACACACATCCCCAGGCTCGGTGCTACTGGGGGTCTGGGTCCCCACTGATGCTCCCACCTTTGGTGCCCAGCCAGGTGCCAGCCTGGACAGCAGAGCAGCCCCAGCCAGCGAGCTGGAGAGGGAGGGGGCCCAGCGCCAGCCCAGTACCCTGAGGTAACCATGTGGGGTGGAAGGGAGGCCATGACACCCACTGCTACTGGCCCACTAGGCATGGCACAGCACCCTGTCCTCTCCCTCCCCAGGAGCGAGCTGGAGCCGCAGGGCCAGGACAGTGCCATGACCGGGGAGCTGGCAGCCGAAGCAGATGGCAGAGGTTCAAGTGCAGGGGACGAGGAGCTGGAGCAGCTTGGCCTGACGTGAGCAGCACCCTGAGTGTGCCCAGCATTCCCCCTGCGGCTGCTAGACACTCTGTGGTCCCACGGCGGCCAGCACATGGGAAATGGGCTGGGGGATTTGGTGATGGAAGGCTGGGATGTTGCTTGGCTACCCCAGTGCAACCCTGCTCTATCTCAGTTTCCCCCCATGCATTGCAGGTCACCTGTGCCCTCCCTGGGCTTGTTGCATTTGGGTTTGCAAAAGGATCAGGGAGGTTTGGGGTTGAGTTAAACACCCTCCTCTTCCCCAGCTGGGGTGGAGGTGGGATTTGCTCCCCCCCCGCCGCAAGATGAGTGTCCCTGGTCGCCTTCTCCCCAGGTCCAAGGCATCCTCGGCAGAGCTGTGGCGGCCGTGGCTCTTCTTCCCACAGCACTACTGGGTTTTCTTCTGGCTGCTTCTCCTGAGCATTGCCTTCCTCCTCCTCATCCGGGTCCTGGAGTTACAGCGGCTGCAGTCTGCGGCATCGCCCAAGGCCTAGCCGGAGCAGGGAGGGGGAGGTGGCGGGGCAGCACCCACTCTCCATCGCTGCTCCTTTCCTGTGCCATAAAACACCAAAACCCTAGAATAATAAAATAGGAGGAAAAATGGGGGAATTGTAATGCTGGAGCAGGCGGGAACATCCTGTGGTAGGATCCTTACCTCCTTACAGGCCTGAAAGTCTCAAGGAGCTGTGGCAGCCCTCATTGATGCTATGAGTTTGCCTGCTCTCAGCACACCGAGGGGTGCAGGGATGCCACTGCATTGTCCCCCTGTGCTGGGGACAGAGACCGGGCTGCCCACAGCTGGTGGGTTTGCATTAGAGCCATGTCCTACTGTGCTGGACAGGCACCCTCCACCACAGCATGTCCTCTGTCCCTGCTGCCTGGGGAGTTGTAGTTAAGATCTAATGCTCATTTGCTGCTGCCCAGGGGACAAAGCTGGGGCTGGAAGGAGCGGGTCAGTGTTCAGACTTTCCTATGGCACCACAAAAGGCTCACAAACAGAGGGAGCTGTTTCCGACCGCTCCGGTGCCTGGGAAAATTGCTTGGTTTGACGCAGACGCCCCGTTTCCGTGTCCGCCCTGGCCTCTCGCAGCCCCAGAACACGGGTGGGCTCTGCTACGCTCACACCCAGCAGCTTCGCAGGAGGCTGGTTGGCTCGAAACGCCCCGGCTGAGCTGGGGGAGAAGGCTGTGGTGGGGGGTCCTGCACGAGGACCCCCAAGAAGAGGCCCAAGGGGGCCACGGGAAGGAGGGATGGAGGTGCTGGGCTGGTTGGCCTCACTCGCTGCGGCCGCCGGCAGTGCCACGGGTGACTCACGGGTGGCTGCCGATGTAACCCTCACCTCGTATGCTGACTCGCCCCGTGTCCTTGAGTCACCATCCCCAGCCTCAAGGCAGGTTGTCCCTGTGCGTCACCAGCCCCTTCGCCACGACGCCTGCCCCGGCGCGTGGCAAGCAGCCAGCAGCACCCCGAGGACACCGCGGCCAGGAAAACCCCAAAAAGCACCCGGCCAGGAGCGATCTTCGGTGACCCCGGTGGCTCCATCCTCTGCCCCAAGGTACCTTTGCCCCGCTGGGACCATTCACACCCAGGGGGACCCAGGTGGAAACATCATCCCAAAAGTTTCCACGAGGGCTGTGGTGGTCTGGGACACTGGTTGGGGTCCGGGTTTGACACTGAGCGCGTCCCTCCCCCTCTGCCCGCAGCTCCCTCCTGGTCTCTATTTCTGGCTGCGGGGGGAAGTACGGTGCAGCGGCCAGAGCCGGGGCGGAAAGCAAAGCGGTTTAGTTTCATCACCCAAATCTTTTCTTTTGCTTTACAAAAAGACAGCTTTCTCACACCAAAATTCAAAAACCCAGCCGGGATTGCGCTGTGCATCATCCTTCCCCCCCCCGCCCCCCGCTGCTCCGAACCTCCTGTTACGGCGTGGGGAAGGGCACGGCTGCCACTCGCGGGTGGGGGGACTGGAGACGACGAGTTCAGCCTCCAGCACTACAAAAAACCCAATTGCAGCAACATTTGCAGCAGCACAAAGCCGGGAGCTTCCCGGGGGCTGCCCCCTCCCAGTACCGCCTTCCAGCAGCCGGGACGCCTGGGTCCCCCGGCGGATAACGGGGTGCAGCCCGCCGGGGTTCGTTTTGGGGATAATGGGGTGCGCCTCCGCCGGGATGGGTTTGTGGGTGAGGGGGGGGTGCGTGGTGCCCGGGGGCTGGGGATCCGCCCCCCCCCCCCCGAAGTCCGTCGACTTTGGGTTTGTGGGATGCAGACACCCTGGGTGACGGGGTGCATCCCACCCAGATGCCTGGGGTCCCCCCTTGCCCGTGGATAATGGAGGGGGGGTCTCCTCCAGCCAGACACCTGGTTCCCTCGTAGATAGAGGGGGGGGCTCTGCCCAGGCGTGTGCGTCCCCCCCCACGGACACCCGGTGGATAAGGGGGGGGTCGTGCTGACCCCCCAGACGCTGGGGTCCCTCGGTGGATGTCGGGGTCCAGCCCCCCCCCCCAGCAAAGCCGGGCTGTGCTTCCCTCCCCCCCCCCCGACCCGTGGCGCTGGGCCGCTCCGCAGGACGCTGGCGGCGCGGGGAGCCGCCGGTTGCCTGGCAGTCCTCGGGCCCTCTGCCTGGCCGGGCCCTCGGCCGCGTCGGGGTGTCCTGTCTCGCCGAGGGGGTACCCGTGAACCGCCCCGCGTGGCACCCTTCCCGCAAGGCTCCAAGGCGGAATCCATGTATCCATCCACGGGTCTCCTGGGCCGTGCGTTCCCAGTGAGCAGGAGGGCTAGGAAGTTACTTCCTCCCTCCCCCGGCCGAGGGAGAGCCGAGCTCCTCACGGACCCTTGGGGGGGGGGGAGCTGGGTCCCGAAGCAGAAGGGGCTGACCGCCGTCCCCACGGGGCTCGGCGCGCAGATCCTCCCTCCCGCCTGGGGCCGCGCCGCTGCCCTGGGGGTGGTGCCGTGGCGGGCGCGCTCCTGGCCTGCGCCGGCGGACAGCGCTTCTGCGGGAGAGCTTCGTGCTTCGGTGCCCGCTTCCACCTAAGCACAGAAGTTTATTTGCGTATCGCTATGGCGGCACCAGCTTTTTTTTTAAGAGTAGACCTGTCGATGGTAGGGATGTCTTAATAGAGTTTAAGAAAATGTGGTGGTTAGCTTCCCCAAAGAGTGTCCAGCACATGGAACAAATGCTCCTAATGCCCTTCTGTTACTAAAGGACTTCCGATTGTCCACTGATGTTTCCATTATAATCTCTACCCTCTTATTTCTATTTCCCCACTTCTCTCTGTATCTGTTGTTAGTTACCTACAGATAGTAACTGAAGTATTTAATGTTTCTTCTGCCCACTGGCTTCTGTGACCTAGGTATTGCAGGTGTGAAAATGCCAGCCTAACTTTCCCTCCCCTAGCCCCTCATAAACTATTAATATGGCGATTCCATAAACAAACAACTGGTGTTCATGGTTGGGCTTTCCTGTGTCTATGAAAAACAAGCCTAAGGTCAATTAGAGCATTATTTCATGTTTAGAAAAACAAGCCGATGCTGAATACTCAAAACATATAAATCCAGAGAACTAAGCTCACTTGGTTTAGTCAGGAGTTCTTTACTTGGCTTCACATGGCCAAACACATAAATAGAGATCCAAAATTGCATTGCAGACAACAGATAGTGTGGATAGGTTTGTGTCTACTTGTGGCCAAAACTAGATCTTCTGAACAAAAAAGAAAAGCCCTCTTAAGTAGATGAATTATACACCTTACCTGAGCCTACTTTTAGTTCTGCAGAGTTAAATATTTTGTGGCCTGAAATGCGGTGTAGGCTCCAGTCAAATATAACCTGGTAACATAACTCTGGAAATTCTTTGTGTTTGTTTAACTGACCTGCTCCCTCTTGGAGGAGATTTTTTTTTTTTCAAACAGTGACAGTGAATGCAACTGTCCACTCTTTTATTTTACACTTGCCCCTTTTTAGCTGTGTTTCATGTAAGAGAGATCTGGGCTTGTTAAGAGACTGGGTGCAATTTACTGTGTACATCTTATTTGGTACGGTTATCTTCAGACAGACATTATCTCCCAGTGAAGGACAACGGGCGATAGCAGATGTAAATTGATGGAGATGCAATATTTAAAAGAAAAAGAAAGGTCCTTTAATAAAACACATTTTTAGTTGACAAGTAAGTTTTTCTGCGCTTCTGCCAGTCTGTGATTGGTTGAGCAGGGTAAAGATTATTGCCGTAGGAAAAAATAAAGCAAATCAAAGAAAACCAGGGCACAGATGTGACTATGGTGCAGCAAAAGCTATTTAAGTTATGTCCTGATTAAATGCTGGCTTTGATTAGGCCATTAGCAATGGGCATTTAAAAGAAAATTGACATAAGTGTCACTGGATGTGTTAGTTCTAGGTTACAACTGTATTAACAAATTTTAATCTTAAATAACAAAAAGCGTCATTAGAACTAAAGGTCAATCCCAGATAAGAAAAAATGGGTAAGACTGTGTAGAGTGAAGTAAACAGATGTGGTGTTTTTGCCCAGTATATATTTAATCAGGAATTAAAATGAAACGGTGAGTCAATAACATGCTGTGGTTTAGGAGACCGTTCCGTGGAGCACAAGCTGAAGGGAAACTACTGGCACTAACGGCAGCCAAGTGGAATGAAGGGACGGTGTGTGAGTTGAAGGCAGTTTAGTTTGTTGTAGACTGTGGAGGATAATAGACATTAGGATAAATTTTAATAGGCCTCAAAATGAAAGAATGAACTAATGGAGATACTTGAAGGTACAATTTAGTCCCTAATGACTTTCTTCAAGCTATACATAGCAGTGAAGTTTCAAATATCCATTTTAATACCACTGGGATTTTTTGAATCATGTGCCAGGGTGGAATTTACCTCAGAAACCTTAAATGAAAACTTTCTAACTTAAAAAAACCCAAACCAAAATCAGTCAGTCCCTTGGGACCACACCACTTTGTTTAGATGTGCCAACTGGAGACAATGACCCCCTGATTTAGAGCAGAGGGCTGTTCATTTATGGTAGTGGTGAAGGATGCTGAAGCATGTGTACCGAATGAGCAGTACTAATGGGTAAGGAAGGAATACAGCTGTTGAGTTCTTTGGATAAATTTCTTTTGACTGCCATACAGCTAATTCAGTATATATGCCCTTGATTATGTAGAGGTAGTCAGAGATTTACTTCCCATCCTGTATATGATCAGTGTGTTTTTAACTTTCTGTGATTTAGGTCATTTATAAAAGTAGCAAAAATTTGTACAAATTATATAGGATTACTGCAAATGTCGGTGCTCTGCCTGCGGAGTTGCACAACAGCTTTTAAGTAGGACTGTCCACAATTTAGGATAATCAGCCAATTTACCCCTTTAAGGCCACTGATTTACAAATATGTGCAGAGAAAAAAGCCCTGTGTGCTTTAATTTTTTTTTGGTTCATTAATTTTAATAAGGTTATGTCTGAAAAGCTAAATTGCCACATTAAATGCCCCACCACTTCTCTGTAGTAACCGCTTTTGTCAGGGATGGTGGACTGTTCCTGGAAAACCTGCTCTCCAGCGTAGCGGGTGACAGACGGTGTTTTCCAGGTGGGCTGAGCTCCACATGAGGCAGGGGGAGCACCTGTTCTGTTCTTAGAATATTCAGGCATTTTTAGAGGACACATTAAGTTGCTCTACACTGTATTCAGTGCTGCGAGTAAGAAGAGGAGAAAACCTCCTGAAAGTGGTTCACATATGGCCAGATGCAGGGAGGTTAGATGAAATGGGCAGGAATCAATAGCTTGTGGTTTGATTAGGATAAATGGACTTTTGGGGAAAAATAGAGAGAGTGTCAAGTGCATGAAAGAATTGTTGGATAGCAGAGAACACTACTTGAAATTATCTGCTTCCGAGGTGGTAAGTTGCTAAATCGAAAACTAGCATGCAATGTGATTCTACCACAGATAAAGTAAATGCTCTTCAAGGATATATAAATAGAACTGTTATGAGTAGGCAAGCAAGTGGGGTGATTCCTGATCTGTCACTCTGGCAGAACTAGAGTATTACACTTCAGACCATAAGCTAACCTAAGACAGAGCGAAAGGTAAAAGAATTAAAAAAGGACAAAAATACAGTAAGGAAGAATTTAGATAAGTGTGAGCTGAACTTGTTCAGCAGACAGAGAAAACAGGGGAGGTGATGTGTTGCCCTACAGATACTGGTAAACAATTAACCAGAATGGAGGAAAAAAATTGTTGTCATTAGCTAATGTGAACAGAGCATGACCCAATGACCCACAATTGAGTCAAAGAAAGGTGTTGTGGGTTGAGTTTTGTTTTGTTTTGTTTTGTTTTACTTTTCAGACCAAACTTGAAGCTATGAAATTTCCAGAAACAGAAGAAAAGGTATCGACAGACAATCCTTCTTCAGGCAGACATACTGTAGAATGTCTTCCTTATGTCTGCGTATCCTCACCTTGAAGGCAATTACATTTTCCGTTTCCATAACTGGCACTGGAAAGGTGATTCTATCTCTCATTGCTGTAATTATGAGTGACGGTCCTCTAATTCCCAGCCTATTTGCAATCAGTTTATTATACCTGTTTCCTCATATGTCAGTGTTGTCTTTCTGCTTTAAATAGGTCTTTTTCCTCCCTGATGATTAGCTGCTGGACGTATTTATGAACAAAACATATATTCACTTTCAGGTTTTTCTTGGGTGACTGTACTAGCAAAAAATTATACCTTATTTCCACAAAAGCCTCAGTTGAACAGTCCACTTAATAGTACACAAGAGTATTATTTGTAGTTGTAACTCCTAATTGAATAGGTATTTCACAATTTCTAACATAGCAAATATTACTTATGGGTTTTTAAAGTATTTAAAAGCACTCAACCTATACAGGGTAAATAAAAAATGCACTTCAAAGAGTTAACAGTTTTCATTTTTGTGGTATCTAAATTTTAGGATGACTACTTTTCTAGCAGTGCATAAAATCTTCCATGATTTAAAAGAACTGAGTTTCTAGTCTTAAAAAAAAAAAAAAGGTAGCCTTCCAAACCTTTCTTTCTAAATAGGATTAATAAATAATAAGAGAAGCACACTTTCTTTGCAAAGCGTCTTTAAGAAAGATGGCGTTTAGGGTAAGCATCCTCATAAGAAGTGGCAAATATGAGCAACTGGGACTCATCTGATGCTAAGTTACTTGCCTGCTTTTAGGGAATTTACTGACTGCTTCCCCCGATGGAAGAGCAGAAATTGCTATGATTAATGGTGAAAAAGCAGCTTTAGCTGAGAAAAAAAAAAAACACAAAACAACCTGTGTCTCTGGGCATTTAACCATTTTCATATGACCATTTCTTCCTTTTTGCCATTGCCAATTAGTGACCATTACTTAACAGTGCATTAAGCTGGGAAACTTGATTCAGAACAATTTTGGAAGCAGTGAGAAAAGGAACCCAACACGTCCCAATCATTTTGTGGAGTGAGAGACTGGAGGACTAATGATTGTTAGAAATAGCTGGACCGTCTCAGTAGCTGCTTGTGAGGCTTAGTCAAAGCATATAGAATTAGACTAACTGCGAACTTTCATAGAAGAATGCAAACAAGTATTTCAAAGCAGTGATGCCAATTAGACATAGGGCTGACTTGCTTAGAGTGGTTGTGAAACTGCCTTTTCTGGGAATTAGTCATGGCAAGACTAGACAAGGAGTTGCGTGGAAGCCTCAGCCAAGAATGGCAGACCTTTGCTTGGAATGAACTACATGGCCCATGATATCTTTTCCAACTCATCAAGTATCTGCTCTGACTTTACGTGAAGTGCATTATGGGGGTTGTAAGTTTTGTAAAGGGATTCTTTCTTATGTCACAGTACCCCTTTCTGTGGTGCATGGGAGGAAAAAACACACCTAACTTGCTGGAACAATAGGGACCTTTCTTATTAACATGGCATGGGATGAACCTTTCGGCCCTTGCAACTTGTTTATTTGGTGCCAGGGCACAGGAGATCGACCTAATTGTGTCTCTCGGCATGAGAAGTGGGAGTCAATGTTGATTTTCCCCCCACTCCATTAGCATAAGCTGCAAAGTTAGACACAGCATCTGATAGGCATATGGCCATACATACATATTCGAGAGCAAAATGAACTGTGGCCTTCTTTGGGACATAAGCAAATAAACACAGTCATTAAAGAGTCAGCACCATTACCACATAGTGAACCTTTACTCGCTGTTCCCACCTATTGTTATTTGAAATATCCCATTTCCTGTTTTCAGTTACTGTTGCCAGTGGGCAGGATTCAGATCTCATTCACATCAGTGTAACTCTGGTAGCTTCGGAAGATCAGCAGGGAAAAGGAAATGAAAAGCAAGTGACTATGATGAAGTAATCCTGAGTTTCCACTGAAGTGCTCTGGGTTTAGTCGCAGTCAGTGTCAGAACTCAGCCTGGTGCATGGGAAATCAGGGAAATTACTATTTGCTGTGTAAGCCCCAAGACAGACCCCACCAATATACTTGCATTATTGTCATTATTGCTATCATGCACTAAGATGATAGCAATAATAAAATAAGGATATTTACTCTGTAAGTATGTGAGATGAATGTGTATATATACACATCTACCCATGTAATAACTAGTTACGTGTTGATTCATGGAAGTTTCATTTATCCTCACTATGAGACTGCAAAGTTGTAAGAAATATATAAATGACTATATAAATGACTGTGTAAAAAGAGTAGTTTTCCTGGGCGTTTATATTCCAGCCTGGTGAGGAAAAAAACAACAAAAACCCAACCTTTGTTCAAAGTGTAGGAGAAGGGATTTATTACCCAAATTCTATAATGAGGAAACAGAAACACAGAGGTATTTGGAGGGTCACACCCACAAAGATAGCTCTGTACTTTCAGTCATCTTTCTCTGCAGGGAAATTTATTGGAAATGTAAATGCCTATAAAGCACTGTGAATCCTTGGCTAGTTTTATCTCTGGGTTTCAGTTCCCGAACTACACAAAAAGGATACTACTTCCTTTCTTCAGTCTATGCCAAATGTAAGCTTTGGCCCAAAACCACAAAGAGAGATTATGGCAGAGCCAAGAAGTGAACTGAAATCTTCCGAGTCCTAATCCAAGCTTGTTATCATAAGCTCATCTTTCATTTGCTTTTGAATAGCAACCAAAGTGTTAACCGTATTCCTATACGTTTACAACCTGATGGAGTTCTTATCTGTGGTGGTCATTTCATTTCCTGCTAGCAATTTCACAAGCCTTTTAAACCTCTTCCCTCCTGTATTTCCTCCCCCCACCC
>JANZLQ010000055.1:5032336-5046884 GCA_026212715.1 Elanus axillaris
GCCGGTGTGTGCCAAAACCGAGGAGTGATTTTGGGGTCCTGGGGGGAGAGGCTCAGCCCCGCTATGCCCGTGTCCTCCGTGTCCCCGGGATGCCGAGCGGGGATGCTCGGAGGCGGGGTAGCACTTTTTTCTCCAGCTGCGCCCTCCCCAAAGCCTCTCCCGGGGGGCAGCGGGGTCCCCCCGGCCCTGTCCTCGCTGCTTTTCCCCTCCAGCCCCTGGGCTCTGCTCCCTGTGGGACAAAGGGAGAAGAGAGCAGACCCGGCTCCTCCTCCTCTACTCGGTTCCCAGTACCACCAGTGCTCCCAGTGCCAAGCGGGATGGGGGGAGAAGAGAGAGCTTTGCTAAGCGCCTTTCCCCCATCCCAACCCCTCTGCCCGGTGCAGGGAGAGGGATGGCCCATGGGCTCCCAGGAGTGAGCCCCAGCTCGGGGTTCAGGGCTGTGCCCCATCCCAGGGCTGAAGCGGGGGCACACATTCCCCAGCCCCTGTGCCTGGGGTGGATGAAGGCCCCAGTACATTTGGGTAACCGAACCTGGGGTTCACCACCGTACCCCAAGACGTGTCTCCTGCTGACCCTGCGGGGATGACTGTGGCTGGGGGCGAAGGAGAAGCAGGAGAGGAGAAGGATGAGGGATGCAAAGCCTGACCGAGAGCAGACTTCCCCTTGTGCTGAAATTCGGCTGCAAGAGGCAGCTCCCTCCGTGGGGCTGGTGCTGGGCAGGGGGGGGCAAAGGTAAGCAGCCAAAATAGGGGGAGCAGGTTTGCTTCCCCCCCCAACCCCAAATATTGTCTCTGCCCAGGGCTCCCTGGGCCGAGCTGTGGCTTGTGGATGCCCTGCAAAGGGCAACACCAAAATGCCCCAGAGATGTCCCCAATTCTGCTGCCAGCAGGAGCAGGAAGCTGGGTCCTGAAACTCCAAGGGGGGGATTTTGGCGTGTGCTTTCCAGGGGGCGTTTATGCACCCTTGAAAGGGAACCCCCTCCACCACTCCCCCCACCCCCGTCCCTGCAGCTGCCAGCCTCTGCCCTCGCTACTGCTGGTGGCAGGTTTGTCCCCTCTCTTTGCAGGGGGGGCTCTGCCGGGCTGTGCCCATGTACCCACATCCCCGGCTCAAACCAGAGGAGCTAACAGAGATTCTTCCCCTCCCTCCAAGGATTAAAACCCAGCCAAATTAGGGCAGGTTTCCATAGGGTCGGCCAAGGCGATCTCCCTGCCCGATCCCACGCCTGGGATGTTTCCCCTGAGCACAATAACGCCGGCAAGAGCAGCAACCGCTGCCTTCGCCCCTTCCCAGCACCGGCCCAGCTCAGGCAGCAGTCAAAAGCAGGATCTTTGGCCAAGCTGTTGGACAGCCATAAGATAGCCTCCATCCTGCCCACCGGCCTTGGGGCCATCCCCAGGGTTGCTGGAAGGACTTTCCTGGGATCCAGCCCAGCTCAGCAGCCAGGCCCAGGGGCCTCCAGGCTGGATCCCAAACCCAGAGCAGCCTGGTCCGTGCTGGGAGCTGACGCAGCTGCGAGGCTAGAGGCTCAACTGGAAAGGGACCTGCTGCTGCTGGAAATCCTCCCGGTTTTCATTAGCTCCGTATGGAGCTGTGTCCTTTCCCACCCCACTTCCACGTGCCTGGGAGACACGTGAGCTCATCAGCAGCCCAGCACCCCCGGGCCAGCTCCCTCCACCATTTCCCAAGGGGCTGCTTCTCTCCGTGCAAGGGCAGGGGGGGAGACCCCGACATCCAAAGTGGGATAGGCTGTCCCTGCTCCAGGGATGCTCCACATGTGCTGGTCCTGGGCAATGTTCCCGTAGGCATGTCTGCAGCCACCCCAACCAGAGACATCATGAGCTGAGTCAGGGCTGGTTCCAACCCCCCCACACACCTCCTCTGTTCAGCTTGCCGGAGCAGTTTTAAGGGAAGAAATGCAAAAGGTGTTCATGGGAAGGGCAGAGCTGCAGGCAGCCTGGTTCAGCACTGTGCCCTCCTTTGGTGGCATTGGCCTTTGTGGGCTGAAAGCTGTTTATTTTCATCAAAACTGCAGGAACTGAGTATCCATGGGGGGTTTCTGTCCTTGCTTGCAGCTGTTGGGGGGTGTGTGTGTGAGAGTGCCAAATGGGATGCAGTGTGCCAGCACGAGCATCGTTCCTGTAGGAATCTTGGTGTAACACAAGGCTTGTTGTTCTGCCTCCTCTGAGCCTCCCTGCCAAGGCACCGGGGCTGGAAAATTTTCCCAGGCAGCATGCTCCCCCCGGCATTGTGTCCAGTGGGAATCAAAGCCTTGAGATGTTTTTTATTTGGAGCCAGGGGCTGGTGATGCTGGAGTGGGTGCTCCCTGCCCAGGCACCTGCCTTTGCTGCATCACGCTGTGGCTGCTGCGTGGTGGCCTTGGCAGGTGCCAGTGCAGGAACGTGAGCTCCCCAGGGGAAAACCCACCATGCCCGGGCAGCACGGGGCACTGGAGCCCAGCCAGCCAGCACAGCTGCCTGGGCAGCCTCCCATGGGAGGAGGGCGGGTGGGACAGCATGCCTGCACACTCCAGTGGGGTTTGCAGCGCTGCCTCAGTTTCCCCAGGCTCCTCATTCTGTCCCGCTGGCAGGGCCAGAGGGCTGGCAGCGCTCAGGGGAAGAGCAGAAATCTGTCCCCGGGTCTCACAGCCCTGCCACAAATGCAACAGTCGTGTCCTCTGTCCCCGTGATGTTACTGTGGGGACTGGTGGGTGCCAGCTCCTGCTCCAGCCCAGCTGGATGCTTTATCCTTGGGTCTGCCCAGGAAGGAATAGATTAAAATGCTGGGATTTCCTGGCTGGGATGCTGGGGAGGGAAGGTGACCTGCAGAAGTGCTTTGCATCTTCTGTGGCTCCAGCTGGCCTTGCAGAGCACACACAGGTGTGGGGAAGCTGCTGGAGTGAGACTCAACTTGAAACCCAGCTAGAATTTGGACTTTCCAGCCCAAATTTAAGCCCAGGCTTAAACTCCTCCTTTCCCTGCCCCATCGAGGGCAGTTTGGCTTGGACTCCATGTCCTTCCCCCTCCGGCATCCCGCCTGGGGCTTTGGGGTGCCACCACATGCCCGCTGGTAATGCCAAGCAGCAAGAGGGCAAAAAGTGATGGTTCAAAGGTAGGAGCGCTCCGGTTTCCTGAGCCTTTTCACCGGTTCCTCCTTGGCAGCGCTGCATCTCCCCCAGCTGCTTTGCCAAGCTGGGAGAGGCTTTTCCAGCCCCCAGACTTGGTGACAGCGGCTGGAAAGGGCAAAGTTTTGTGCTTCCTGCTTGGGCTGGCAAGACAGAGGGTGGCATGGGATGGTGCCAGGAGTGGGAGGCAGATGTGAGGAGTCCTGGTCCCCTGGGAGATGCCAGGGGTGGGGGTTTTGGTGTGCCTGCAGGGGAATGTGCTGCACCCCTCTGCCCACAGGTTCCCTGGTGTGATGGGGCTGTTGGTACAGTGGTTTAGCTTTTCTCTCATTTCCCCACCAGTGTTTCCTCTGTGCTAATCTGCTTCCACCCTGCTCTGGGGGGTGGCAGAGGCAGAGGTGGGGCGGGGTGGAAGGTCACCTCACTCCAGTTGCAAACGCCAGGCTGGCGGGGTGGGCCCAATCCTGCTCCCTCCTGCCCCAGGGCTGGGTCTTGCTGGTTTTTGGAGGAACTGAGGTTTGTCCCTGTGGCTGGGACCCCCCTCGCCGTCCCTCCCCCAGTAAGGCTGAGGGTGAAGAGGAAGGAAGTGGCGTCTTTGCTCCAAAACACTTCGGTCTGCTTTTGGCTGCTGCAGGTACAGACCGTATGGAGGAAGCCGCTTGCTGCCACCGCAGCTGTCTCCATCCCCTCTCCTGACGTCACCACAGCAGGGTGACACCGTGGCTTGTGGCTCGCTGGGTGCAGCGCCCAAGGGAGGCTCTGCCAGCCGCTGCTGCAAAGGGCCCCGATTTTGGTAGCACCATCACCCAACGGCACCCCTGGCTGGGAAACCTCGTGCTGAGACACCAGGTCTGGTACTGGGTGGGTTTGAGGGTGGGGGTCCTGGAGAGTCCCTCCACCACACTTATCTCTGCTGTCCCTCACCAGGCTGCTGGGTGAAGCAGGATGAGTGTGCCAGCCGATGAGCCGGGCAACCCAGCCCATGCCATCTTCGAGAGATTCCTGCGTGCCGGAGAGTGCCGGGAGGTGCTGGGCTGCTTCAGGGAGCTGTGCCAGCAGCTGGGGCTGCAGGGCAGCGGGCTGCAGCTCTACCATGGCCTCAAGGCTGCCCTCAACTACTGGAGTGCCAAGGCCCTGTGGAGCAAGCTGGACAAGAAAGCTGGGCACAAGGACTACGACCAGGGCACAGCCTGTGCCAGCACCAAGGTACCGGGGGACATGGGGCGTGGTGGTTTGGGTCCCTCCATGCCCTGCATCCTTGTCCCTGGTGTGAGAGCATCCCTTGGGGCACCCTGGCCCCCACCCCAGGAGGATGCGGGATGTGCTGGGCAGGAGGTTGACGGAGTTTAATGGAACAGGATGTTAATTAGTGCTGCTCCCCTCCCCATGGCGTGATGCCACCTCGGTGCCACCCAGCCAGTGGCGTCCTTCCTCCTCCCGGCTGCTTCTTGCTGGGGACATCCCACAGGGGCTGCAAAGGGGCAGAAGGACCTGCCGAGCCCTTTCTGGGGGACAGGAGCATGCTGGGGTAGGATATCTCCCTGGGGCTTGGGGACCCTATTTCTGTCCCCCTGTCCCAGAGTTTTTGTGTCCACTGCTGGTGCCCCTTTGTCCCCCCAGCCCTGCACAGGGGCTTGGCAGGAGATCAAACCCAAGTCCTGGTTTTGAGCCTGTTGCTGGTGAAATCTCCCTGTTCCTGGGCCGGCTGCAGCAGGCATATGTGCATGCCTTATCTCACCTACCGCTTTAATTGCTGCCATTACCACATGCAAAGGAAGGTTCAGGCAGCTGTGGAGGCTGGGGGAGGCACACCACAGGGCCCCCACTTTGCAGGGAGAAGCAGTACTTGCAGCTGGGGAGAAGAGTGAAATAGTGGGAAGGGCCAGATCTTGACCAAGAGAAGGGAAGAGATGCTGCTTGTGGCAGTGCTGAGCTCCCTGGAGATTTACCCAACCCCCTGCTTTTTTGGGGTGGTGGGGGGTGTGTGCCCATCCCCTTCACACCGCTGTCCCCTTCGCAGTGCCTGGTGGTGGGGGCTGGTCCCTGTGGGCTGCGGGTGGCCATCGAACTGGCGCTGCTGGGTGCCCGCGTGGTGCTGCTGGAGAAGAGGGACTCCTTCTCCCGCAACAACGTCCTGCACCTCTGGCCCTTCACCATCCACGACCTGCGGGCGCTGGGTGCCAAGAAGTTTTATGGGCGCTTCTGCACTGGCACGCTGGACCACATCAGTGAGTTTTTTTGGGGGGGCTAAGTCCTGCATCCGCAGGGTCCCCTCACTGTGGGGAGCCCAGGGATGGGGGGTGCAACCCTGAGTGTTGCCTCTCCCAGGTATCCGGCAGCTCCAGCTGATCCTGCTGAAGGTGGCTCTGCTCCTGGGGGTGGAGGTGCACATCAACATGCAGTTCAAGGGCCTTGTCCCCCCTGCGGGCAAGGTGGGCGGACAGGGTAAGGTATCCTGCGGGGTGGGTGGCATCCCTGGGGACAAGGATGGGGCTGTGGGTGGCCGCACGGAGCCCCTCAGTCCTTCTGCTAGCCTGGGGCATGCCTTTCTTGAGGGGGGAGGATGAGATGCAAGCCTCTCCCCCTCCCTGGAGCAGGTCGCAGCTGAGACCCAGCATGCTCGTGACCGTCCCTCTCCCTGCAGGCGGCTGGCATGCTGTGCTGCAGCCCGGCTCCTCTCCCCTCAGCCAGTACGAGTTCGACGTCCTCATCTCAGCTGGTGGTGGCAGATTTGTCCCCGAAGGTAACAGCAGTGGGTCCCCACACCCCCGGGAGTGGTATAGGGTGCTGGGTGGGGGCTCACACCTCTCCCATCCGGCAGGGTTCAAGCGAAAGGAGACACGGGGGAAGCTGGCCATCGGCATCACCACCAACTTCATCAATCGCCACAGCCGGGCTGAGGTGGAGGTGGCCGAGATCAGCGGCGTGGCTCGAATCTACAACCAGAAGTTCTTCCAAAACCTCTATAACAAAACAGGTCGGTGGTCCTGGCCCCGGCATAGGGGCTGCTGGGGGTCCCTCTCCCCTCCTGATGCAACTGGAGGCTCAGCCCCCAGGATGTCCCCTGAGTGATGGGATGTATGTCCCCACGTGGTACTCCATCGCAGGGGACATTTGGTGGCTGAAACCAGTGCAGGGGCTCCCTGTGGCCCTGGCTCTGCCCCGTGGCTCAGCTCAGCTCCTTCCTCATCATCAGGCATCGACCTGGAAAACATCGTCTACTATAAGGATGACACTCACTATTTCGTCATGACGGCCAAGAAACAGAGCCTGCTCAAGAAGGGGGTCATCCTCCAGGTGAGGAGGGCAGGATCAGGCCCTGGGATCCCATAGCGATGGGTGGCTGAAAGCCTGGAGGGTGGGATGCAAATCGTAGGTGTTGGTTTGACCATGCACCCCTGGGATGGTGGGGGCTTCAGCAGCCGTTGCCTGTGCTGGGGGAAAAATCCTTTTGGGGGCTCACAGCCCCAAGCCCAGTGGCATGGCTTCACCCCAGAGCTGGCTGTACCCAGGCTGAGGGCAAACGCTTCCTCCCGCATCCCGACCAGCTTCACCCCATCCCCGCAGGACAAAGCAGACATTGAGAGCCTCCTGTCCCCAGAGAACGTGAACCGGGAGGCCCTCCTCAGCTATGCCAAAGAAGCTGCCAACTTCTCCACCAACTACCGCCTGCCTGAACTGGAGTTTGCCCTCAACCATCGGCACCTGCCGGATGTTGACATGTTCGACTTCACCTGCATGACACGTTCAGAGAACGCGGCGCTGGTGCGGGAGCACAACGGGGCCCGGCTGCTCCTCGGGCTGGTGGGCGACTGCCTGGTGGAGGTAAGGGTACCCCTGCAGCACCACTATGTGCCTCAGTTTCCCCTCTCCCTGCAAGATGCGTTGGTTGAAATACATTCCCCCTTCCTAAGTGCTTCTCGCCCCAGCAACCCGGTGCACCCCATCCCAGGGAGCAGGCTCCCCAAGTCCCAGTAGCAGGATGCTTTGGTGGGGTTACCCCCTTCCCCAGCCCCATGGGAGATTTGGGGTGGGTTCAAGGTAGAGGAGCAGCCCAGCTCCTCCCCAGACTCAGCCGGGGAGGAGACGGCCGCCCATCCTCTCCCAGCGCGTCCTGCCGCCGCTCCCCACTTTCATCCCCAGCCAAGCCCGGCAGCTCCCAGCCTCCTCCCAGCCGCCCCGACCGGCTGTGCGGCTCCAGCTCCATCTCTCTCTGCCTTTGCATTTGCAGCCCTTCTGGCCACTGGGCACTGGCGTGGCCAGGGGCTTTCTCGCCGCCTTTGACGCGGCGTGGATGGTGCGGCGGTGGGCGGCTGGGACCCCTCCGCTGGAGGTGCTGGCCGAGAGGTGAGTATCCCCATCCTGCTGGGCTGGTTCCAGAGCGGGCGAGGATGGTGGCACTGAGCCCAGCCCTGTCCCTTGTGCCCAGGGAGAGCATCTACCAGCACCTCTCACAGACCTCCCCGGACAACACCAACAAGAACATCAGCCAGTACAGCATCGACCCAGCCACGCGCTACCCCAACATCAACCTGCAGGCCATCAAAGCCAGTCAGGTAGCCGGCCAGGTCCTGCCATGGGGCAGCCATCCAGCCCAGCCTCCCTGGCGGTCAGGGTGACACCAATTTGCACAGTCCCCTGTCCCCAAGGGGTGTGAGGCTGAAGCTGTTGGTCCCCAGGACATTTAATGCATTGCACGTTGTGGATGCAAGTTGTTCCGGGGAGGCTTGGGGGGGTCCGTGTGTTCCCCTTGCTGGGGCAAGTTCCTTGCGTGGTGCTGCTGGCTCTGTGCAGGTGCTGACCTGCTACTTGCGTGTCCCTTACGGCAGGTCCGGGACCTCTACCTCGTGGGCATGGTGGAGGTGGACCACAAGAGGAAGAGCGACAACCGGCTTAGCACTGGTAGGAGCAGCCCGTCCTGCCCCGGCCCCCCTGGCACCAGGACCTCCCGTTCCTCCTGGCAGCCCATGCCAGAGTGGCTCCTGCCATGATTTTCGTCCCCATCCTTCTTTTCTCAAGCCCTAGCTGGTGTCCAGCTGGCTGCTGTGCTCCTCCCAGCAGTGGCTGTGTTTCCATCCCAGTGGCACCACTGGTTTGCGTTCCCTCTGCCCATGGCCCCGTGGGGACACAGCTCCCCAGCTGCCTTTGAGGGGAGTTGTCCCCCTCATTCTGGCCCTCACTCATGCTGAGCCATGAAATATTGATGGATGCTTTATCAACCCATTTATTGAGTCTTGTGGGGAGTGGTTGCATAGGGGAGGTCTCGCGTCACTCCCATGGGATCGCTTCCCCACGAAAACACTGATGCTGGGGAGGGAGCTGGCTGGGGGGTTATCCCTGCCTCTTTGGGATGGGGACATGTGTGCTGCTTTCCCAGCAGTCTCTGGAGATGCCTACGAAGAACTGCTGAGCTGGTGCCAGGCCAGCACGGCTGGGTACCACGGCGTGGTAGTGACCGACTTCACCACCTCCTGGACCAGCGGCTTGGCCCTCTGTGCCCTCATCCACCGCTTCCGCCCTGACCTGGTGTGAGTGCCCGGGACCCCCCCTGGGACAACCCACCCTGCAGAGCCCACCCTGACAGCACCCGGGTCTCCCCACAGGGACTTTGACTCCATGGACCCCAAGGATCCCATCCAGACCCACCAGATGATGCTGGACATGGCAGAGCAGGAGCTGGGCATCCAGCCCGTCCTCTCCAGTGCCGAGATGGCCACCATGGCAGAGCCCGACCGCCTGGGGCTCATCACCTACCTCAGCCAGTTTTATGAAGCTTTCAAGACCTCTCCAGGTATGGGATTTGGTGGGGGGGTTTATCCCATCCCGAGCCTCATCGGGGCTGGGTGGGTGCCCCTCCCTTTGTAGGGTGGGTCCCACCAGCATGGCCATGTCCCCTCTGTGCAGAGGTGGAGGAGGTCAGCAAGAAGCCACTATCTCCCCGCGGCACACGAGGGGCCATCCTCTTCCTCAGCAAGCTGCAGAAGAGCCGGAACCTGACACACAAGCGTGCCCAGGTGAGGGACCCCCACCCAGACCCTCCTGACTCCCCAAAACCATGCCCTCCCTCCCCAACCTAGCCACCCCCTTTGCATTTGCAGGACAGTACCCAGAAGGATGCCAAGGCCAAGAGGAGCCGCAGGGACACCGAGGTGGGTCTACCCCGAGTGTCTCGAGGGATGCTCTGCCAGGGTGCAGCCAACCCGGGGGGAGAGTTGGGGGCTGACTCTCCCCTTGGCTTGCTTGTAGCTGGACACGGGGCTGGATGGAGGAGACATTCTGGATGGTGCCCGCGAGCCACAAACTGCCACGACGGACCCAGGGCAGGTTGGTCCTTGTGTCACTCCAGGGTGGGGGAGTCCAGCTGTGGGTGGGTGGGCGCTTGGGGGGCATTGGAGGCTGGTGGGGCCGAGCCAAGGGCTGGGAGCGGGCCGTGCAAGCGAACGCCCACGGGCTCCTGGCTCCTCCCTGCCTGTTTCCTGACCCAACTGGTTTTCCAGAGCCAAGACTTGCCGCTCCCTTGCTGGTGCCAGCAAACCTGTCTTGAGCACCCAGACCCACCTCTGCAAGAGGGGCAAAGCCTCCCCCCCACTCCTGGAACCCCTTGGGCTGCCAGCGAAGCCCCAGGACAGGGTGGGTGCCAGCACCCTGGTGCCACCCCAGCCTGTCCTCTTCC
Organism: Elanus axillaris; assembly: GCA_026212715.1. Classification (NCBI taxonomy): domain Eukaryota; kingdom Metazoa; phylum Chordata; class Aves; order Accipitriformes; family Accipitridae; genus Elanus; species Elanus axillaris. The sequence continues at coordinate 5,042,134 of JANZLQ010000055.1, forward strand.
CCTGCAGCCGCCAGCCCGCGGGGAGAGCAGCGACGCTTGCTACTTCTGCGGCCGCCGTGTCTACATCCTGGAGCGAGCCAGCGCCGAGGGACGCTTCTTCCACCGTGGGTGCTTCCAGTGCTGGCGGTGTGGGGCCACCCTGCGCCTGGGCGACTACGCCTTCAACGAGGAGGACGGTGAGACAGGTTTTGGGGAGAGGGGAGGCTGGGGGCAAGGCTTCTCCACTTTGCAGGTTGTCACATGGGTTTGGGCCCTCCCACCCAGGTCATTTTTACTGCTCGCTTCACTACCCCAATCCACCCGGCATGGACCTACCCCAGGAGGAGCCCCTGGCCCTGCTCGATGGGGTAAGTCACTGTAAATCCCCGTAGATGATGGATGAAAGGCAGAAGAAGGTGGAGGGGGATGCTCAGACACAGCCCCATGCTACATCACCCCTCTGCTGCTGGCTCTGCCCTAGGATGCCGCTGCTGCCCGCCTGCCCTCGGATGCTGGGAGCCCTTGTGTGTCCCCCAGGGAGGGGGTACCCGGTCCCCTGCAGCCCCCACCAACAGCCCCACAGCCAGAGGGAGAGCCTGGGACAGCAGAGGATGCGGAGGATGCTGGTGACATGGAGGAGCAGAAGCTGCTGGCACAGCCCGGTGGGAATGCGAGGGAGGAGGAAGGTCCTGGAGCAGAGCCCCAAGGGGCAGCAGAGGAGGGTGAGGAGAGCGGGGGCAGGAGGAAGATCATCCTCACACCACTAGAGAAGCTCAAGCTGTCCACGCTGAACCTTACCACTGAAGCAGAGCCTGAGCCACCGCCGAAGCCGGCTCGTCTGTGGCTCCAAGCAGCACCCGAGGCCCTCCCTGCCTCGTGGCAGGGACAAGGCACCTGGGAGGAGGAGGAGGAAATGGTTGTGGAGGAAGGTAGGTGGCTACAAGCTGGAGACTCTGGCCAAGCAGGACTCTTGAGTCCCACTGGTACCCTGCCATGCTCCACATCTTGCTCGTGAGGCACTGGCCTAAAATGACTCTTTCCTTGAGGCAGCTTTGGAGGAGGAGACTGATGACAGCGAGGAAGAGGAGGAGAAGGAGGAGGAGGAAGGCACAGACCTTGGCATCACGGCAGAGTTGGTGAGTGCTTTCCCCGAGCGGCGGTGGCTGGGGCTCTTGCCAGTGTCTCCTCTCCCAGAGGTGTTGGGTCTGGCTCTGCCAGGGCAGGAGGTGCCCAGCTCAGGGACTGACCCCCCCTGCCTGTGCCACCATCCCTTCACAGTGCCTGGACCTGGGTGATGAGAAATACTCCACCTGGAAGCGCACACTGACCCGCCGGGCCAGAGAAGCCCAGATGAAGCGGTTCTGCAAAGCCCAGGTAGCCCCATGGGGGAAAGCCAGGTCCCCATCCCAGCATCATCCCCCATCCCCTCCATCCCACTGCTGGTGCCTGCATGCTGGGAGGTGCCGGCCCATGGACAAGCACTGCCCTTCCCTCGCAGGCCATCCAGAGGCGGCTGGAGGAGATCGAGGTGACATTCCGGGAGCTGGAGCAGCAGGGCATCAAGCTGGAGAAGTTACTCCGGGATGAGGGTGGTAAGGCCAGGGTGGATGGAGCACCATGACCCCCCAGGAGCCAGTGGGGGGGGGGGTCTGCGCCCAACTCATAATCCCCCTGCCCTGCAGGCACCCCAGCCGACCAGAAGACGCAGTGGATGAACCAGCTGCTGTATCTGGTCCAGAAGAAGAACAGCCTGATGTCTGAGGAGTCAGACCTCATGATCACGTAAGGCTTGGGGGGGGAAATGCCTCCCTGTCAGTGTAGGGGCTCAGCTCGCCCGAGCCCAGCACCCCTCCCTCTCTCCCTGCAGGGTGCAGGAGCTGAAGCTGGAGGAACAGCAGTGGCAGCTCGACCAGAAGCTCCGGTGCTACATGAACAGGGAGGGTGAGTACTGGCATGTGCTGGGTGAGGGGTCCCTATGCACAGTGGGGGGGAATGGGGCCAAGGCTGTGGCCCACCCAGCCCTGCTCCAGCCCCCTGCTCCCTCAGAATCTCTGAAGACGCCCGAGGAGCGTGCGGCTGAGCAGGAGATCCTGGTGCAGCTGCTGGATGTGGTGAACAAGCGCAATGTCCTCATCCACATCCAGGAGGAGAAGCGGCTCAGTGAGCTGCGGGCCTGATCCGTGTGGTCCCAGGACCCACTGGTTCTGCCCCGGGGGGACACACGAGTGGTGTGTGTCCCCTGGCCAAGCATCACCCTGAGCTGCCTCCAAAGGAGATGATGCCTGAGCTGCCATGGCAAATCCAGCTCCCTGCTTGCCAAAGCCTGCCATGGAGGGGCTGGACCCGCTGGTGGAGGCCTGTGTAGGGAGACACCAAGGAGTACCCTGGCTTTTGGGGTGCAGAGAGGGCATCCCTGCGCTTGGCTGGATTGCCTTTGCCTTGTGCTTGCTTGAAAATGAGATTTGCAGGAGGCTACAAAACATGGGGCTGCAGTGGCTCTGCCTGGGGATTGCTACAGGAGAAGCCCCACAGGGAAGTGGGGTCTCGTCCAGCGCAGGAGGTCCCATGACCGTTACCCCTTTGAGGGGCTGCTGCCCGGAGGCTTGGCTGGGACATCGAAAGTGTTTTGTCCGACAGAGCCTCTCGTGCTTGAGCTGCACCACTGGCTGCCTTGGGACAGGATCCCACCTGGAAAGGTGGGTCCATTGCTACCCAGCCAGCCCCATACTCTCTGGGCACTAAAGGGCTTCACTCGCAGCAGCGAGGATTTGACCACAGCCACCAAAGGCAGGTCACAGTGGAGATGCCAAATGTGGAGGGGCAGCATCAGGAGCAGCCCCTGGAAGCCACCCTGGGACATCCATCCTAACCTAGAACATCTAGCCCAGCCCGCGACACCCATCCTAGCCTGGGACATCCATCCCACCGGGGACGTCCATCCCAACTCAGGACATCCATCTCAGCCTGGGACATCTAGATCTACGAGTGGGGCCAGTGACAGACAGACTGGGCTGATCCTGCCACTCTGCATCACTGCTTTTGGGTGCCATGTCCATGCTCTCCCCAGCCACTGCAGGAAACCAGCATCAGAACCCCCCCCCGCAAGACCCCAGGCCCAGGGAAAAGGGGCTTTTTGTCCAGCAGCTCCCTGAGGGGATTGTGCCCAGGGCTGGCACTGCGTGACACTGAGGATGAGTGATGCCGGCGTCCCTGTCCTCCTTACCCCTTTGGGGTTTCTCCTGCTTGACAATGCTGAACTGGCCTTTGCACAGACCTCTCCAACCTTTCTTGGGTCCCTGGTCGCTGCAGGGTGACCTCGATGGCCGAATGGTGCTTACGGCAGCCCCAGCCACGTTGGACACGTGGGGTCCCAGGCATGAGCTCCTCTGTTCACGATATCCCCCCCCATATTCAGCCCTCGTCCTGCCGCTCCCTTCAGTGCCTCCCCAAACCCTCCCATCTGCCTTTTATTTGCACCAGCCCTATTATCCTGCTGCACCCCCCCCCCTTCAAATAAAACCTCCCCAATCTGGTGCCAAGAGCTAAAATACCACCTTTATTTTCTATATGAGTCAAACCTGGTTGCCAGAGCAGCCACCAGCTTTCACTGGGAGCCCCTGAGGCCACCCCAGGCAAGGGGAGGCTGAGCCTCCCGCCCACATCAGTGGGTCCCTCCAGGGAGAAAGGGTGTATTAAAAAAACCAGCAATTAAAACCCGCCTCCATCGTGGTTCCCACAGGGGTCAACACGATGAATCTACCCCAAAAATCTTAATTTCACCCAGAGAGGCGGCTGTCAAACCCGCGCTACCGAGCCAGCCGCAGCGCTGCTCACCTAAAACTAGAAGTCAACTAGAAAAAGGGACCAAAAAGGGACAGGATGGATCCGGGGGGACATGGGACACCCACGGCCCCAGCTCAGCCATCGCTGGGACGCTCCTGCAGCGCCCGCAGCGCCATCCGCATCTGCTCCTCAGTGCCCTGCAGCATCTTCACCTCGATGGTGTGGAAGAGGTGGAGGCCGGTAGCGAGGAGGAGGACGCCGATGGCGAGGAAGGCCAGCAAGGAGAAAGACAGCTTGGGGAAGGGCTGCCCGGTGGCCATCCCTGCCAGCGCACCCAGCGCGGCCGCAGCCTGCAGCAGCAGCAGCAGCAGGGCCAGCACAGCCATCCTGCCCGTGGAATAGCGCTGCCGCTGCGCAGCCCGCAGCCCCAGGCCCACCTCCGTCCGTGCCTCCGTCACCACGTCAGCCAACATCAGCTCTGCGGGGGACAGGGGTGGCTCAGCAGGTGGGCCCCCCCACCCCGTACCCCTTTTCCTCCCCATCCCCACTGCTCTGCCCTGTCCACACCCCTCCACAAGCAGCAGCCCAAGGGATGCCCTAAGCAAGGGGAAATATCCCCAAAAACTCCATCCAACTCCCATCAGTCCCTCCACCGGTCCCTCCCCATCCCTGCACTCGGGGGACCCCAGCAGCACCCCCCCACCGTACCAGCTGTGCCGAGGGTGGCACCCGCAGCCTGTCCCTGCCTCCGGATGTGCAGCGTTGCCATCACGGCCTCATGGTCCGAGAAGGGGATGTCCATGCCCGGGGCTGTCCCCGTGGTGGTCTTCAGCTCTTCACACTTCACCGTGAAGCTGGAGATGGCCTGGGCGAGGGGATGGGGGGGGGGTCACACTGGTTGCCTCCTGCCATGCCACCCACAGTGGTGGCTGAGGGCCCCCCATTACCTTGTAGAGGATGTAGTCAATGCGGATGCCCAGCGGGAAGGG
>JANZLQ010000055.1:5067225-5077944 GCA_026212715.1 Elanus axillaris
GCCGCTCCCCCTCTTGCCGAGCACTGTGGCCAAATAAGGAGAACTGGATTGTAGGATCGAGCCAGCCGGCCAAGGGAGGGATGGCGGCAGCGGTGCCGGACGGGCCTGCGGCACCCCAAGTCCCACGGCATCCCGAGTCCCGTGACACCCCGACTCTGGCGGCATCCCGCTTGTGCCTGCTGCTGGGGTGCTCCGCCGAGGCAGCCCCCAGGAGGGATGGGTTAGCCAAAGCGAGCAGAGCGTCGGGGATGGGAGGGCAGGGGGAGACCGGGACGAGGCAGCGGGCAGGGACGGCAAGGGTGGCACGTGGGGATGGCCCCGGTGGGACCCCCCTCTTCCCCCGGCCCTGCAGCTCAGCGACCGCAGCAGGGCTCCGGCCCAATGTGGCGTCTACAATGGCGCGTGTGGCTGCCTCGGCCGGGTGCTGAGCCCCGGCGGCACTGCGGTGGCCCAAGACCCCACCGTCCTGCAGTGACCCCAGAGCCCACAGTGGCCTGGGACCCCACGGCAGCCCAGGACCCCCCAGCTGCATGGTGGCCGCTCAGTGAAGCCCCCAGCCTTGAGATCCAACCTGGCCTGGGACCCCACAGCCCTGCGCCAGCCCAGGACCCCACAGCACCACGGGGCTGCCATCAGGTCACCCTAAGAGGGGCAAACCCCAAAAGCTGGTGAGGGGGGGGTGGCTTTACAGGGACCCACCAGACGCCCTGCCATCCTCGACTGATGGGAGCTTTTGGGGCCAAAGGCAAAGCTATAGGGCCAAGGACGAAGCTATAGGGCTGAAAGCAAATCTATAGGGCTGGCTGCACAATGCAGGCAGGATCCTGGAACAAACAGCATGACCAGTGCCCTGGGTCACCGTCCCCGTGCCAGGCATTGCCCGCACAGGCAGGGTGCTGGCTGCCCACACACCCTGCCTGCAGCACACACGTCTCCCCGCTCCCCTGGAGCTCTCCAACACCCCCCCCCCTTCCCAGCCCCCTCCCACTCTATTGCCCCCCTGGCAGGGAAACCCCAGCCCAGGCTTTCGGGGCAAGCCAGGAGAGGGAGAATGATGTCAGGGCCCCGGCCAAGGTGCGAGGAAGCAGCTCCTCCTCCTCCTCCTCCACCAAACCTGCTTTTGGCCAGGCCGAGACATTGGATTTCCTGGAGGGAGGGTGCAAGGCACCGCGCTGACGCAAGGCATGGCCGAGCGCTCCACCCAGCCCTTACAAAACACCAACAACAGGAGCAATTAGGAAACCGGCATGGCTGGACAGCCTGCGGAGGGACCGCCGGCCAGACCTGCTCCGGGCAGGGAGGGGACCGGACCTGCCAGAAAACATGTCACCAGCTCCTGCCTCCCAGCTGCTCCCTGGGGACCAGGGGGAGAAGCCCCTTCCCACGACGCAGGCATCTCTGCAGGGCTTGGGGACCCCAGGACCATCGGTCCGCAGCAGGGATGCTCGCCCCGCCATGAGCAGGGATGCTTGCTGGCACCCATGCCAGGAGGGAGCCCCCGCACCCAGCTCGCCCACCCCTCTGCACCCTGTTTTTGTGGAGTGCCACGCTCCAGCCCAAGGCTTTTGAGGGTGCTGGAGGTGGCGGGGGGGGATGCAAGCCTTGTGAGGTCCCCCCAGCAGGTGTGGGATGGGTGCCCACAGCAGGCAGGGGAGGATGCTGCCAGGGCAGCCCTTATCTCCCCACAAGGCCAAGGCTGCGCCAGGAGACGGGGACGGCGTTCCCACGGGCTCCCAGAGCTCAGCCCCGGCACCGTGTGTGGGGGACGCAAAGGAAACCTGGGGCTTGTGCAGGCAGCCGGGCTGCAGGCAGCTGCCTACTCAGCGAGAGCTGTTTGAGGCTGGAGAGACTGGCAAAGCAACGAGAAGCCTCTTTAAACCCTGTAAAGGCAAAGCGGAGAGTTGCAAAGAGGGAGGGGTGCTTGGGAGATGGGTGTTTTCGGGTGGGTGAGGGGAAGGAAATGTTTTGGAGGCAGTGGCTGTGGTCAGAGCGGCGTGGTGGGCACCTTGCTGGGGCTGGGTGCCGAGGTCAGGAGCAGGGTGCTGCCGGGACCAGCACAACCAGCCGTGATAGGAATCGGGTCAAGGGCATGAGGGGCAGCGTGGGGGAGAGCGCTCAGGGCTGGGAGCACGGGGACATCACGGCTCAGAGCCGAGGGCTGTGGGGCCACGACACGGGCAGAGGTGTCCCCTGCCCCCACAAAGCCCGTAGGCACAGGGCAGCACCCTGTTCCCATCCCTATCCCATGCCGCCCATTTAGGGGGAATGGTGTGTTCCTCTTCCCCAGCATGCTCAGCCCCAAAAGCATTGCCCCACCTCTTGCACCACGAGGCATGGCCCCGGCAGCTCCCACACTGCCCCAGACCCCTGTGTCCCGGCTGCACCGAGGTGCACAGCAAAGAACCAGGGTCTGCCCAAAGCAGCAGGGAGATGCCCCACCACCCACCTGGCCAAGCACCCTGCCACGCCACCCAGCACTGCCTTGGCCAGTGTCACGGCACAGGGACCGATGCCTCTTGACATGCTCCTTGCTGGCCCTGGCCACCCCTGCCCTCCGGTGTCACCCCTCCCTGGGTGCAGCCCCCAGGTTGCCACTCTCACTCTTTGCAAACTGGGGAGGGGGCTGCCTATTGCCACAGCATCCCCCTGAACCACCAGGGCTGTGGGGCACAGCCACCGGCATCCGCTGCACGAAGGGACCTGCAGCACAGCGTGTCCCCAGCTGACACCATCTGGGGGGACAAAGTGTGGGGCAGAGCAGCCCCAAGGTCCCCTCCTTACCCGGGGTTCCCCTGCCCCATGGTGGAGCAGCACCAGGACCCCACAGGATGATCCCCCGCTGTGCTGGGGACAAGGGGGAGGCCAGCAGACCCTGCAAAGTTTGGGGGGAGTCTAGCTGCACCCCAGCTCCATCCTGCCTTCCCATGCGGGGGGCCTGGAGCGATCCAGCCCTTCTCCCTCCCACCCTGCACCCAGACCCCACGGCAAAAGGATAAAAGTTCACCGACAAGCCCGGGCAGGCACGGCACAGCGCGGTGCTCAGCCGCGCACCAGCACAGGCAAAGCGCTGCCGCCCGCGCCAGCCCCGGCGGGGTGGACGCGAGAGACCACCGTCACCCCCTCCCCACCACTGGTGGCACCCGCACCCCGGGGGGCAATGGGGGAAAGGAGCCACCATCCTCCCCGGTGCGGAGCATGCAGCCCCCCGCTGCCGCTGGCTTGGGAGGGGGGCTGGGAAGCCACCCTGGCCCCGCTGCGGTGACGTCCCCGGGGGACAGCTCTCTGGAGAGGGGCTGCTCCATCATGCAGCAAGGTCTGCAAGACCCCAAATGAGCAAACCCCAAAGCCGAGGCTCCCAGGCACCCCAGCTCCTTCCCGTGCCTTCCCCCCCCCCCAGCACATTGGGGCTCAGCGACAACATGGCTGGGGGTGTGACAGCAGGCATCAATTTGTAGGCAGGCAGAGGCCTTCGTTACCGTGCTCCTCGTTTCGGGCAGGGGTCATTAACGTGCTCCTTGTTTCTCTGGCCGTGGGCTGTGTCCCCGGTGCCGCCTCTGCCCACCTCATAACACGGCTGGGAACAGGGCCGGCAGAAACGCTGCCTGCACCATCGACACAGCCACCAGCTCCGGAGAGCCGCTCGAAGCAAACTCGAAAGCCTTGGGGTTCCCACAGGACCCCAGCAAGGCCACAACACTCCAGGGAAGATGCTGCCCTGACCGCTGCCAACCCCAGCACCGTGCACAGAGCCCGGACGCTCTCTGCTCAGCCGAGCACGACCCTACAGCACTTTTCTTGCAATAGCCAAGAGCTTTTTGCAGGAACCCTGCATCCCTGGCAGCTCGCCCAGGGACCCTTTGGGAATACCCTGCCCCATGTCCTGCCCCAGACCCTGCCCCGATCCCACAAGGGACATCGTCCCGGTTGGCACGTGGCCGTCCCAGGGACAACCAGCACCCATCGAAGCGGGCGGCAGCAGCCAAGCGAGACCCGGCTCGGCGGGGAGGGCGGTGGAAGGAGGTTTGTTTACATCGCGCTCCTCTTCCAAACAGCTCTCCGGCTGTGGTGAGGGATTCCCCAGCTCAGGAAGAGAAGGGAAGGGCGGCCGCCCGCCTCCCTCCCACCCAGGTTTGCACCTCCCTGCTGGGGAGGACCAGCCACCTTCTCCCCAAAGGGACCCACGGTGTGGGCTGGGGACCCGGGCGGTGGCAGAGCCCCCCATGAGCCAAGCCGTCTCCCCGTGAGAGCCCAACTAATTTCCTCCCCTCTATCGCTTCCTGTCCCTTCCGGCTTGGCGGGCGGCTCAGGAAGCAATCGGAGCGGGGAAACCACAGGAGGCCACGTGGCAGCATCCCACCAGGGTCCGTGGCGCTGCCAGGGCTGCCCCAGGCATGTGCCCCCCACCTCCAGGCAGACCCCCACAGCCAAAGGGTCCCCCAGCTCCCAGCGAAGCCCTGAGCCCCCACCCACAAGGATGCGGCTGGTCCTCACCCAGCGGTGCGAGGCTGAGGGATGCTCAGACCCTTCATCCCAAAAGGCTGTGGGCGAACAAGGAGGAAACTTGAGCGATCTGCCCCCCAAAAATTTGGGCAGGGAGGACGGAGAGGATCAGGCAAACCCCAGGCCACAGCCCGAGACGATCCCTCCTAACGGCAGAACCATGGGCGTGCAAACCAACTCCTCCATCTCCTCTTCCTCCAACCCCAGTAGAGCAGCAGAGCTGGGTTTTGGCTGCTGGAGGACCTGAGCCGGTTCTGCTCAAGCCTCCAGGCTCAAGACCTGAGGGCAGGGGACAGACGGACACCGTAACCCAGCTTCCCTCCCTGGCCCAATTACGGCCGCCCTGCCCAGCCAGGATGGGGCGTTTCACCCAGCAGCGCATAAATAGAAAGCTTTTGCAGCATTAATTGCTCTCCGCGTTATGAAACGAGCTGGATGGAAAAAACAGGGTTGGAGTTTGCTGCCGGGGACAGGCCACCGCCATCCCATGACACCCCCAGCATCGGTGGCCTGTGGCACGGCCAGCGCCGGGCATGGCACTCACTAGGGACCATTGAATTTGCTTTGCTCCTGCGTCAAAATACACCCATCCCGGGATGTTTCCCACTGAACATCCCCTGAAGATGAGCTCAGGGTGGCCACTGTGTCCCAAGTCCCCAGGCGACTCCCAGCACCACTTGTCCCTAGGGGAAGCCAAGGGTCTCTGGGGAGCCCCAGGGGAGCCCATGGCCAGGCAGCTCGGTGCCTGCAGTGGGATGATGTCCCACCACCTGGGTGGGCCAGTCGTCCCGGGTACCCTGCCAGCCCTCAGACCCACTCCTGGAAAAAGAAATGCCTCCACAGAGGAGTTTCAGGTGCCACTGACCCCATTTTATGCCATTGCAGCAGGGCCAGGGAAAATATCTTCCAGGGGATGCTGGCTGCCAGGCGAGGAGGAGGAAGAGGAAGGCTGCAATGCATTTCACACCCGCCCCCGGCCGCCTCCACCCCCGCGAAACCCAACCCTGCCCGGGGAGCAGCTGCGCCCGCTGCCTGTGCCGTGGCACCCACCGGAGCCCGGGGCCAGCACCACTGAGCCACCAGGAGGAGAAACCCAGTGGGGTGGGGGGTGTGCAAGAGCTGATCCCCCTCCCAGGCACCTGAGACACAAGGCGGTGGGGGGCTGCCAGGTGTTACCGTCCCAGCTGAGACACAGAGATGAGCCTGGCTTGCCGGAGTCTGGGGCAAAACGTGACACGGCAATGTCACTTGGCTGCTGTCACCCTTGCAGGGAGACACGCTTCCCTGCCCTCCTGCCATGAGTTCACGAAGCTCGGGGCAGCACTGAGCTGAAGTCCTGCATTTAATGCATGAGCTGCATGAGCAGGTACGCACTGCCTCTCACAAACCGCATTGGCAATTTATTCCCAGAAAGGGATATTTCAGTTTAGCACCATTTTACTGTGTGCCATCACCCCAGACCAGCTCGGTGAGCAAACCCTCTTGCGTGCCAGGAGCACACAGGGTGCCCGTGGCAGAGCATCGCCTTCTCCCAGCACCTCTCGCCGCTGCCCGAGCTGAGAGCTGGAAACGGGCACAGCAACTCCCGCTCCCGCAGATTGAAAAATTGCTCTGGAATCCTCGGGGAGGAAAGTTGCTAAAAATACACGAAGGCAGTATTCTTGGTAAAAGAAGGAGCTCCAGTAAGAAGTATGGCCCAAGACTGCCAGAGAGCCCAGCACGCCCATGTCCCAACATCGGAGCCGGAGCTGGACCCTGACCCTGACCCTTCCACTCCATGATGCCACCCAGGCAAGGCTGCAAGTGGGATACAGCAGCCACCCCGCGCGAGAACCAGAGCCCAAACTCATGCCATAGATGAGCACAGGCACTGGCGAACACCAAGCGAGCACCGACTGAGCACCGAGCGAGCACCCTGCCCAACTCATCCGCCAAGCACGCAGGCAAGAAGCGGGGCAGAGGAAAAAGCAGGGTCTTGCACCAGACCTTTGCTCCTGGACTGCGAAGCGCCCAGATTTTCCTGCTAATAAAAACCCGACGCTCGCTTGGGTCGGGGGCTTGCGTGCCTGCGTGCGGGTGTGCTTTTTCCAAAACTCGAACTGCCTAAGCCGGGGGGGGGATGTGGGGGGGAAAGGCAGGAGCTGGCTGCCTCTGGGGGAAGGGCGGGCGGCGAGGAGCTGGCATGGGAACGGCAGCCCATCCTCCACGCACGCCGCGCCGCTCCGCGTCTGTAAACTTTGAACATCTTCCGGAGAGAAGTTAGTGGCTATTGTGAACAGCTGGATCTAATTTTACGAGGAGCGAGGAGGAGACAGTCGTGGGGAAATAATAAGGCTTGGCGCTCCCAGGCGAGGATCCCCGAGCCCGGCCAGCCCTCCTGCCTCCACCGCACCCCGCTGGGGGGGAGCGCCGGCGAGACGGCCGTGGGGAAACTGAGGCACGGAGGGGCGCGGGGCTCAACCGCACCCTGGGTAATGCAAACCTGGAGTCCGAGATATTGCCCTTGTGTGTGTCCCCAAACCCGCCACCCCTCCAGCAGCTGGGGCATCGGCGGTGGCATGGCTCTTGCCCACGGCGGAAAGCCGGGCTGCCGATGTGGGGCCACCTCCTCGATCCATGGCAGCACCTTCAGACCGGGGGACCCCCGGCGCTCACTCTCAATGCTCGTGGGCACCACGGCACGACACATCCCTCCAAGCCGGCTGCTTCCCGTGAGGCTCTGCCCACCTCCTAAAATTAGCTCCAGCTCTGCTGTCCCATCCCCAGCCACCCCCCGCAGCCGGGGGAGCTCTGCCAGCACACGCTCCGGGTCTGTAGAGATCCCTCGGGCGGTGAGGGCGAAGGGGATAAACCAGCCTCCTCCATCGCTAGCATCTCGCTTGCCAGCCGCAAGCCACCTGCGAGCAAGCATCTCCCGGCATTACTCCTTACAGGGTGAAGCACAGCCCTGAAGCGCGCTGAAGCCACCTTCTTGTGCCTCTGGCTCACAAAACGATGGCTGAGGATGAGCTCCGGGTCGGCTTTGGCCAGCTGAGACCTGGCGCATCTCATGACACACCCCGTGCCCAGCTGGAAGGCGGTGGTGATGTGCGCAGTGGGTGCGCTCGGTTTCGGTGCCGCTGCTGTCTCATGACACATAATGGGGGACGCTGGGGACATCGAAGTGTTGTATCTGTTTGGACCAGGTGAGGGAACACACTCCGGAGGGATTTGCGCCACCGGGATGGGACATGCTTCATGCAATCGGACACTCATGTTTCTCCGGACCCTTCTCCCGCAGGATCCCATCGGCTGTGCCAACGCAGAGCCCTATGCAAACATCATCCCCGCAGGGCCACCAGCTGCCATCCCCGGAGATGAGACTGTGGGATTCACGGCCTGTCACCTCCGAAGGGCTCAGCCATGTGCGCTCACCAGAAAACCCTGCAATGAGCTGCACGGGGAGCCCGAAACGGCACCCAGCACTGCATGACACCCCCCTGCTCCCCACCACCACAGGTAGGTGAGCGGCCGTCCAGCACCACGACGAGGAGGTTTTGCCGGGGCCCCTCGCTCCCATTTCACAGGCGGGGAAAACCGAAGCACCGGGAGTTGTAGCGGCTTGTCCAGACCCGCAGCAGGATCCGGCCGCGTGTTATCGTGGCGGGGGGGAGGGGGGGCCGCTCCTGCCGTGTGCCCGCTGCAGGCTGGCACGGGGCACGGCCTCGCCGGCTCACCCCATCATTACCTTCCCTCCCTCCAAAAAAACATTTCATAAGCCGCCACGTGACAGTGGCAATAGCAAACGCCCACGCGCTTCAGGTGCCTGCCCCGACCGCAACACGCAGGTGCCTGGTCTCAGCTGCCGCGGCCCCGGCATGCTCCCGGACCAGGTACCGACCCCAAATAACACCTTGGACGCAAAGCTGAGAAGCTCGGAGCATGGCCTGGCCGTCCGGGAAATCTCCCAGGGATCGGAGCTCCCAAAATCAAATGTATTTGGTTATATCCCATCCACCAGCAGTGTCTGAGGTGGTGCAAACACCATGGCAGCCTCGCCAGCCCCTTGCAATTGTCATCAAGGATTTAATAAGAGAGAGGACGTCCTAGAGATGGGACATTTTTTGGACAGCATCTGTCCCATCCGTTGACAGACAGAGGGATCCCAACCCTACAAAGAGCCCTAGGATGGCACTTGCCACGCAAATCCCAGCAGCACCCTTGGTTAGGGCTTTGCAGCCCATTCTCCTCTCTTCCTCTCCATCCTCCACTCCCCACAGACAGAAGAGGTACTAAGGCAGGAAAACATATTTTTTCCCTGCAAACAGCCAAACATTGCCCATTTCCCCCCTTTCCAGCCACTGTGCGCCCACACCACTCCTGACACCGAGCTCACCTGCCACCAGCCTCCTGCTTGCTGCGTGTTTGACGGGAGATGCGCGGTTACTTGCTTTTTAATACAATAATTATAGCTGATTACCACTGCCACCCCCACCTCCCCAGAGCCGTGACCTGCTCACACACTGCCGGGAGAAGGCTCCTTCCTTTGGCACAGTGCTGGGGCCACCGGGACTCACCTCCCAACCCGCTCAGTGGTGGCAAGATGAGGATTAAATAGCAATTAAAAGGAGATGCTGTTTCTGGTATCGTGATAAATAGCGACAGTATGTCATGGGAAATGGATGCAAGTCCCTTTTATTGATGGACGTGGAGGCTGGAGGGGGCTTTGCTTTGCAGGAGGGGGATGTTTAGAGGTGGAATGGCTGCTGGAGGCTCATCTCTGTGCCCCTTTGCCTCCCAAAATGCCCTGGTCGAAGCATTACCCTGCTCCAAGCTGAGCCCCAAGGCCACAGTCACCCCAGTCAGGATGAGGGTCCTCAAAATACCCGGGTGCCACTTACGCAGGGTGGCTGGAGCCCGCCGCAGAGCCCGCCGCTTTTGAAGGGTTATTTTTGTTAGAAAAGCCAGCGCAGTGCCAGCTGCGTGCCCACCCCCGGGAGGGAGCTGGGTGCCTGAGATCCCCTGGAGACCGGAACATCCCCCCTGTCACCCAGCTGGGAGGGGACGGCTGCTTGCCCCACACCCATCCACAGCCCCTTCCCATGGGAATACCAGTCCTGCAAACCCAAACAGGGCCAAATCCAGCACCTTCTCCCAACGGGACACTTGTGCCCGTCCTCTCCAGTGGGGAAGTGCTGGGAACGCCATTTGGGCAGCACCATGGTGACCATCACTTGCTCCACCAGCAGGGTCCCAGCCCCACCACCCTCCCACCTGTTTCTCCCCCAGCTTCACTGTTGGGTAACCTTGGCGAGCCCTCACCCCCCCATCTGCTTTGGAGACCCTCTCCCTCCCAACCCACAGGGAAATGACCCACCCCAAAAGCTGGCTGCAGGGAAGGGCTTTGGGGCCACGGAGGCCCCCAGGGCCAGTGGGTGCATGGAGGGGGTCACCAGCCTGGAAGACGCCCAGTTTTCCACCCATGATCATCAGCACCCCAAAACCGGGGAGGGGGTGTATGGTATTCCCACTGGCAGGGCCCCCCAGGGTGGCTGGGCAGTGCCAAAGCCCTGACTCACAGCACGCACGTACCCGTGCGGGGTAAAGCGATAGGAGGGGAGAGAGGACGCCGGAGCCCAAAATACCCCGGCGCGCCTGACACCGGAGATTATCGCTTTGCCGGTGGGACGGTCGCCCGGCCCATCTCACCCCGGCTCCCCGCAAAGCACCAAAACCCCCCAAACTTTTGCCCTCGCCTTTTCCCCTGCTGCCTTGTGCCAGCCGCCCAACAGCGATGGAGGGCTGCAGGGTGTCCGCCACCCTGGCAGGGCCTCCAGTACCATTTCCAGCTGGTTTCTCCCCAAAATATGGGGATTTTTGTCTCAGCTGGCACAGGCCAAATGCATTGCATAGGGCCTGAGCAGTTTCGGGGGGCGGAGGCGGGCGGCACTGGGAGGGCTTGGCCTTATTTTCCTCCAAGGGGGTTAGGGGGAAACAAAAACAACCCCAAACCCAAGGAGGGTGTAAAAATAAAATAATAATAATAATAAAGATGACACACTGCTGAAAATTATACATCTAATTGCTGCCTCGTTAGCAATGCGCCCCTATGACGAGGCACAAAGTGTTTAGCATACAGTCAGCGTATGGTCATCCCCTACATGCGTGTGACACACATGTAGCGTGACACGTGTGTGGACCCCCACACCCCACCCGGGACAAGACACACACCCACACACC